>OY759268.1:54086456-54371456 GCA_963662155.1 Lamellibrachia columna
TGATTTCAGTCATTTGATAAGGCTCAAAAAAGCAGATATCCGTAACTGTAAACGCTGCGGGTCAGTGTCGATCATGGCCATGACTTCCATCCTCTTGCCGATCACATGACATAGTTATGAAATTTCACCAAAGATTAAATTCGTGCGTGTTCAACATTTGTAAAATGAATTTGAAATGGAATAAGCGAAAATATTGAATTGAGGAGGAACCTTTAAATAATGCTGGTAATATGTTTGTGTTGTGAATAGGTGACAGGTGACAATGGCTGGTTGCCATGGAGACAAGTCTGTGTTGTTGGTAGAACCGTTCTATGGTGGTTCCCACCGACAGCTCATTGACCTGTTATACGACGACATCCCAGCATGCACCAGGTTCACCCTGTCCGCAAAGAAGTGGCATTGGCGCGCGCACAGTGCTGCACTGCATTTCTCTCAGACGATACCTCGCAGTGATTCTTACAGGTAACCATGGCAATTGTTTGTTTTGCAGGCTTTTTGGTAATTTCAATTTAGAAATATGCTCACAGTTTTTAGTGGCTGGGTTTTCAGTAGTTGCATTTGCAACAGCCATAAAGGTGCATAAACATTAGACTTGGGGTCAGTTACATTGGAATTGAAGCACTAATTCAAATTCCAGAATTATAAGTGGTGTTTTGTTTTTTAAGTTATTGGAATTTTCAATTACATCATGAACTTTGTAACTCAAATTATTCGCTATGTTGACAAATAATCAGTAGAATACCATTTTATAGCATGTTAATATAATTGTTATGTATCATATTTTTTATTATATACCATAATATGCAGAAATTAAATAAAGCTGCTCTAAAATTTATGTTATTTTTTCCGTTGAATATGTCTATGTTCAGTGTTCAATTGATGTTTTTGAGGTGGTTTTGAATTGGAACTGATATGATGTAATTGACCATAAATCTGACGAACATACATTGCCCTCTTGAACAGAGCCAGTTTAATAATCTATTTTCATTGTTGGTGACTGGAATCTGTGGGAACGTCACTTAGGAGTCTGGACTATTTTTCAATTAAACCAGTAATATGTTTTCCTTCTTTATTTTGAAGTTTCTCCCCAGTGACTGGTGTTACATGGGATATCCACGGCAGTATACACCAAATAGTTCTTCCTGATTACAATGTAGTAGTTTTAGTGAGCTCTTAACGGTACAAAGTCTGATTGTTTTTTATCACAACAGCATGTTAGATAGCGTAATTTGTCTAATTTTAGATAGCGTAAACTACATATTGTCTAACATAAACTATATATTGTCAGATTAATCCGCTGAGAGATGTAACTGAAATTGTACACGGTCCACATGCATACGTTTTGTCTTTTGCACAATTTAGACCTCTGTTTGACTATCTAGGCTGCTCTTCTGCAGTTCGGTGTTGAACTTGGCTGAGTTGGCTGCGCTGCGTCCTGATCTGGGTCAACTGCGGACCGTGACTTCCAGTATGGCTACAACCAGGTGTTGACTTGGTAAGTCCACCACTGTTTCCTAAACAAAGGTTTTGGGGCAACTAATCATTGCCACATATCGCTGTTGAAGAGTCAAAATAATAGAAGTCGAATTTTATTTTACCATGTGGTTGGTTGGATACTAGTTTCTTAAATCAACTTCTCATACACGAAAATTAACTTTCCCTGTTTTGATCGTTCAACAACATATCTATCAAAACAGTGAAAGTCCATTTGTGTATGTTAAAAGTGAGTTTATTAGACACATATCCAACCAGCCACATGGTGCAGATCAAAATGGGCATCTATTGTTTTGACTCTTCAACACCAATATTCAGTCTCTCCTGCTTATTTAACAGACCATGTCATTAGGTGTTGTATATAAAATGGTGTTGTGGTCGATCCTCGTTAACCAGTGGTGCTATTGGTGTCACCTGGTGGAACCACCTCTAGAAATGTGGATTTGTACTTTGTCCCACTTACTTATCAACAAATCGGATGTGTTGCTATGAAATCACTCGATTTGACAAATGTTGCTGTCTTCATTGTTTCAAATCACCAGTGCATGGACTATTTGCCAATAACTGACACAACATTTCAGATCCATGAAAACGCGTTTATATGATTGCTACTTGTGCATATTGGCCAAACATTGTTTTAAATATATGGTGCAAAACTAAAATCTGGACTTTGTCATTCTCCATTATGTCAGTGACTTCACTGGCTAGTAATTTGAAATAACAGTAATGTCCAGGTTGTCCAACATGGGTTGATGTGTGCCAAAATCACTGGTCGTACAAGATTTGCCAAAATTGCCATCAGTTTGTTTGCCAACTAGCTAGTTTGTTTAACAAGATTGCCACCCAGCGCAAAATACCCAGATGGCAATTGGACAAGGAAGCAATTGCTTTATGAGAGTCAAAACATTTTCATCTATGTGTAACCTGCTCTTCTGAGATATTATGGGATGTTGTAGACTTGTAGTGCTGATGTGATGTCACAAGGGCACAGATGAACTGTGTGCCATTGTAGCTAGCTAGGTAGAACTGTACTTGTCTGGTGTTGCATAGCGTGGATGGTGTTTGACCATCTGACAGAGTTTGTTTCCATGGGCATGCATGAGTCATCTATATATACATGTTATTCAAGCTTAGATACCAGGTTGCGGACAGTGTTTCTGGGTAAGATTTCAGTTTGTGGACTAGCAGATGACACATGGGTCTAGAAGTGAAGCTCAAGCATATACGTTTTACCAATGTTCAATATTTCCATATTGTTCATCATCCAAGACAGGATTTTGAAAATGTGGGTTTACAATATTCACAATATTGGGCTTACAATATTCACAACTTTGCTAGACTAGAAACTTGCAGATGGGCGAAAATAGGTGTCAGTATCACTGGGGTGGACACTACTAATGTTTACCTTCCATTCCCCCTTGAAGTGACACTTCGTTCTGTCCACTTTCTTCTTCTTCTTTTCTGGTGGCTCATTCCCCCTTGAAGTGACACTTTATTCTGTCCACTTTCTTCTTTTTTTCTGGTGTCTCATTCCTCCTTGAAGTGACACTTCATCCTGTCCACTTTTTTCTTCTTTTCTGGTGTCTCATTTCCCCTTGAAGTGACACTTCATTCTGTCCACTTTCTTCTTCTTTTCTGGTGGCTCATTCCCCCTTGAAGTGACACTTCATTTTGTCCACTTTCTTCTTCTTTTCTGGTGGTTCATTCCCCTTTGAAGTGACACTTCATTCTGTCCACTTTCTTCTTCTTTTCTGGTGTATCACTCCCCCTTGAAGTGACACTTCATTCTGTCCACTTTCTTCTTCTTTTCTGGTGGCTCATTCCCTCTTGAAGTGACACTTCATTCTGTCCACTTTCCTCTTCTTTTCTGGTGGCTCATTCCCCCTTGAAGTGACACTTCGTTCTGTCCACTTTCTTCTTCTTTTCTGGTGGCTCATTCCCCTTGAAGTGACACTTCATTCTGTCCACTTTCTTCTTCTTTTCTGGTGGCTCATTGTGTATGTGGCTCATCACTGTTGTCACGTTAAAAGATTGGTCTAACAGGTTACGAATGCCAAAAGATCATTCAACGAACGCCAAAAGATCATTCAACGAACACCGGAAGATCATTCAACGAACGCCAAAAGATAATTCAACGAACGTCAAAAGATCATTCACCGAACGCCAAAAGATCATTCACCGAACGCCAAAAGATCATTCAACTTCTATTTGAACATATTCCCCAGGTGGCACCACTACCTAATTCAGTCACCAGGGTTTCCTGAAGAAGACCAGAGTGACTGCACTAGATTCATCTGCCGACGTACACCGCCAGCAACTATCATGAAACTAGTCAGGTGAAATGCGCAATGTCAACTTGTGGTCACATTTGGGAGGTAGAACAGCTTTAAGATGCATTTTTTGTTGTTCAGAATTGTTGCTCGTCAGGATTCGTAACCATTACTAATTGATGTTGAAGCTGATTCGTAAATTACATTTCTTTCTAGTAATTTACACATGTATGACCGGCCAGCAGAAACACAGGATGTTGTTGATGGATGATTTTGATGATCTTGTACTCAGTTGCTGCTTTAGTACCGAGCATCTCAGCAAGGAATGTGGGATGTATTGCAAATCATGGTGTTTTTTCATGACAGGTTCATTTCTAAAAATTCCGATGTCAGCAAACTTTAGGGTAAAGGTTTGCTGGCTCAGCACATAAGGAGTGTGTGAGCAAGCTGGCAGTTGCCAGTCTCAAATCAACATGTCAGTTATCTTGAAAATTGTATTTTGCACTTTCATGTGTAGTGGGCTGTTTTTGTATCATTCATGGTCTGATTGACCCGCCAGAGTTCTGCCCCAATGTCCACTACATCAAAGGTTCTCCACAGGATCCTGTTTTGTGTCATCTTCTTGAGTTGAGCAGGTGTAGGTGTGTAAATCATCCTCTTAATTCATGCAAACACCACCAAACAATGGAACCTGGGTGCTCACTGGTGTTGCTCCATCTCTGTATTTAGGGAGATCGTGTATTGCTGTGATATCTATCTCAGCCAGTGGCAACGTTCATTTTGCTCAAATTTCACAAACATTTCTGGATAGACTCTTCAAATGGTTGGGCTTCATCTGTGTCAGTATTCTTGCGTGTGGCATCACACTCAGTTAGAAGTCACGGGGAGTTTGTTCGAGTCATGTGCGTGTGTCAGGGCATATAGTTCAATTAAGTCCTCTATGCCCCGAATGTTATTCAGACATTGGTATAATATAACATCAACACGACGTTGAACAATCATCACCACATTGTGTTCAAAGCACATCCATAACATGACTTCGAGCAGTCATAGCCACAGTGTGTTCAAAACACGTCCATAACACCATTTCAAATAATTATAACCACAGTGCATTCAAAACATGTCCATAACATCACTTAAAACAATCATAACCACAGTGCATTCAAAACATGTCCATGACATCACTTCAAACAATAATAATCACAGTGCATTCAAAACACATCCATAACATGACTTCAAACAATCATAACTGCAGTGTGTTCGTTCTTTCAACGGACTAGTGTCTCTGACACAGCCGGATAATTCTACAATTTGTCAATGACTGAATATCGTTATTGACTGTTGCACCTCGGAATAACCTGTGTCTCCCAGTGTTACTTGAAAGAAACCATCCTGTTGTGTAAAACGAAAGTGCTGACTTGTCCATGTGCAGAAACTGCAAACTGTCTCTTAATAGTTACCTTCTTAAATCTTTTCACAAATTATTCCCCATCAAAAATACAAAATGGGTCTTGACGGTTGTGCAGGTAGCAAATGTTGCACTCAACTCTTCTGAATCTGCTGTTTGTCATTTCCTGTCACGCACATCATTGAGATAACCAAATGTATACTTACCTTTACATTACCTTTCCTTTTTTGGGCCTAGTGACCCATAAAGCTGCTAATAGTCGTGGTCAGCATAAACTGGTGAAGTTACAGTTTTAGTTTCCATAAAATTAATTGGGTTGTTAACCCTTCGCAGGATGTTTATTTATGGGGTTTTCCTTCCCCTACTCAGAGCCTTGTTAGCCAACAACCACAATGTAGTGTTTTCTAAGGGGAACCGTGAGGAGGGGAGATTGTTAAAGGTGTTCTTCTATTTACTGGCTGGATACTGATTTTTACCTTTCACCCACAGTGGGCTAGCTGGTCCTAACACCACCCACAGTGGGCTAGCTGGTCCTAATACCACCCACAGTGGGCTATCTGGTCCTGTCCTAACACCACCCACAGTGGGCTAGCTGGTCCTAGTACCACCCGCAGTGGGCTAGCTGGTCCTAATACCTCCAACAGTGGGCTAGCTGGTCATAATACCACCCACAGTGGGCTAGCTGGTCGTAGTACCACCCACAATGGGCTAGCTGGTCCTAATACCACCCACAGTGGGCTAGCTGGTCTTAATACCACCCACAGTGGGCTAGCTGGTCCTAACACCACCCACAGTGGGGTAGCTGGTTCTAGTACTACCCACAGTGGGCTAGCTGGTCCTAAGACCACCCATAGTGGGCTAGCTGGTCCTAACACCACCCATAGTGGGCAAGCTGGTCCTAACACCACCCATAGTGGGCTAGCTGGTCCTAACACCACCCATAGTGGGCTAGCTGGTCCTAACACCACCCACAGTGGGGTAGCTGGTTCTAGTACTACCCACAGTGGGCTAGCTGGTCCTAACACCACCCACAGTGGGCTAGCTGGTCCTAACACCACCCATAGTGGGGTAGCTGGTCCTAACACCACCCACAGTGGGCTAGCTGGTCCTACCGCCACGAGCTGTGGCACTGGGCATTTGAACACCATTTTCTACCATTTAAATGTCAAATAATTTTTTTTTAATGCTTATAAAATGACAGTTCAGTGAGAAATATCCCACATAGTTCTTATAGAACCTCTGCTTGTAGGTAATCCTATCTTATGAAGACACTATGCTGTAATCACATGCTGAAGTCGGGTGAGATGTTTTCTGCAGAAACTCAAGTTTTTTGGAGAAATCTGCTTTTTAAAGACAATAATTTCCACCTTGAGTTGATGCTCCTCGTCCATTTGTTTCATTCTCTTACTGTGGTCTTCATCTTGACTATGTCCCGTTCTGCGCATGTCAATGATGTTTATTGAGGACCATTTTCAAGATTGTGATCCTCCCCAAAAAAAGGTTCAAGTTCAAAGTGACGGAAATCAAGTGCAGGGACACACATGGGCACCATCAACTTTCTGCTCATCGCAGGCTCACAATCAACAGTGTGATGGTCAGCTATAGACATCAGCTTCACTCTCACTGAGGACACAAACTGGTCAATAGCATGACTGATCACAAGATCCAGAATATGATAATGTGTGTGGGTGTGTGTGGGTGTGTGGGTTTGTGGGTTCATCCACACGCTGAATCAAGTCAAACGTCTTTAACATATTTACAAGTTTGTCTGCTTTCAAGGGAAAGTCATACTAGATATTGCAATCACCAATGATGTGTGATGGGACAATGGAGAGAGCAATGTCAGTAAGTAAAGTTTCCAGCTCATCTAGGAAACATGATGTTGTGCCATGTGTAGGTGGATGGTAGAGGACATACACTTCGAAGGGCCTCACATTGTTTCCCTTCAGTCGAGCGCACAGCAATTCCATATGTTCGAACCGTTGTGACGGAAGTAGCTGGCATGTGTACGAATTTCGATGCATGAGACCAACACCACTGCCTCTGCCACGCTGCCTTGGCACATTGATGTAACTGTAGCCATCAGGTGTAAGTTCAGTAATCAGAGCAGAGTCGCTATCTCGCTTCAGCCAGGTTTCCGTGACTGCTAGCAGATCAATAGCATCCTCACGAACACATTCTTTGATGAGTAACGTTTTATTTCTCACACTTTGAGCATTCTTCAACACTAGGTGTACACTGGCTGGTTTGGCAGGTTGTGCGTTGCAAAGTTTATTCACATCATTTCACAGTGCAATGTTCTTGCAGTTCTGAGTGTGGGAGTGCTGAAATGTTCTTCCACGGCGAATGTGTTGCAGGTTAGTGGGTGGCCAATGTCCGGTCACTGTTGAAATTAGTAGTTTTCTGTGACCTCGGGAGCCGCGCCTCATTGGCAACCTTGCAGCAACGCAGAGTTCAATTGTGGTCTTCCAAACACTGGCATTCAGGATTTACACATTGACATTCCTAAGCAGCTGATAAGCAATATACACCTGTATGGTCATGCCTGAATGACCAACTGGAGTGTTTGGCTAGGTGACTGAATCCCCAGTGAACAATAAGAAGAGTGTTTTTAAATTAGTAAAAACACACACATGCGGCAGATTTGTGTAGGATGAAACTTCTTCGTGTATCCCAGATGTGTTCACACACATATATACAATAAAATTTCGTGTTGTTGAAATAACTAAAACCTATACAAATTTGGCAAATTATTGGCAGTCCATTTCAGTAGCACAGAAACTGGGAAAGACTGAATGTTGAATACAGAGCTCTGGTAGCCTTCTGTCAGTGAGTAGCCATGGACATGTTATAATTCTTATGGGTGCTGTTGTCACATCTCTTATCTTCCGTTGTGTTTATTTGTGTCGACACTAACTCAAACAAGAACTCTTTCTCTCCGATTGTCCAATTGTAGGCAATTGCACCAACCAACCGGGGGTTTCCCTTCTCGAGACACATCCTCTCGACAGACACAACACTGCAGGACAATCACTTCCCCATGTGGAATAGTGACAAGCCCACTTGTCACTGCGTCCACTACAATTTTCTCCTCACGTGCCTCACCAGGTGGAGTGATAGTCACACTAGTCGCTGTCCCGCCAACAGCTGACTTACATCCAATACTGCCTGACTCAAAGCAGGTAGTAAAACTGACAAATTATAGTGTGTGGTAAAAAATTTAGCCCTGGTAAAATACTATCATAAACAGTAGTATGTATCTTATATATTTACCAAGGCCTAAAGCCAGATATCTGTCTGTATTGTCGTTCTTATATGTTGGCAAATAGTTAGAATAATGATGTTTCAAATGCACATAATTGATATCTAATATATATATATATATATATATATATATATATATATATATATATATATATATATATATATATATATATATATATATATATATATATATATACACATATATATATATATATATATATATATATATATATATATATATATATATATATATATATATATATATATATATATATATATATATATATATATATATATATATATATATATATTATTTAGCCACAATCGTGTTCGTGTGTGTAGGTATGTGTGTTGTTGGTATATAATTTGCAATGATGAAGTTCACCACAACAATATATGGCTAACATCATGGAAGTTCATCCATGCAACTTTCATGAAGTCGAGTGCCTGTGCCTTGGTCAGTAGCTTGGCTCTTCTTTTCATCAAATGTTCGGTAATGATCAGCTTCGAGGCTTTCAACTTGCGCTTGCAGGAGAATGTTCTCTGGTGCGTTTCGTAGTTGGTGAACTTAATAATATTCGTGGCGTGGCTTACAAGTTGTGTCATTACAGACCATGGTCAGTACACATAAAATATTGCGGACAACTTGCGTAACTTTTTCAATCAATTATAAATTAAGCAAAAGACACTTAATAAAAATACTTATGTAAATAGCTTCATCATAGTGTGTTTTATTGAATTGACAATTACAAGTTAATTTAGGTAAGGTGATAAATTGTCAGCACACATGTTTAATGGATCAACTGCATTTGTCCACTTTTTCAGACAGTTAAAATGTGACCTTTTGCACTTTCATAACTGCTAAGAATTTTTTTTTACCATATATATATATATATATATATATATATATATATATATATATATATATATATATATATATATATATATATATATACATATACATATATATATATATATAATATATATATATATATATATATATATATATATATATATATATATATATATATATATATATATATGTATATATATATATATATATATATATATATATATATATATATATATATATATATATATATATATATATATATACATATATATATATATATATATATATATATATATATATATATAGTAAACAAAATGTTTATATATATATATATATATATATATATATATATATATATATATATATATATATATATATATATGATATATTCGTAACGCAATACAAAAGACAGAAAATATGTCATTGTATCAGTACATTTTATTTGGCACACAATCCGGTCAGGAGTTCACGTCACCACCTTTTGCCATGGCTCTTATATACATGCATGCATACATACATACATACATACATACATACATACATACATACATACATACATACATACATACATACATACATACACACATACATACATGCATGTTTTCATTTCAGTCTTGTGGCAGACATTGTGATCTTCAACTATTGCTTCAACATGACCTCATTTCTGGACAACATTGCCAGCTTCATGAAGCTGATCCCTGACCATAGACCACGTTTCTTGGCTGACCAGATCCGGCCAAAATGCCGTGTTGTACACTTCCCAATTCGGTTTCCCAACTGGTGCAAGGACGATGTGCCGAGGACTAAGCCGACTTGTTTAACGCTCATGATACAGTCTAATGGTGAGAAATTACTGTACTTATGCTTTTCATCTTTCTACTTAAATAGTTTAAAGAACAAATAAGTGTACAATATGCTAAAAATTGGCTATGGAACAATGTAAAAGAATATGTTCTTATAAGTATACACCAACATTATTTCTCTAGGCAATAAGGTCACTGTTTAACACTAGATGTTGAAATTTTTCAGTTGTTCCACACTAGTCAAATTACAATAATTATGAATTCTGCTGATAAAAAAGGGGGTGCACATTAATTAGGGAATGTACGCTTAATAGATCGAATACAATAATTGAAAAAAATATATTATAATTTTGCCACAAACATGTTAGTGTGTGTAGGTCTGTGTGTTTTGTTATTTTTACAATCATGTTAGTGTGTATAGGTATGTGTGGTGTGTGATGGTTACAGCCATGTTAGTGTGTATAGGTATGTGTGGTATGTGATGGTTACAGCCATGTTAGTGTGTGTAGGTATGTGTGGTATGTGATGGTTACAGCCATGTTAGTGTGTATAGGTATGTGTGGTATGTGATGGTTACAGCCATGTTAGTGTGTATAGGTATGTGTGGTATGTGATGGTTACAGCCATGTTAGTGTGTGTAGGTCTTTGTGGTATGTGATGGTCACAGTCATGTTATTGTGTGTAGGTATGTGTGGTATGTGATGGTCACAGTCATGTAATTGTGTGTAGGTATGTGTGGTATGTGATGGTCACAGTCATGTTAGTGTGTGTAGGTAGGTGTGGTATGTGATGGTCACAGTCATGTTAGTGTGTGTAGGTATGTGTGGTGTGTAATGGTGACAGTCATGTTAGTGTGTGTGTGTAGGTATGTGTGGTATGTTATGGTTACAGTCATGTTAGTGTGTGTGTGTAAGTATGTGTGGTATGTGATGGTCACAGTCATGTTAGTGTGTGTAGGTATGTGTGGTGTATCATGGTGACAGTCATGTTAGTGTGTGTAGGTATGTGTGGTATGTGATGGTTACAGCCATGTTAGTGTGTGTAGGTATGTGTGGTATGTGATGGTTACAGCCATGTTAGTGTATGTAGGTATGTGTGGTATGTGATGGTTACAGCCATGTTAGTGTATGTATGTCTGTGTGGTATGTGATGGTTACAGCCATGTTAGTGTATGTAGGTATGTGTGGTATGTGATGGTTACAGCCATGTTAGTGTGTGTAGGTATGTGTGGTATGTGATGGTTACAGCCATGTTAGTGTGTGTAGGTATGTGTGTTATGTGATGGTTACAGCCATGTTAGTGTGTGTAGGTATGTGTGGTATGTGATGGTTACAGCCATGTTAGTGTATGTAGGTATGTGATGTGTGATGGTTACAGCCATGTTAGTGTATGTAGGTATGTGTGGTATGTGATGGTTACAGTCATGTTAGTGTGTGCAGGTATGTGTGTTATGTGATGGTTACAGCCATGTTAGTGTATGTTAATACTACACATGTCAGTTAACAGGACAGTATGTGACAGTAACGACGGAGATACTTCCAGTGAGACACAGTGTAATAAAGAATCGTTGCAACAACTCCTCCTGGTGGAGGATTCTGACATTACAGATTCGGCCACACAACCCTTACACATAGTATGGCCGCACAGATGGTAAGCTATGGTATATAATGTTTTACCTTCTAGATACTTTGAACAAATGGAATGGGAATGGTTAACAAAGAGAGAGAGAGAGGATGCGCTCGGAGTATGGAATGTCTCCACTGCTTTTAACACCATCAAATTTCAGAAGATTCTACAGATAAACCGTAAGATTTAACAACAAGATTGAACAAAATTGCCACCCAAGGCAATCCGCCATTCTGAGATATGTGTCAACCTTGTTTTTGAACATATTCACTGCTAGCAGTTACACAGTATGTAAATAATTTGTTCCATTTATTTATTGTCCTCTATGAGAACGAGTACTACCTGATATTCAATCTACAGTGATCCTTTACTAATGTTACCTAATGCCATACTATCGATATTTTCATACCCATTCAATATCTTAAGAACTTCAATTTGATCTCCTCTTAACAGCCTTGTCTCTAGGGTTGTTAGACCCCATTCTTTCAGTAATTTTTCATAACTAAGGTCTCTCAGTTCTGGAATAATTTTAGTTGCTCTCCTCTCTATTCTTTCAAGGGTATTTATATCCTTCTTACGACACGGTCTCCAATCTTGTATAAAGTACTCTAAATGAGGCCTAACTATTGCTTTATACAGAGGTGTAATTAACTTTTGTTCATTATATATATATATATATATATATATATATATATATCTCTGCTGTCCATCGTGTTCGATGATGACATCAATGAAGGGGGGTATCCTTGTGCTTAGCTCTTCGGTGAGAATTTAAGCCTATTTGTGCCACAAAACCTCTGCCGCAGTCATCGCAAAAGACGGTAGGTATAGAAGCACCTAGAAGGCCATGCCGACGATTGTGCTCATGTATATATTTTTGAGTTAACTTTTCTTCTATATGGGTCTTTCCCTGATGTATGGCCCGCCTCCACTTTTGTCGGTCATGCGCAATAGGTTCCCAGGTGTTTACAGGGATGTGTGTTGCTTTGAGATGTCTTTTTAGCACATCTTTGTATCTCAAACGTTGTCCACCACGAAGGCGTTTCCCGCTAGATAATTCCCCATAGAACACCGCCTTTGGGAGTCTATCGCTGCTCATTCGGGTAACAAGTCCAGTCCAGCGGAGTTGGACTGCAGTCAGAATGGCTTCTATACTTGACATGTTGGCCTGTCTCAACACGTCTATATTTGAAATGTGGTCTTTCCATGAGATCCGAAGGATTTGTCGTAGATGCCGGAGATGCACTTGGGAAAGTTTTCTGATGTGGCGACGGTAGAGAGTATACGTCTCAGCTTAGTACAGTAGTGTTGGCAGTACAACCGCCTTGTACACCTTGCACTTTGTGGAGATTGCAATGCCATGTTGTGACAATACTCGCTTCCAAAGTCCTCCAAAGGCTCCTGAGGCAGCACGTATACGGTTGTTAATTTCCATGTCGATGGTGTTGTCAGATGCAATCGTGCTGCCCAAGTATGTGAAGTTTTTGACTGACTTTATTGGGGTGCCATAGATTTCATGTAACACTCCACCAACCTCCACCTGGAGGTTGGTGGAGTGTTACAGTTTTCTTTGTACTAATTGTAAGTCCAAATAAGGTTGCAGCTTGTTCAAAGTGTTTACAAATCTCTTTGATGTCTTCTAGTGTGTGCGCAACAATAGCAGCATCATCTGCAAACAGCAGTTCACGAATGCAAAGTTCACGAGTTTTTGTGTTTGCTCTCAGTCTAGCCAAGTTGAATAACTGTTCATCAGTTCTAGTGCGGATGAAAACGCCCATACTCAAGTGTTCCGATGTTGCAGATAGTACTGCTCCAAGAAAGAGAGTGAACAAAGTGGGTGCCAAGACGCATCCTTGCTTTAATCCATGACTGATTTCAAATGGATCTGTAATTGTTCCACCAACAGACACTGAACCAGCCATGCCATCGTGAAATTCCTGAATTAGCTTGACAAAGGTCTCAGGGCATCCATATCTTCTAAGTAAGATCCACAGGGTTGATCTGTCCACTGTGTCGAATGCCTTTGACAAGTCAATACAAATCATGGAGAGGCTTTGTTGTTGTTCAACAGCTTTTTCCTGTAGTTGCCGCAAGGTGAATATCATGTCAATTGTGGAGCGTGAGGTGCGAAACCCACACTGGCTTTCAGGGAGAATCAATTCTGCAATTGTTTGTAGTCTTTTCAGAAGGATTTTTGCTAGGATTTTTCCATCAGTTGAGAGCAGTGAAATGCCCCGGTAGTTCCCACAGTCACTACGGTCACCCTTCTTTTTGTATATTGCGATTATCAAAGCGTCTTTGAACTGCTGTGGTAATTCTTTTGCTGTCCAACACGTGCGGTAGAATTTCAGGAGTTGAGTATGAAGCGCTTCACCTCCATATTTATATATTTCAGCAGGTAAACCATCCAGTCCTGGTGTCTTTCCTGACTTTGTTGATTTGATGGCAGCCACAATTTCCTCTAGTGTTGGTGGATTTGCAATGTCTTCCTGTGTTGGGTGTTGTTCTATCATAGCAAGTGCTTCTTCTGTAGCAGTCGTTGGGCGATTCAATAGCTCGCTGAAATATTCCCTCCATCTGGACACAATTTCTGGCTTCTCTGTGAAAACTTGTGAACCTTCTGCATTTCTAACTGGTGCAATAGCAGTTTTTTGGGGACCATAGATCTGTTTGATTGCAGCAAAGAATCCTTTTGAGGAATTTTCATCAGCTAACTCTTGCAGTTCGTCAGCTTTTTTGTCCCACCAGGCATTCTGCATCGCTCGTAGTTTTTTTTGTAGCTTGGATTTTGCTTGTGCATAGCGCTGGTTTCGACTTCTTGTCTCTTGTGACAGCAATGCGTCATGTGCCCTACGCCTTTCATCCAGTAGCGATAATATTTCCTCATCATTTTCATCAAACCAATCTTGATGTTTCCTTGCTGTGTGTCCCAGTGTGTCAACAGATGTTTGGTACACTTTCTCACAGAGATTCTCCCATTGATCATTGATCGTGCCATCGCATGGAAGGTTTGTCATGTTGGCTTCCATATTTGTAATTAACAGTGCCTGCATCTTGCTGTCTGTCAGCTTACTGACATTTAGCTTCTTCACAGGTGTAGGGCCAGTTTTCCTACGAGGTGGCTTGATATGGAAGTTGCACAGTGAGCGAATGAGGTAGTGATCGGTTGAACAGTCTGCACCACGCATTGCACGTGTACTTCGTATGTCAGCTAGGTCTACTCTTCGTGTTATGATGTAATCTATTAAGTGACAGCGTTTCGAACGTGGGTGTTGCCAAGAGTAGTACCAGTGTTCAGGCATTTTGAAAAATGTGTATGTGATCGCAAGTTTGAACTGGGTACATATAGAAAGGAGTTGTTCACCATTTGAGTTTGACTTGTCCCTTCCAAACTTTCCCAAAGCTATTGGCCAAGACGTGGAGTCTATATATATATATATATATATATATATATATATATATATATATATATATATATATATATATATATATATATATATATATATATATATATATATATATATTAAAAATAATAAATGTCCTAATGCTGATCCTTGTGGTACCCCACTCAAAACTGATTTCCTGTTTAAAACCTCCCCATCTACTACAACACGCTGTCTTCTCTCAGTCAGCCATTGTTCTATCCAGTTGATTATGCCATCTCCGATACCATGGGCTTTTAATTTAAATAGTAATCTTTGATGTGGCCCTTTGCCAAAAGCTTTCTGAAAATCTATGTATATAATATATACTGGTGATCCCTCGTCTATCCACTTAGTGATGACTGAGTTCCCACAATTGGCCTACAGTGAGCAAACCTCTCTTCCAAGTGACACTTTTCAGCATTGTACTCTTCGTGTGTGCAGTAGTGGAAATGCACAGCTGGGATGTCTTTCTGTGCCCACTCGTACAGATGCCGAGGTGTCATTATTTGTTCGTTTTATGACCTCTGAAGGCTGGCTCGCGCAGCGAGGCATTTAATTGTCCCTCCAACTCCATCACAGGCCGCATTCCCATGCGATGTTGCTGAGAAATGTCATTCAGCTGGTACCTGAACAGAAGGATTTTGTTGTCCCACCAACTCCATCACAGGCCCCCTTCCCATGCGATGTTGCTGAGAAATGTCATTCAGTTGGTACCTGAAAAAGAAGGATTTTGTTGTCCCTCCAACTCCATCACAGGCCCCCTTCCCATGCGATGTTGCTGAGAAATGTCATTCAGCTGGTACCTGAACAGAAGGATTTTGTTGTCCCTCCAACTCCATCATAGGCCCCCTTCCCATGCGATGTAGCTGAGAAATGTCATTCAGCTGGTACCTGAACAGAAGGATTTTGCTCAATTTAAAGAGAATAAAAAAGAAATTCATTTACATCCCAATGTGTTCTTGTTACAGGGAGCATAAGAAACACCCCGACTTGTTCTTGTTTTAAGGAGCATGATTATCATCCCAATGTGTTCTTGTTACAGGGATCATAAGAAACACCCAGATGTGTTCTTGTTACAGGGAGCATGATTAACATCCCAATGTGTCTTGTTACAGGGAGCATCAGAAACACCCTGATGTGTTCTTGTTACAGGGAGCATGATTAACATCCCAATGTGTTCTTGTTACAGGGAGCATAAGAAACACCCCGATGTGTTCTTGTTACAGGGAGCATGAATAACATCCCAATGTGTTCTTGTTACAGGGAGCATGATTAACATCCCAATGTGTTCTCGTTACAGGGGGCATAAGAAACACCCCGATGTGTTCGTGTTACAGGAAACATGATTAACATCCCAATGTGTTCTTGTTACAGGGATCATAAGAAACACCCCGATGTGTTCTTGTTACAGGGAGCATGATTAACATCCCAATGTGTTCTTGTTACAGGGAGCATAAGAAACACCCCGATGTGTTCTTGTTACAGGGAGCATGATTAACATCCCAATGTGTCCTTGTTACAGGGAACATGATTAACATCCCAATGTGTCCTTGTTACAGGGAGCATGAGAAACTCTCCGATGTGTTCTTGTTACAGGGAGCATGAATAACATCCCGATGTGTTCTTGGTACATGGAGCATGATTAACATCCCAATGTGTTATCGTTACAGGGGGCATAAGAAACACCCCGATGTGTTCTTGTTACAGGGAGCATGATTAACATCCCAATGTGTTCTTGTTACGGGGGCATAAGAAACACCCCGATGTGTTTTTGTTACAGGGAGCATGATTAACATCCCAATGTGTTCTTTTTACAGGAAGCATGAGAAACACCCCGATGTGTTCTCGTTACAGGGAACATGATAAAGACCCCGATGTGTTTTTGTTACAGGGAACATGATAAAGACCCAAATGTGTTATTGTTACAGGGAACGTGATAAAGACACGAATGTGTTCTTGTTACAGGGAACATGATAAAGACCCAAATGTGTTCTTGTTACAGGGAGCATGATAAAAAAACCAATGTGTTCTTGTAACAGGGAACATGATAAATGCCCCGATGTGTTCTTCCTCACCCTGTGTGAGTTATAGAAGCAAGGCTTGTCATTCAAAGTCTCCGTGCTTGGTGAGACATACACCGATGTCCCTGGTAAGATATGATGACTGCATTCTTCATAAACACTGCCAAATGCTTCACATATAATGTATGCATTGTGCTGAAAGGTGCACTGGCAAATGAACGATTTTCAAAATCGCTTCTGCACTGTATGTTAATCATTCTGAATGATCAGTCAGTAAGAACTATCCAAAATAGAGTATCCTTAATGACTAGATACATTGTTAAATGTACAAAGTCTGATAGTTTTATCATAATATCACATTTTATAAGCCCAAATGTGTCTTAGTGAGCCTACATTTGTTCATACCTAGTATTACCTATTTGACCGTTAACTGTTAATTTGAATGTTTCGACTCAAATGTCATGTTACGTTACATGCTGAATTGCAAGGTTGATATTTGCAGACAGATAACGGTCAGTTTATATTTAAAAATTGTGGTTAACTAAAAAACATTCGCATGGACAAGTTGTTGGAATGAACCGGAATTTGTTTGTCAGATTTGACTAAAACAATTATTTGTGCTTGTTCGTGACAGACATATTTGCCAAGGCAGCGGAGAAGTTGAAGTCGTACATAGTGACCTGGGGATTCCAGCCATTCAAGGATGACTACTACCGCCATCTGGTGGATGCTGATGTTGTTGTGTCGACAGCCGTGCATGAGTTCTTTGGAGTTGCCATGTAAGTGAAGCTAGCACTGTTGATCTCTTACTCTCTCACTGATATTTCTGCAAAACTGTCCAGAAAGGATTTATACAAATAACAGGGCAACCCCGGGACCTGTTTTATGAAGCGTTCGTGCCGTACGAACCTTCATACGACGGATAGTTCATACTTATGTATAGTTGTTTGCAACGCTGTGTGTTTTCTACAATTACTTTCAATGACGAGTGTCTCAGAAGGGCGAGTTACATATATATGAAAAATGTGTCAACGCTCAATAAGCCAATGGCTTCCTTGTCCACTTGCCATCAGGGTATTTTGTCTTGGATGGAAACTTGTTAAATCTTGTCAAAATGTTGCAGTCTTTTCCACAAATGATGAGCTGTAATTTTAAAGTGGCATATACTATACAGTTTATGAAACTAATTGCTGGTTTTGTAAACATTATTTGTTCTGGTTGAAACACTATGGTGTTAGTATTACTTCTGTATAAAGTACAGGTGAGTGACTTTAGTGACCAAGTACATGTCTCCTGTGTTATTGGTGTTAGTATTACTTCTGTATAAAGTACAGGTGAGTGACTTTAGTGACCAAGTACATGTATCCTGTGTTCTTCCAGGCTGGAGGCTGTTTACCTCGGCTGTTATCCTCTGTGTCCACGCATACTTGTCTATCCAGAAATCTTCCCAGGTGAGAGTCGGTGGTAAGATAAATCTTCCCATTGTACAACTTGGCTGTCTGGTAGACTTTAATAGAGTGGATCATCATTTCTGTATACACAGTTGATGTGTATGGCAAAACAATGTCAACCAAATTATTCATGCTGATATTTCTTTTGTACAGTTTAGATCCTGCCTTAATGCCACATTTGAAAAAACTATTTTTAATGTTTCTAGATCATATTGTACATGTCGATTTGTTCATCAGTTTCTCTACAAGGGGTCCCTATATGCCTGAAAGAGTTAGCATTTGGTCAACAGGAAATATAATAAACAAGTTCTACAAAATAAATTATAATAAATGTAAACAACAAGTTAAAACTTAATGATTAATAAACAAATAATATATATATATATATATATATATATATATATATATATATTATGTTAAGACAATATTGTATATGTTTGACTTAAAGTAAATTAAGATATATAAAAATATTTATAAATTAGGCTAAGATGTTGCTGCAGTAATTGATGTACACTCGGTAATAACCTCAGCATTTTGGCGCAGTAGGTCTTTGTATTCTAAAGAAACCTCTGTGATTGAGTTATGCCAAGCCTGAGTATGTATGCTGTCTTACAGATGAATGTTTGTACAACACGGGCCACCAGCTGTTGAAACGTCTTGTGCAGTACTGTAAGAGACCCGCGCTGGTTCGCCACAACACACTCAAGGTAGACACGCTGCTTAGTCTGTTGGTTGTGTTATTGACCAAACTGATATTTTAGTTATTCGCATCCATTTGGTAAATGCGGTCCATATCCTGTAAGTGTTTTTTTCAAAATACACAAACCTGTAAGGAATGTGTCCTAGGGCCGTAACACCATCACATTCGTAAGATGTACGAGTCAGTCATAAGAGTTGGCATCAATGAGATGTTTACAGTTTGCAAAAGGGATTCACTCCAAATTTGTTGAAACACCACAATGCTATCAAGGTGGGCAATGGCACTTCATAGACCTGATGCATTAACATCTTAAGAAAGATAGTAGAACTAGAGGACACTGGGTAACACCAGTGTAGGATCATTGTTGTTTGAGGGCCGTAATACCATCGATTACTCATTCTCACAGAGGAAAATAAATGAACGGAACAAATTATCTACATATTGTGTAAATGCTAGCAGCGTGAATATGTTTAAAAACAAGGTTGACATATATCTCAGGACGGCGGATTACACATAGATTAAAATGTTGGACTCTCAATAAGCCAATGGCTTCCTTGTCCACTTGCCATCTGGGCCTTTGCCTTGGACGGCAATCTTGTTAAATCTTTCGCATAAAATACAGCGCTATATTTTACTATATTTAATTGATACAGTGATTGCCTCTCAAGAAGCGTTGTATTCTTTCTGAATATTTCGTCGAAACCACTCAGTCTTCATCGGTGGACTGACATTGTTATAGTGCATGTCACATGACGAAGATCATGTGACACAAGCAATGCAGCAAGGACTGTCCATCGACAAAAATCGAATGAATCTGAAAATATCCAGAAATAATACAAAGGTTCCAGACAGGTAATTGCCATGTCATAGATCACATTCTGAGAAACTGGACCGTCGACCCATTCAAGTACCTTGTTATTGTTTTGTAATAACTACTGTCAAACCTGTCTTAAGCGACCACTCAAGGGATTGTCAAAAAGTGGTCTCTTAATACAGGTGGTCTCTAAAACTCCATCCTCAACTAATTTAGCCTATCGCAAATCCGGTTCGTTGATGCCCAAATATGTAGAATGTGAATAGTTTATGTAATATCCGAAGCCGTTTAAAAAATGCCTATTTTTGTTCAAATCGTCTAAATAACTGTAGTCATTAGATCTAGTAAGGCTCAAAATATTGGACATCCAAAAGGGTAAACACTGTGCAGATATGTGTATATTAGGACACTAGCTAGGTTTGATTTTTTGGCAAAATGAATTTGAAATGAGACTAGCGACAAAATCGGTGGAGGAACCCTTAAAATGAACGCATGTAATTTAACATGTGAAAGGATTAGTTGACTGTGCTCGTTAATGACAGGTGGTCGCTTAATGCAGGTGACTCTTGTGAAAGAAGGAATTGATTGTAGCCGTTAACGACAGGTGGTCACTTAATGCATGTAATTTAACGCTCGAAAGGAGGAGTTGACTGTGGTCGTTAATGACAGGTGGTCACTTAATGCATGTAATTTAACATTTGAAAGGAGGAGCTCACTGTGGTCGTTAATGACAGGTGGTCATTTAATGCACATAATTTAACACTTGAAAGGAGGAGCTCACTGTGGTCGTTAATGACAGATGGTCATTTAATGCATGTAATTTAACACTTGAAAGGAGGAGTTGACTGTGGTCGTTAATGACAGGTGGTTGCTTAATACATGTAATTTAACGCTTGAAAGGAGGAGTTGACTGTGGTCGTTAATGACAGGTGATCGCTTAATGCACATAATTTAACGCTTGAAAGGGGGAGTTGAATGTGGTCGTTAATGACAGGTGATCGCTTAATGCACATAATTTAACACTTGAAAGGAGGAGTTGACTCTGGTCGTTAATGACAGGTGATCGCTTAATGCACATAGTTTAACACTTGAAAGGAGGAGTTGACTGTGGTCGTTAATGACAGGTGATCGCTTAATGTACATAATTTAACGCTTGAAAGGAGGAGTTGACTGTGGTCGTTAATGACAGGTGATCGCTTAATGCACATAATTTAACACTTGAAAGGAGAATTTGACTGTGGTCGTTAATGACAGGTGATTGCTTAATGCACATAATTTAACACTTGAAAGGAGAATTTGACTGTGGTCATTAATGACAGGTGCTCGCCAGAGCAGGTTTGGCTGTTGCTATTGTGTGTTCCCAGATGGACCTGGACCAGTACAGTTGGCAGCGACTGAGACCGGTGTATCAGACCTTGCTCACTCCGCAACCAGATAACGTGGACCAAGTGGAGGCCGCTCCTGTTCCAGTCCTAAGTGCAGTTTAAACACTCCTAGAACTGATACAGTTATAATGTGCCAGTATCAGCCATGCCTGATGTACACACATAATGTATTTATAATATTAAACATATTTTTGAAACCAAACATGGGACATTCCTATATTGCACAATAGTTGGTCTTTGAGAGAAATGGCCCACAATCTGCCTCTTGTAATAATTTTCCAACAGTTGCTCTGTATAACATCAGCTTTACTGCAAGGTCACTTCTGTAATTTTATAAGGAGGCATTTTTTGGTCGCTGATTTGATTCCCAGATTTGATTCCCATAAGAAGTTCTTTCTCACACTTACAAGTTATCAGATCTAACGATCACGTAAAATTCTTTCAACACTTTATTAAACCGACTTAACATATATCACTAACATTGTATTAAACTGACTTCAACTATTGCACTACAGATATGAACATCAACAAACCTGATACACGGAGGCACCTTTAATGTAGTCACACTAACTTAGTGTTACCTCCGCCTTTCTTACAAAAAAGGTGCTCTATTTCACATCATAAGATTTATCTCCACTGTGAATGCGCATATATATATATACATACCTTTAAAGGAATACACAACCATTTTCATTGGCTAACAACAGTTTTTGGGTCATCGTTATTGAGGTTGGGACAGTGACACTAAATTTATTAATATTAACAACATCGCGGTTGTGTAAAATTATACCTATATGAAACGTGTTACAATTGTGAACTTTATTTTCTTAATATTTTAGAAAATACACGATTTGGCGATGACATGGAATATGCCAGTTTTATGACTTGCAAATATAATGATCGCTGTAGGCAATAAAAGACAGACCAACAAACGTTCAACCTTAAAAGTGAAATATAAAGTGTTTCGTCATTTTGATTATATGAAACCCAGTATCAGATATTAAGTAATGAACATTGTTGTACATTCCCTTTGAAAAGTTATTAAGTAATGAACATTGTTGTACATTCCCTTTGAAAAGTTATTAAGTAATGAAATTTGTTGTACATTCCCTTTGAAAAGTTATTAAGTAATGAACATTGTTGTACATTCCCTTTGAAAAGTTATTAAGTAATGATCATTGTTGTACATTCCCTTTGAACAGTTATTAAGTAATGAACATTGTTGTACATTCCCTTTGAAAAGTTATTAAGTAATGAACATTGTTGTACATTCCCTTTGAAAAGAAAATAAATCATGGTTTTGGGGCTATGCACCTAAAAGAGATCATAAAAACTAACCAGCGCAACCAAAATGAAAAATATCACGCCAGTGGTATACTGAGAATGTGTTCTAAAAGTGGGAGACAACTGTCATTTCTCTGAATGATTGAGGGCTGCCATGATAACCCACGCGACCGATAAGCTCGTGTGCAGTTTTGTGAAACTGGGGTATCTAGACTATAAGTGACGTATTAAGGGAGGCATACACACAACCAACGCAGTCTCAAACAAACATGTTATTTTGCAGGTAGGAGGACTAGTTTAATAAACAAAGGCCAACATGTTACATGAGGTGATTTTTCATACAAATAACATGACCCTATCGTATTGACAAGTATAGGAATAGGTGTATAAAATATATTTTAATTTGGCGAGGAAAAATTGCCAGAATACCATTCGTGACGTCGGGTTATATATCTAACAGTGTGATGTTGCCCATAAAATTAAGATGCACTTTGTGTTCAATAAGGTTTTCCTTGTAAACCACTGTCTTAATTGTAGTTACAAATTATTGTTTTAGAAACTATTATAGGTGCATGGGCTGAAACACATTTTTATTTTGCTTTAAAGCAGTACTTTGAGTACAATGATCCCCACTACTGTCACATGTGTGCTTTATCTCTGTGTGAGTGAATATTTAAATTACTGCTACAGCCAATAGCTATTCCTCCACAAGTATCACATTCTCTTTATAAACATGTGTGCTTTATCTCTCAAATGTCCACTCTGATCAAACTGAAACCCACAGGTATCACACTTGAAGGGTTTCTCACCAGTATGCGTATCTTCAAACCTCCACTCTGAGCAAACTGTGATCCACACGTATAACACTTGAAGAGTTTATCACCAGTATGAGTGTAAGTACGCTTGAGTGCCGAATAAACGTCCCTATGCGCGTATTTATTTGATGAAAAATGCCACCCTATACTCACCTTGTTTGGCACTAAACTATCATTAGATTTACACATTTGTTCCGACCTACATTTTCCGATAATCGTGGCAAATTATGCAGGGCCTACTTTTTTACGAGAGCAAGCGCTCTCACTCCCTAGAAGAAACTCTATTGCTCGTGCTAATCAATCATCGACGGAGTGGTTTACAGCTCACGCTAAAATGACTTGCTCCCAATTGGAGCTGCATGTGGCTCCTTCTGGCGGCTACGTTTTCATCATTTTAAACGACAGTCGTGAGTTTACTGGGATCCCGTGCTTCCAGATCCTAGATTTTGATCCCGAAGCGTTAGACCATTAGATTTTCATGATTAGATGAATCGGTCAGAATCCTTAGTTCTCGGGAGCTCAATATGGTATATTATTAGTTAAAACTCCATTATCACCGCGTAAACCGACCGTAAATGGCCGTTCTGAGCAAACTGTAACCCACACATATCACACTTGAAAGGTTTCTCACCAGTTTGAGTGTGCATATGTCTCTTCAAACATCTACTCCGAGTAAACTTTAACCCACATGTGTCACACTTGAAGGGTTTCTCACCAGTATAAATGTGCAGACGACTCTTCAAATGTTCACTTCTAAACTTTAACCCACAGATATTACAACTGAAAGGTTTCTCACCAGTATGAGTGTACGTTTCTCTTCAAAACTGCACACTGAGCAAACTGTAACCCACACATATCGCATTTGAAAGGTTTCTCACCAGTATGCGTGCATATGACTCTTGAAAATTCCACTCTGATCAAACTGTAACCCACACATATCACATTTGAAAGGTTTCTCACCAGTATGAGTGCGCAAGTGTCTCTTCAAACATCTACTCTGACCAAACTGTGATCCACATGTATTGCAATTGAAGGGTTTTTCACCAGTATAAGTGTACACGTCTCTTCAAAACTCCACTCTGAGCAAACTTTGACCCACGTGTATCACAACTGAAAGGTTTCTCACCAGTATGAGTGCGAAAATACAACGTTAATGCACTACGTGAAGCAAGCTGAGCTCCACAAGTGTCACATTTATAGAGTTTCTTCCTAGTGCTCATGTTTAATGAGATCCTCGATGTGAAGTTTGTATCAGAAATGTCACTTCTGGACAATGTCATCATAGTGTGACTAGCTGCGTTCTTTGAATGACCACTCATTCTAAAGCATGCGCTACCTGGGACATGGTACTGTGTTGTTGATGTCAGAATATGTTGACAAGTGGACCATGTAGTGACACTGCTGACACTTCTACAACAGATGTCACAAATATCAGATAAATAAATGTAACAGTAACATGTCTACATCAAACATATGCAATACTAACATGCCACGGTACATACAATGAAACATGCATTAAATTACATATATATATATATATATATATATATATATATATATATATATATATATATATATATATATATATATATATATATATATGTGAACAAGAATCATGCTATATCAGATGGGAAATATTCTAAATTATTTCATAAAAAAATGTATGTGCATACAACATAATATTTATCTTATTGGAATAGGGATTAATGGTAACCCACTTGAAATATTTTACCCGATACAAATCTAGACGAGAAAATTAATGACACTACTTATTTATTGATTTTGCAAATATGTACAAAACAAAATTTATTATTATCTGATAACTGTGTGCTACACATAGATGAAACATTGTTCGACTGCTGATAAGGATTTCCTTCCTTGTTCATTTGCCATCTGGAGTGTGCTACGTCGGATCTTATTAGAAAACATATCGTTGAAATTGTCATAGCCCAACAAAGCCAACTAATTATCCTATTGGTAGTGGTTTCTCCTCAGTGTTTAGTGCGCAAATGCAACTTCAATCTTCTACTACAGGCAAACTACAGTCCACACATGTCACCCTTGAAGTTGAGAGACTTGTGTTAATGTCGATTTATAATAATAATAATATACTTTATTTATTCACCATCAAATCTTGGACTAGTGCCCCGTTCACGGGTGATTACAAATCGGCGAACTTTTAAGAGACATAAAGATGCTTTTAAGAGAAATAAATAAAAAGTAAAATTAGGAAACAAAATGCTAATATGTATACATACGTATATATATAAATAAACCTATGTATAATAAAATTGCAGGTAAGTGCAATGATAAAGCAAACGATTTGCAAAAGTGCTGTACACCTGATCATATTGGATAATAAATAATATTTTAGATTTGATGGAAGTACCAAGTTGCAAAATCTGCTCCACAAATGTCGCATTTGTACAGGTTCTCACCAGTATGAGTGCGCAGAGGACTCTTCAAATATCCACTCTAAGCAAGCAGAGGACTCTTTCAAATATCCACTCTGAGCAAACTGTGATCCACATGTGTCACATTTGAAAGGTTTCTCACCAGTACGAGTGCGCAGGTGACTCTTCAAATATCCCCTCTAGGTGTGTGGGCGCCTATTTCACTGGAAATTACTAAGTAGAGCAAAATCAGCACAACACACATCACACTAGAAGGGTTTCTCACCAGCATGAGTGCGGATATGTCTCTTCAAATGTCCACTGACAACAAACTGTGATCCACACGTATCACACCGGAAGGGTTTTTCACCAGTGTGAGTGCGAATATGATACATCAAAGTTTGTCTTTGAGTAAATTTTTATCCACACGTATCACACTCCAAGCGTTTCTCACCCGTATGAGAGCGTATATGTCTCTTCAATTGTCCACTTTCGACAAACTGTGATCCACACGTATCACACCTGTAGGGTTTCTCACCAGTATGGGTGAGCAAATGTCTTTTCAAATTCTCACTTCGAGCAAACTGTGACCCACACATATCACACTTGAAAGGTTTCTCACCAGTATGAGTGCGAAAATTATACTTAAAAGTTTGTCTTTCAGTAAACCTTGATCCACACGTATCACACTTGAAGGGTTTCTCACCCATATGAGTGCGGATATGTCTCTTCAGTTGTCCACTGCGGACAAACTGTGATCCACACGTATCACACTTGAAGGCTTTCTCACCAGTATGAGTGCGAATATGATACGTCAAAGTGTGTCTTTCAGTAAACTTTGATCCACATGTATCACACTTGAAGGGTTTCTCACCCGTATGAGTGCGGATGTGTTTCTTCAATTGTTCACTGTCGACAAACTGTGATTCCAGGGTTTCTCACCAGTATGAGTCAGCAGATGTCTTTTCAAACTTCTACTTTGACCAAACTGTGATCCACATGTGTCATAC
Source organism: Lamellibrachia columna (assembly GCA_963662155.1). Taxonomy (NCBI): domain Eukaryota; kingdom Metazoa; phylum Annelida; class Polychaeta; order Sabellida; family Siboglinidae; genus Lamellibrachia; species Lamellibrachia columna. The sequence goes on from OY759268.1 coordinate 54,113,473, forward strand.
TTGAAGGGTTTCTCACCAGTATGAGTGTACATGTCTCTTCAAAACTCCATTCTGAGCAAACTTTGACCCACAAGTATCACAACTGAAAGGTTTCTCACCAGTATGAGTGCGGAAATGCAAAGGTAATGCACTACGTGAAGCAAGCTGAGCTCCACAAGTGTCACATTTATAGAGTCTCTTCCTAGTGTCCATGTTTAGTGAGATCCTCGATGTGAAGTTTGTATCAGAAATGTCACTTCTAGACGATGTCATCATAGTGTGACTGGCCACGCTCTTTGAATGACCACTCATTCTAAAGCATGTGCTACCTGGGACATGGCACTGTGTTGTTGATGTCAGAATATGTTGACAAGTGGACCATGTAGTGAAACTGCTGACACTTCTACAACAGATGACACAAATATCAGATAAACAAATGCAACACATCACATGTCTACACTGAACAGATGCAATACTAACATACCACGGTACATACAATGAAATACGCATGAAATTACATATCTAATATATAAAATTGATTATTGTCTGATAACTGTGTGCTACACACAGATGAAACATTGTTTGACTGTTGATAAGGACTTCCTTGTTCATTTGCTCTCTGGTGTGTGCTACGTCGGATCTTATTAGAACACTTCTCGTTGAAATTGTCATAAGCCAATACAGCCAATTACATTACTCAGAACATATTCTCCAGTGCCAAATAATCGTATAGACCAAACAACAGTATAGGGTGGCAAATAGGTCAAATTTAATAATAGAGTATATTGCCGAATAACAGCACGGGGGGGGGGTAAACTGTTCAAAACAAATAAAAATACAGTGCAAAAAAGTCACTAGTACAATTTTTATTTATTTTTTTATTAGCACCTTGAAGGCATCCTTAGTAAACTACGCCGATCACCGTGTATTTCGGGTTTTTCCTGCCGAATACGCATAAACTTTGTGCATGTTCACGTCGCGTCACTGCAGATGTAGTGTTTTATATCTGTGAAAAAGAGGGAATTTTCCATTTTTAAATAGACATTAAAGAAATCGAATTCGCAATCCCGTTTCAGCGGAAACGGCTGCAGCCATTTATGTCTTATGACAGGTTTGACTTTGAGGCACCGCGCACGGTGGCTATTTACGGTAATAATGGCGTTTTAACTAATACTATACCATGTCCAGCTCCCGAGAACTAAGTATTCCGACCGATTCACCAAATCATAGAAATCTGACGGCCAAAGGCTTCGGGATCAAAATCTAGGATCCATGGAAACTCGGATTCCAGCTCAATTCTCAACTGTCATTCGAATGGATGACAACTTGACCTTCAGACGGAGCCACATGCAGCTCCAGAATTAGCCACAATTATAGGCCGGCACAAATGTCTAAGTCTAATAACCGTATAGTGCCAAATAAGATGTGTATAGGGTGGCATTTTTCATCAAATAAGTATGTGTATAGGGACGCTTATTTGGCATTCAAGAGTAGTAAGAGGCACATAAGATTAACAGGAGTGTAACAGGATGAGTATAACAGGGGGTCAATCCATAGGATGAGTATAACAGGGGGTCAATCCATTGTTAGCAAAAACTAATTGGTGTATACAATAAGAGGTTCACAATTTTAATCGAACAAAAATCATAACGTGTGTGTGTGTGTAATATGCCAGGTTTTCAACAACTATTTTCTCAGAGCGCAAGTAATACTGCCTCAAAATGACTGGCAGTTTGTTCATCTACATTGTAGAACAGTCAATGGCCCAGTGGATATATCAGCAAATTAATACCTTATTCCTGTGAACACTATCACTAGGCAGAGTAGGCAACAACATGCCTTAGCAAGTTTGCTTACCATGTACCTGATCAGACACCATAATATCACCATAATATGTTTGGAGTAAATTTTAACATTAAAACATGCATCTGTAATAGGTGGATTTTAGGACTCTATAAATGTGACAGTGGCTGTAGTATGTTTGTTAATTACAATACATTGACAACTTTGACAGTCTTGCACAATACTATTTCTGTTTTAGAAAAACATACAAGATTGAATACGATATGATCAAATGTGTGAGCAATTGTATAAATATTGTTAATGGACCCATGTGGTACATATGAGCAAGAACATTTTATTGTGGACAATTGTAACTTCATATCCTGTTTATTTATATTTAGTCATTTATTTTAATTTAAGATTTCATTATAATATAATTTAATTTTATTAATTGGTGATTTTATTAAATACCAATTTCATTGACATTGTAAAAAAAAATTATTGTCCTTTACAGTCAATAATAATGTCTGCACAAGTTGCCATGTAGCAGTCCGTAAAAAGCAGTGAATATCGGTGTGTGCTACCGGCTTAATTCACACATATCAACTTAGATAAACATAACACATGTTCTTCAGATAAATCAACAGTCAATTCCAATACTCCTCAACACTGCCTTACCTTACCGAGGTAATAATACAACTTCTTTTTGTAAACACCTGTATCTTTTCAATGTTGTCTGCTCAAATGTTCCAGCATACTCCAATTGGAACTATTATTCAAAATGGAGGAATCAGAAGGGATTCTATAACTGCTTCCACACACTGGAGTCAGTTGACTTGCCGTATGTGTTTGTTTGTTAGGCAGTTGAGGTGAGTGGGTGGGAGTTTCATGATAACTTCTTGAAACAATTTGGGGCATTTTAGTTCAGTATTTGTTATGGGAGAATATTCCATCAGCGATTTTCTATGGGATAAAACAAGAAGGCTACCACATTTATGCGACTAAACAAATTAATTGTCCACGGTTTTGTAAGTATGGAGAGGCTGATTTCAACAATGTTATTTACAACTTTGCAAAAAGCCATGTTCAAGGGTTGACCATCCAAGGGAGGATATTGCTGTATTCTGATTGTATTGCTGTTTTCATTTTGCATCTATGATTATTTATGACAAATCTGGCAGCACAGTGTTGTAGGAGTTTAATTTTGTGGTAGTGCGGGGATTCCATACGGTTGACGAATATTCAAGTTTTTATATGTCTAGGTTAATGTCGAATATAATCTTACTCCGAGATATGTGTGGCTGGTTTGTAGAAAGTGGCTGGTCAGAAATGAATACCTGTGTGTGCTGTGTAAGTATTTAGGGTTGTTTCTATTGGAAAGTTCAAAGTAGACACATCTAGATATATATTAAATTCCATCTGTCCATGTTTGGAGTTGGATCCACCTTCAAACACTGCTGGCCATAAGAGGACTTCTTAGTTCTATATTGCACTGTATGTGCTGGCGTGCATCCTCAGCGCGTTGAAAGTAGGCGCCATTTTGCACCATCCCCATAATATCGCTCAACATCTTCAACGTGAACTAATGACATTATTGTTTATTACGCATACTAATACCTGTAATAATTAATAATGATTATGCAGTTTCACTAATCGCAGCAATAATTGAAACGAAATTGGTATGTTATTATTTAAAAGTTAAACCATCTTACCTATTTATGCCCGTGTGTCGGAGAAGGACGGAAATAGTGCGCGGATTGAGTAGTGAGCTAGTCCCTAGAGGCCGACATTTCACTGATCTGTTACCCTCGATTATCTAGGCTCCGTGATGTGGCGCCACCGTTTGTTGCGCTGAGGATAGCCAGAGTTGGCCTTGTTCATCCTCGTGAGCCAGCGGTTGTGTTACTACTGCCCCTGGCAAATGTCCTATGCACACAGAACAGAAATGCGCTAACTCATTTGTATTTCTGTGTTTCTGGGAACCAGACAGCCGAGACGCGCCCGCGCCCAAACCTTCAAAGAGCGTTTAATTCATGGAAATTCATAAGATTACCGCCAGACCAGCGACGATGGGTCCACAACCAATTAAAGTTAAGTTAAGTAGCAGCCCCATATATTCCATCAAGCAATATCATTGGTCAACACAGCCACTGAAAAAAACCAGCGTTTCAACAAATCGATCTGTCAAGGCAGGGGTGCTGATCGATGTAGTCAGAACCTCCGGCGGTGAGGATGGGCAAAGTCAAACACCCCAATAGGGACGTAGTACCCGATGAGCGAAAAAATTAAATTGCTGGTATATTTGGAACAGTATTAAAGGGAAACAAAATCATGGTTTTATGCCTATGCACCTATATGAATTACTGAAACATAACCATTTGCAACTACAATTAAGACATAGCTGTCAACCCATTGGAGGGTTCTTAGGTGTGAGAATGTTTTCCCTCCCTCCGTGAAGACACTTTTTACTCCAAAAGGAAAGAAAAGCTCACCTTTAACACGTGCTTATAGTGCCTACACTGCTTTATAACAGAACGTATCATTGGCTGACGCTTAGCTGTTGTCGGTATTCTGTAGAAGACAGTTATAGGGGACCGAAGTATCGCCAGCTTCCATGTTGGTTTTATACAAATTTGCCAATCAATGCTCACGCCGGCCCCCGACGACACGCTGCCCGTTGTCGCAATTCACGCATCAACACTTTTGGAAAACGGGGAAATTTTTTCATAATTTACATTGCTAAAGATTATGAAAATATGCGTGAGATATCATACCTTCGCCGTGCGACTGTGACATGTAATGCAACACCTAGAGCTTAGAGGAATATTTAGCAAATTAGGAACGCAAAAATAATGTTTTAGTGACGAATCGCAAGAAACCTCAACATCTTCACAATGATTAAGAACATACATGAATGCTTTGAAAATATAAGAATTGCAATGAAACACACATACAGGGCATATATGGGAAAATAGGAACGCTGGGCACCCTACCCTGACACTGCGGTCGATTGGCCTCGTCTTGCACGTACCAACTGTCCTGAGCCCGACGGCTTCTACTGACTGTCCGTGAATTGATTCTCCACCAAACGACATCATGCAGCGCACACCCACTCCTTTTTTGGTCAATAATTTGAAACATACTGTTAAAAAATACGGTTTGTTTTTATTTGTCAACGCGGATACACTAATTTAACAATGTGTATGCATATCAACTGATAATTATAAAACATAGATATGACGTTAGAGAAAGACACAAAATTGTATCTGGGGCGCTTTGGGGAAGCATGCCCCCAAAGCGCCCCAGAGACTTCCCCAAAGCTGCGATGCGAACAAAATTATATAGCATATGACTGCAATTACAGCAAACGTAGGGCCTAATAATTATATCGACAGAGTGTAGGCCTACAGTCGTCAACTCCGGTGTTAGTCTACGTAAAGATGATTACAATCACGGATATAATTATTTTAACTGCAATGAAAGCAAACGTTAGACACGGTGTACAGTCGTCAATTCCGCTACTACTCTGCATGCAACGATGATTAGAATTGTGGAAAAACTTATATAATTTAAATACAATTATAGCACACATTATTAGACAGTGTACAGTCACCGACTCTCTTACTAGTCACACACACAAAGGTCACATACAGGTTTGCAATTGGCACATGTCTCGTGGTGCCACTGGCAACACTCTGGGCATTGCAACCAAACCTCAGTCGGTGGGTCTTCGTACACTTCGTTGCAGTAGATGCGCCGGTACACACTTTCTGTGCGGCCTGAACCAGGCCTCCTCTTCGGCCTGTCAGCGAGTCGTTGTGGTGGCTTTCCGTTTGCAGGTGCGCGTTTTTTATTGTGAAGCTCACGTCTTTCCGATTTCTTGACAGACATTCCACCAGCGCGACTCTTCGTTTTCTCGCCCAGTTTCATTTGTTTTGAACGTAGCAGATCTTTAAACGGCGAAGACGTGAGACGTTCGGAAGACTGCGTACGATGTTTATCCGCGCGAGGCCCCGCCTTAGTTAGTGGGAATACGCTTAGCACGTAAGCTTTGATTGGCGTCACGCATGCAGTAGCGTTACTCGGTGCTGATGTCGAGTTAGGCTCGTTATGGCTACTTCACGTTATGGCAACTTTTTCCCCGTTATGGCTACTTTTGTGGGAGCAACTAATTAGACATTAAAACTAGTCCCGTTATAGCTACTTCCTTGATTCTACTCTGGAGCCAATGGAGAATCAATTATTTCAGATGGTATACAACATAAAAATGCATGATGTGTACGCATTACAGTTTTATTACGACATAAATACATTAATTGTACAAAGTACTCAGTATAAGATACTCTATTCATTATGCACTGAACGGAAGTCATGAAAGTTACGTATCTCAAGTGAATGTCATTCTAACATCAGCAAGTAACTATCATCAATCACAAGTGAATGTCACTCTAATTTAAGTAGTGGTGGTGGTGGTGGTGGTGGTGGTAGTGGTGGTGGTGGTGGTGGTGGTGGTGGTGGTGGTGGTGGTGGTGGTGGTGGTAAAAGCTTTATTTCACGATGGTGACCATGTCACGTTTATCGCGTGATTTTCAATGGGCCAACAACCACATCCACTCTTACATACACGGTTATATAACAAAGATAACATATATACATATACACGTCAAAACAATATATAAGTTGCTGTCTGCTCCTTCGTCGTCGCCTTCACAAACTCGAAGATGTTAACTTCAAGTTCCACTCCTCCACGTGAGCTTCAATTTCCACCCTCCACGTTACTGTTCGTACGTTTATTGTACATTCCACATAGTCACTGCTTCCCATATTTGATTGTTGCAAATTCGATAACATCCATCTTCAATAATATTACGTAGATACAGATACAGTGTTCTCAGTGATACTAAACATAGAATGAATCATGGTAAAATGTCTCTCAGCATATAACCACTACTCCAAAGAAGCCATGTACACTACTGCCAATTATATAGATCTTGGTAAAACCATTCACGGTTTTAGCCACTACCCCAAAGAAGCCATGTACAATACTGCCAATTACATAGATCTTTGTAAAACCATTTATGGTTTTAGCCACTACTCCAAAGAAGCCACGTACAATACTGCAAGTTACATGGATTTTGGTAAACCATTTACGCTTCTAACCACATACAAATAAATTAATGCTCCCCCTCCTCAGTTGGCTAATTACTTGCTAATTCCAAAAGTAGCCGTAATGGGACTAGTTTGGGAATAGTCTGATTGCTCCTCCAAAAAGTAGCCGTAACAGGAAAAAAGTAGCTACAACGGGAAGTAGCTGCAACTCGAAGATTCCCTGATGTTACGTCGCTCGTGAAGGCGGCAGCTTGAGGTAGCTTTCTCGCGTGTAGTTGGACTCGCAGGCGATGTTGCATCGCTCGTAGAGGCGATGTGCTCGTTCCCTTCATCCGTCATCATTGATGGAGCAAAGTCGACTTCTGTGAATACGTTTGGGTTAAAAGGCTCCACAGGAGGAGAATCAGGCTTCGCCCTTGTCCAGTGTCGAAGCTTTCGCGAATACTTCGCCAAACAATGCGGCGATAGAGTAGAAGCAGATTCGCTTCCCTGGATGGTTCACCATCCACCTATCGCATGCCTGCCCGCAGGATTGCTTTAGCGGGCCGAAGTAGGTCTTGTCTAGAGGCCGTAGCTTGTGCGTGGTGTGAGGCGGGAATGAAATAATCATTATTCCATTCGTTCTGGAGTACTCAATTGCTTCATTGTTCATGTGGCTGGCGTGGCCATCCACAACAAGAACAACCTTTTTGACAGGTGTTGGTTTGACGTGATCGACAGAGTGCTTCAATGCTTTTGGTCTTGTCGAATGGATGCGACAGGCTGTGACGTTCCGCAGTTTCAAACGCCATGCGTCGAATTTCGTTCAGCGACAGTCCGTAAAATCTGTGCTGCATGTCTAAGGCGTGACGGGACGTCGTATTCTCGTTCGACGTTCCTGTATGACTCGCCATGTTGAAGAGCTTTGAGGGCCTCTTCTAAAGCCGCCTCACCATATGCACCAATAGGCACATTTGTGACACGTTTGTAGTCACCCCCCATCTGAAATAAAGGGTGCTTTTAGGTCCAATATAAGACCATACAGGCATGCTGGTGTTACACCAGACTATACATAAGACCATACAGGCATGCTGGTGTTACACCAGCATGCCTGTATGGTCCGGAGACAGTGGCGTTGACAGAACAACAACAACAGAAGCTGCAAGTGTGTGAGAACAACTGGGTTCGGCGAATAACAAGAACAAAGAGGGTTGACAGAAGAAGGATGAACGACCTAATGAAAGAGGTTGGGATGCAATGCAGCCTAACAGGAAGATTGGTGAGAAGCAGGATGAGATGGGCAGGCCACTTGGTAAGAATGGATGCAAGCAAACTAGCAAAGAGAGCAGAGGTGGAAAAACATCAAGGACGCAGGAAAAGGGGAAGGCCACAGCTGAGATGGGAGGACTGCGTGAGGAGGGACATGAGAAGACCGGTTGAGGATGAAAGATGGAGAGAGGTAGCAGCCGATAGAAAACTATGGAAAGAAAGAACAGAAAGAGTGGCTCGACAATATTTTACCTGACCCTCACCCCTGTACAGCAGGGAACAAGGAGGAAGAGCACACAAGTATACTACATTATGCAATTATAGTGTATTATGCATACGCTAATATTGCAGATGACACTGTATTTATCCTTTTAGGTTAATGTAGATAATGCATGACATTGTTAGATTTATTTGCGCACACTGTCCCCAAAACGCACCGCCAGTTTTAAGCATCAGAATGGGTGTGCGTTTTGGGAATACAGCGATGTGCGGTCTAATGACAATGATAAGTGACATTAAATTGGCCATTTACCAAAAAATCGATTCCGAAATAAAATTTATGTAATGAATTGTAATTACTAATAATATCATAGTTAGAACAAATTCACAATATTAATTACGTTGTGTGTCTTTACAGTGTATTTACAGTACGTCATATTTAAGTCAAACACGTTCAAAAACTTATCGATATTCTACAATTTTCGATGACAATTATCGACGACAATTCGTTTAGCACGTGCTTTAAACATCTACCGAATTGAATGCACAACGCATACATGATGTTGCAGTGATCCGCTAGAGCAGTGGTGGGGCGCTTTAGGGAACAGGGGCGTGCTACAACACCATGTATGCGTTATGTCTCCAATCTTTTTGATTGTATGCATTTTTAAGGTCCACTATGGAAATAAGATGATTGCACTTGTGCAATTTCTTTTAGTGCTCCTTTTTATGGCATTTACACACACACACACACACACACACACACACACACACACACACACATATATATATATATATATATATAAATATATTCATATATATATATATATATATATATATATATATATATATATATATATATAAATATATACATATATATATATATATATATATATATATATATATATATATATATATATATATATATATATATATATATACATATATATATATATATATATATATATATATATATATATATATATATATATATATATATATATATATATATATATGCGTATTGTCATGTGCTATTCTAAGTGTGGAAATGCAATTGGTGAATCCCTTTGGGTAAACAGTGACATGGTCGACATCGACAACCAAGAGTTGCCAATGTTCTGTGTGAATTGCGTGCGTGTGGTTCGTATGTCCAGTTGCGTGGTGTCTGTGTGAAGTTTGGTAAGAGTCCGCTTGCGATATCAATTTGCTCGCGAACGACCTCTCTCCAGCGACAGGCTAGCATCGAAGTTGATGCCAAGTGATGTGAGTGAGAATACATTATGTATCACCCCTGTGTCAGTGTCTGTAGGTGGAAACTGTTTGCCTCGCAGTGGAAGCGTCCTCGCCTTTGGTCATGAAAACTTCGCGGATGAAATCTGGGAAAGGTTAGTTATTGCAATGATGCTGAATGAAGACTATTATCTGAACGGCCCATTCCTGCGACAAGCCTGCAGAGAGATTACCAATAAGCTATGCCATGTACAGCGACCAGTACGACCAATAAGCTATGCTAAGTACAGCGACCAGTACGACCAATAAGCTATGCCATGTACAGCAACCAGTACGACCAATAAGCTATGCCATGTACAGCGACCAGTACGACCAATAAGCTATGCCATGTACAGCGACCAATAGGACCAATAAGCTATGCCATGTACAGCGACCAGTACGACCAATAAGCTATGCCATGTACAGCGACCAGTACGACCAATAAGCTATGCCATGTACAGCGACCAGTACGACCCGTCAGCCAATGTGAAACTAACGCCAAAGACCATTGCGGAAAACATCGACATAACCAGAGGAGGACAATTCATGGGCATCTGGCAAGTACATGCGAAGTCCAGCATCTTTGGTGCTGAACTTGTGTCCATCTATCCACAGAGAGGTAACCCAGAGATCAGGAAACACCTGCACCGGTCGGTTATGCCAAGAGAGAAGCTGCGCGAACAGAGGGTGCATATAATGTGGACGTCGATATGTGCACAAACAGATACGAACTACTTCGCTCCGAAACACTTTTTGTCATTGGTGTACCGTGTGCAAGAGGTTACTGATCTGCCTGCACTCACCGAGGACAATGCTAATAAGTGTGTCGTCGTCAACTACGAGGGGCGTGCATATCCCGGTGTCTTGTTGACAGATGTCGAGGTGCGGTGCATACATTGAATAGGAAACAATCGATTCTTCTGGCCTCACCATCAAGAATATGTTGTATGACAAGGACAATATACTCGCAGTGATGCCACCCCTCACTGCTGTCACGGCGCGCCACATGCCAGTGGATGTCCACATATGATCTGCTATTTGCGAGAAACTGGCAGCTTAGATAGAAACTAATTACTACTTCAACCACACCGATCATGGTGTTATCTTTGATAATCAAGGTATATGTTCCCATAGTAACTATGCCCTTTTGCTAATCGGTGGCATACGGTATATGATATTTATTATGTAGGTATACTGTATTTACACGGGATTACTATTTCAGTATTGCTCTTATTTTCATGTCGTCACGCTCCGTTCCATGTCGTCACAGCACATTTCATGTCGTCATACACTATGGAAATTTTTTTCAATTAATGTTTAAAAATCAATATGAATATATTGTAGTAGAGGTATATAATGTTTACATGTAATTTATTCATGGCATGTGTTTTCATGAGTGATATTGCTGAACTTTGTTTTCAATACAATTAAATGTGTCTATAATATGTCAATATTATGATTCTGCTTGTACAATTTGGTCAGGAAAGTAATTATGTGCAATAATTTGTTAATATATCGCAGTAAATATGTTTACATCCGTCTAAGTTCAGATAAGTAATTATGCTCGCTAAGCACACACACACACGCACGCACGCACGCACGCACGCGCAAGCACACACGCACTCACACTTACTCACACACACACACACACACACACACACACACACACACACACACACACACACACACACAAGTTTAACTCGTTAATCGTGAGTAAGTAAACGCTAAAGGGGAAGTCATGGGTGACTAGACGAGGGAAACAGAACGGAACCAAAGACAAAGGGAAGAAGCGAAAGAGAAGACGCGTCAGCACCAGCAACGAAGAAGAAGCATGGCGTACGTCACATGCGGCGAGCCCTTCATGAACTGTAGACATCGGGCGGTGTGGGTACAGTTTCAGTTGTACAATGACTACACGTCTGGAGTGCGGTGTATTATCTACCTTAAGAGTGAGTCCGAGAGTAACTAAATGGCGCATGTTTGACACTTATGTTGATAAAATAAAACATTGTGGTTTTCTTTTGCACATTTAACAATAGTTTGTTTCATTTAAATATTCGTATTTCATGCAATGGAAAAGAGACTGTTACTGTTGTGGGGCAAGACACCCCCGCAGCAAGACACCCCCGCAGGCAAGACACCCCTCAGGCAAGACCCTCCCGCAGACAAGACACCCAGCAGGCAAGACACCCCGCATACAAGACACCCCCGCAGGCAAGACACTCCCGCAGGCAAGACATCCCCGCAGCAAGACACTCCCGCAGGCAAGACACCCCCGCAGCAAGACACTCCCGCAGGCAAGACACCCCCGCAGCAAGACACTCCCGCAGGCAAGACACCCCCGCAGATAAGACACCCCCGCAGGCTAGACACCCCCGCAGCAAGACATTCCCGCAGGCAAGACACCCCGCAGGCAAGACCCTCCCGCAAGCAAGACACCCAGCAGACAAGACACCCCGCAGACTAGACACCCCCGCAGGCAAGACACCCCCGCAGGCAAGACACCCCCGCAGCAAGACACTCCCGCAGGCAAGACACCCCCGCAGACAAGACACCCCCGCAGGCTAGACACCCCCGCAGCAAGACATTCCCGCAGGCAAGACACCCCGCAGGCAAGACCCTCCCGCACGCAAGACACCCAGCAGGCAAGACACCCCGCAGACTAGACACCCCCGCAGGCAAGACACCCCCGCAGGCAAGACACCCTCGTAGACAAGACACCCAGCAGGCAAGACACCGCGCAGACAAAACACCCCTCCGGACATTACTAATGGTATTACATTTCTACTGATGTTTTTTTGGTTTTGTCAGTCGTCATTAATGTTTCGGTATTACATTTCTACAACCGCACAACAATCGTATACCAACACATATACCTCGAAATAATACGTTGATGAATAATTATAACCATTTCCCAATAAGGGGGCTCCTTGCCTCACCCTACCCTATGTCTTCGATGTTCACGTTCCATGTACAATCGAGGAGAACTGAAGGTTGGGTGGGGTCAATGCCCCACGTGCACGTAAACAATAATCTCGAAATAATACGTGTATGAATAAATATAGCAATTTTGCCTTAAGTGGGCTCCTTGCCCCACCCTACCCTATGTCGTAGATGTTTACGTTCCGTGTACAATCAACGCGAACTGAGGCTAGCAGCAAACAACTTACGCTAACGGCATTCATTTACCAGAACAAATCATTTGTCCGGGGATCTGGATTAAAGGGTTGGGGGGCATTCCCCCACTTGCACGTAAAAACCGCACAGGCAACAGGTGAATTAACACAAGACGTGCATATGTATTTATGATAACGTTTGTAGAACTGTTTAACACACAACCAAGTCACATGCGATCAACTGGGGATTACCTTTGTTCCAGTGGGTCCAATTGTGGCTGCACAACTGGTTCCCCGGACCGGTTTCTGCTCCGTGCCAAATAAACCGTGACAGCCTCAACTAAGTCTACAACATCGGTCTCATCTTGCAGTTGCAATCTTCAAATGAAAAGATGTAACGCGATGTAACACGAGGTAACGCGATGTAACACGATGCCAAATAAATTTGGGCACGTTAGATTTTAGCAGAGACATCACGCCAAGAAAATTACATCAAATTGATTTTGTTACCCATATTATTACAACAACAAATTGAACAACGCTAAACAGTCCCATAGCATATGAACTGTAACTAAAGATCGTTAAGCTCAAATGGTGGATATCCAGAATAGTAAATGCTGTGCCGGTCAGTGCCGATCATGGACATTTCATTTGCGAGACATGTGCGCTCCCCACTGCAATTACACACACCAAGAGAAAGAGATACAGGGGTAGCGCGGTTCAACAGTTACACACACCAAGAGAAAGAGATACAGGGGTAGCGCGGTTCAACAGTTACACACACCAAGAGAAAGAGATACAGGCGTAGCGCGGTTCAACAGTTACACACACCAAGAGAAAGAGATACAGGCGTAGCGTGGTTCAACAGTTACACACACCAAGAGAAAGAGATACAGGCGTAGCGTGGTTCAACAGTTACACACTCCAAGAGAAAGAGATACAGGCGTAGCGTGGTTCAACAGTTACACACACCAAGAGAAAGAGATACATGCGTAGCGTGGTTCAAGAGTTACACACTCCAAGAGAAAGAGATACAGGCGTAGCGCGGTTCAACAGTTACACACACCAAGAGAAAGAGATACAGGGGTAGCGCGGTTTAACAGTTACACACACCAAGAGAAAGAGATACAGGGGTAGCGCGGTTCAAGAGTTACACACTCCAAGAGAAAGAGATACAGGGGTAGCGCGGTTCAACAGTTACACACACCAAGAGAAAGAGATACAGGCGTAGCGCGGTTCAACAGTTACACACACCAAGAGAAAGAGATACAGGCGTAGCGCGGTTCAACAGTTACACACACCAAGAGAAAGAGATACAGGCGTAGCGCGGTTCAACAGTTACACACACCAAGAGAAAGAGATACAGGCGTAGCGCGGTTCAACAGTTACACACACAAACAAAAAGAGATACAGGCGTAGCGTGGTTCAACAGTTACACACTCCAAGAGAAAGAGATACAGGCGTAGCGTGGTTCAACAGTTACACACACCAAGAGAAAGAGATACAGGCGTAGCGCGGTTCAACAGTTACACACACCAAGAGAAAGAGATACAGGCGTAGCGCGGTTCAACAGTTACACACACCAAGAGAAAGAGATACAGGCGTAGCGCGGTTCAACAGTTACACACACCAAGAGAAAGAGATACAGGCGTAGCGCGGTTCAACAGTTACACACTCCAAGAGAAAGAGATACAGGCGTAGCGCGGTTCAACAGTTACACACACCAAGAGAAAGAGATACAGGCGTAGCGCGGTTCAACAGTTACACACACCAAGAGAAAGAGATACAGGCGTAGCGCGGTTCAACAGTTACACACACCAAGAGAAAGAGATACAGGCGTAGCGCGGTTCAACAGTTACACACTCCAAGAGAAAGAGATACAGGCGTAGCGCGGTTCAACAGTTACACACACCAAGAGAAAGAGATACAGGCGTAGCGCGGTTCAACAGTTACACACACCAAGAGAAAGAGATACAGGCGTAGCGCGGTTCAACAGTTACACACACCAAGAGAAAGAGATACAGGCGTAGCGCGGTTCAAGAGTTACACACACCAAGAGAAAGAGATACAGGCGTAGCGCGGTTCAACAGTTACACGCACCAAGAGAAAGAGATACAGGCGTAGCGCGGTTCAACAGTTACACACTCCAAGAGAAAGAGATACAGGGGTAGCGCGGTTCAACAGTTACACACTCCAAGAGAAAGAGATACAGGGGTAGCGCGGTTCAACAGTTACACACACCAAGAGAAAGAGATACAGGGGTAGCGCGGTTCAACAGTTACACACACCAAGAGAAAGAGATACAGGCGTAGCGCGGTTCAAGAGTTACACACACCAAGAGAGAGAGATACAGGAGTAGCGCGGTTCAACATTTACACACTCCAAGAGAAAGAGATACAGGGGTAGCGCGGTTCAAGAGTTACACACACCAAGAGAAAGAGATACAGGCGCAGCGCGGTTCAACAGTTACACACACCAAGAGAAAGAGATACAGGCGTAGCGCGGTTCAACAGTTACACACTCCAAGAGAAAGAGATACATGGGTAGCGCGGTTCAAGAGTTACACGCACCAAGAGAAAGAGATACAGGCGTAGCGCAGTTCAACAGTTACACACTCCAAGGGAAAGAGATACAGGGGTAGCGCGGTTCAACAGTTACACACACCAAGAGAAAGAGATACAGGCGTAGCGCGGTTCAACAGTTACACACACCAAGAGAAAGAGATACAGGCGTAGCGCGGTTCAACAGTTACACACACCAAGAGAAAGAGATACAGGCGTAGCGCGGTTCAACAGTTACACACACCAAGAGAAAGAGATACAGGCTTTGCGCGGTTCAACAGTTACACACACCAAGAGAAAGAGATACAGGCGTAGCGCGGTTCAACAGTTACACACACCAAGAGAAAGAGATACAGGCGTAGCGCGGTTCAACAGTTACACACACCAAGAGAAAGAGATACAGGCGTAGCGCGGTTCAACAGTTACACACACCAAGAGAAAGAGATACAGGCGTAGCGCGGTTCAACAGTTACACACACCAAGAGAAAGAGATACAGGCGTAGCGCGGTTCAACAGTTACACACACCAAGAGAAAGAGATACAGGCGTAGCGCGGTTCAACAGTTACACACACAAACAGAAAGAGATACAGGCGTAGCGCGGTTCAACAGTTACACGCACCAACAGAAAGAGATACAGGGGTAGCGCGGTTCAACAGTTACACACACCAACAGAAAGAGGTACAGGCGTAGCGTGGTTCAACATTTGGGAACGTTAACACGCTTGTTTTCATAACTGTACTATAGCGTTGTTTTATCCATGCGATAATTAATGAAGAACGTCGAATATACACCCATCTGAGTTTGGCGTACACGTCAGTGAGTACTTCGGCGAGCAGTCCCGTGATTTCGTAGCCCAAGGAGTTTCACAATTTTAATGCACACCAACAGCTCTGCCCACATCCGTCACAGCTACTTGCTAAAACAGCACAGCGAGTGGGTACCACTGCATCCCGGAAGAACTGCTAAAGTACCCGGCCAGGTGTCTGGTAAACCCCATTGTGGAAATCTTCATCGACGTGCTGGAACACCATGAACAATTGGAGCTGGGTAGACGTGTTTTAATCCTACTACTACTACCTACTACCTCCATCCAGAGGCACACCGAGAGAACCTCCATCCAGAGGCACACTGAGAGAACCTCCATCCAGAGGCACACCGAGAGAACCTCCATCCAGAGGCACACCGAGAGAATCTCCATCCAGAGGCACACCGAGAGAACCTCCATCTAGAAGCACACTGTGAAAACCTCTATCCAGAGGCACACTAAGAGAACCTCTATCCAGAGGCACACTAAGAGAACCTCTATCCAGAGGCACACTAAGAGAACCTCTATCCAGAGGCACACTAAGAGAACCTCTATCCAGAGGCCACCGAGAGAACCTCTATCCAGAGGCACACCGAGAGAACCTATATTCAGAGGCACACTAAGAGAACCTCTATCCAGAGGCCACAGAGGGAAGCATTTGCATAGATTTGACAAGACCTCAGCATCCACACATTTGCCGCTGTCAGTAGATATTGCTGACACCACTCCGTGATGGCTGGAATGGCCACGGCGTTGCCACGTCCCGTCAACTGACACACAGCAGTCTCTTCCACATGCATCTCGTGCTTCAGCAGAAGCAGCAGTCATGCTGTTGATTGCAACATACTGTGCAGCAGCATGTTGCAGCTTGAACAGCTTTGCATAATTTCGTCTGGTCATTGGCTGTGGCGAATTCAAATATTTAGAGAAGAGCTGTAGACCGCTGTGCCCTTTGCCAACAGCACGGATAAAAGCAATCATGCGTATGTTTGCTTCAAATGGCGTCTTCTTCCCTGCAACCACAGTTGTTCTGTCTGCTTTCTTTGAACTAATAAACAGTACAGTTCTTGCTTCACAGGCTTCACAATAAGATATCACTTCGTGGGCAAAGCCCTGACTCGTAAGCAAGTCAACACCACATTGCACTGGTCCCTCGCATGTACTACATGTGATCTGTTGAGCAATAAAATCACACATAATGCCAATATCAATGATGAAAAAGGCATTCCTTGTATATCTATCTCCACTGTCTATGCATGTAGAAGACCATGAATTTAGATTTAGCTATGTTTAGTGAAAGTTTATTTATTACAAGCCATTCGTTAATTTTAAAGAGTTCTTTATTTATTAGCAAATCGCTATCTGCATTTTGTGCGTTTACGAAATTACTCAATGAGCTTAAAAGTGTGGGGTCATCTGCATATGATATAAAATTAAAAACTTGACTAGTCTCTGAAAAATCATTAATATATATTATGAATTGCTTGGACTTTTTTATCAATATATAATTATTAACCCTCCTCTGTCACTGCTGCTGTTACCCTGAATTATGCAATCATATCCCAGTATTTGTATATTGAGAGAATAAGTCTGATTGGATATCCAGCATTCTTGTAGACATATAACATTGAATTTATACTCTAGATTGTTCAATTCTTCAATGTATATTTAAACTTAAAAAATTTTCTTTTTTTCATTTACTAAGTTCTTAAATTTATCAAGATCATAATACGATGAGTGTTTTATTACGTGTAGTTCGTTATTATTAATGTCGAGAATGGTGATTAAGCTGTAGTTTTCAAGCCCACCCAAATGTAAAAGAATAGAATGATCTGAAAGTTCCATCATTTAATAAATATTTTTAAAGGCCTGTTAATTATATGTGGGTAGGCGTGAACTGTAATACATGTAACATGCAAATGCATTTAACATAGAAGAATTATTAGAAAGTGTACACATAATTTAATATTGTTCTTGCAGTCGCTGTGTTCCTATGGATGCTAACATGCTGTCTGCCTGGGATCAGGCAGACAATTTTCTTTGTCGTCATTGTGCCTTCACCAATGAGAACTATGACACTGATGCTTCATTGAAGCGGTCTGTATATTCTTTGTTGATTCATGCTCATTTCGTCATTTGTGTTAGAATTGTGAGACATAACTGAGATAGAATTGTGAGACATAACTGAGATAGAATTGTGAGACATAACTGAGATAGAAAAATGCAGACTCTGATGTTTTTTTTATTGTAATTGATAAAATAACCTCTACGTTAAAACTGTCAGACTTTACAGTGGAGCTTCCGCGGCTTGTGCCCACAGCGAGAGACTACTACTACAAACCTACAAAGTTGAGCTGCCTCATCATCACACCTTCGACATGCCACCTGGGATACAGGATGCTGCTGCTACTGCAGTGCTGCAAATGTTGCAGTCAAATAATCTTTCCGCTCATGCACCCCTATACGTAAGTGGTGATGGCAACTGCTTTTTCCGTGCATTGTCACGGGGCTTGTTCGGGATTGAGGACCATCACTACCTCATCCGCTTCCTCACCGCCATCGAGATTGCTGCCCACAGAAACTGCTACGACCCACTTGATCCAGGTTACAATGATTTCGTTCGTGACAACCGACTCGTCCATGACCAATACCATCGCCTCCTGCAGTCTGTCACTACACCTGGCTCCTATTCAGAGATGATGCTCCTGTTTGCTGCCAGTGCAGCTCTCTCCATTGGAGTCGGGTCCTACTGTCCGCCGTCCACCAGCATCTACTTCACTGCCGACCCACTGACCAGGAACGTCTATGGTCGTGGAGTTCCCACAGCTGCAGCGCCTGCTATCACCGTCCACCATGCTAGTGCCACTTCCAGTCAAACCACTTCGCTGTGCTTCACAAAATCAACACCGACCTGACTGATTTCCATTCGACCTCAGAGCAGCCAGAAGATGCTCACATGTCGTTTAATGTGTCTCTACCACTGTCCGATATTCCTGACCAAGTTGCAGAACGATCCCTTGAGATAAATGCATTTCCATACATCATACTACAAACCCAGTCGACGACATTCCACATCGTCACTGCTGGATCGAAGAAAGGAGGAGACCTGCTGGTAGACTCTTTAGGGTTCACATACTCGAAGAAGTTTTCTGGAAAAACAACGACATCATGGATGTGCAGTGCCCGTGGGTCCCGCAAGTGCTTTGCCACTGTGAGTCAGCCGGGTGATGCATTCGTGAGAGGGAAACGTCACAGACACAATCACCCAGGGGATCCAGGGGCGTTGCTTCGGTGCAAGGCAAAAAAATGGTACGTTTTGTTTTAATTCCTTTGAAATGTTTAATATAACAAATCCATGTAAATGTGTAATATACCAAATCCATAGTGAATATTGAAATATATATAGTCATTAAGAATGACACAATCCCTACATTTGATTTACATTTGAAAGATACATAACAATTTGATGGCATTTTTTTACACAACATTTTTCTTTTCGTGTGTGTGCAATTTAACCATGTGTGCGCATGATGTTATTTCTTTCAGGTAATTTATTTGCACAACACCGTTACAATGTCATATTATCTTATTATCTCCAAAATGATATGTAACTTTTTTTAAGGTGAAGATAGCTGCAAGGAGGAACCTCTACCAGTCGTCTGGAAAGGTGGTGACCGACATTTTGGCAGATCTGACAACCACCGACCAGCAGCTGTCAAATTATAAAAACCTGCAGCGTTACGCCAACCGTGCCAGCGAACAACTGCGGCCGAAGAACCCAGCTGACAAAGATTTTTAGGTATAAAAATAAAGAATAATAAAATTAAAATAATTTAATATTTTGTGTAATTCATATATATATATAATCACGATCTGTATAAAACTGCAGAAAGTTTGAATATACCCTCCAGAAAAGAAAAAAAAATCACAGGTATAGATTTGTTTGCATAAACAATCAATAATAACATATAATTCTGATTTATGATGGTAGCTGTATATTATTATGTATATTGTTTGCCTTCCAGTTCGACATGACCCACATTCCCAGTGATTTCATGCGCCACTCCCACACAGCTGTCACACCTTGCCAGGTCCAGGCTCTGGTTCTTGGACGGGACATTCCGGGTGGTGCGTGAGCCGTTTCAGCAGCTCGTGAGCATCCACAGCTTCATCAAGGCCGGGGATGCGATCAAACAAGTCCCCCTGTGCTTTGTGCTTATGTCACGCCGAAAAAGCGAGACTACATTGCAGTCATAAACGCCATCATCAACCTCATTCCAACAGAGCCCGCCGTTGAGGAGGTCATGGTAGATTTTGAGAAGGCCGTGTGGGGTGCTCTCAGACAATGCCTTCCAGAAGTCTCTGTTCGGGGTTGTTGGTTTCATTGGGCCTTTATGGAGATGAAGGCACGCTGCCCCCACGACGCCAGTCTGCAGAAACTCCTCCAGTATATGCTGAAGACATGGATAACCAGCTCCAGTCGGCCCCCTGCATCATGGACCACCTTCAAGCGGTCAGTAAGGACCAACAACGACCCTGAAGGGTGGCACTCTCGTCTCAATCACAACGCCACACATGACCATTTGAACCTCTACCTCCTCATGCAGACCCTGCACCAGGAGGCAGCACTGCTGCCTCTGCAGGTGCGTCTGGTGGCGCAGGGAAAACTCTACCGCTACCAGAGCAAGAAGACGATGACAAAGCAGGCTGCACTGAAGGAGCTGTGGACGCTGTATGAACGACAAGACCGAACGATAAGCACACCAGAGTACCTACGGCAGTGCTCCAACCTAGCGGACCACGTGGAGGAATGAACTGAATGGGTGTACAGACCAACTATAGTTAGACCAACTATTGCATGTTATTAGCTACCTAACATAACCTGAACATACCTTACCTGAAATACATAAACTTTATATATCAATAATTACGGTAGTATGTTATATTAGCATGTATTAAGGTTTTAAATTACTGGGTAGTATGTTTTATGTAGACAGACAGACAATGTTACTTTGTTTAGTATTGCTAACGATATATTAGTGTGTAACCCTAACCCAAGTTTCAAATTAGTACTTTCTTTAACATTTCATTGTTTGTATATTTATTAGTCTTTGATATTAGTGTGTTTCATTAGGCTTTGTTATTCGTATGTTCCATGTTATCATTCTATATATTTGTATGTTTTAATGTGTTACAATATGTATGCTTCACTTCATGTAGAATGTAACATTTTGGCATTATATAAGCCTCTGTGTTAGCAGATCCAGGATTTTAATTATGTAGGCATTTTTATTTTTAAAAAGCAAACATGTGCTGACTAATAAATAAAATGTTGACTTTGTATTTGCCTGATTTCTTTCTTTTTTGGTTGTATTAATTATGACCAAAACATGTCCATACAATGTCATGCAATATATGTAACACAAATTAGTATGAAGGATGAGACTGCAAACATATTGAACTATACTTAAAATAATAATGAAACCAGTATATGTTTACCTTACATACAAGTCACGTCAGCATTTGATTTGGATGAATTATACAGCACGACTACCGTCTATAGCGCGCGACGATGGGCGATAATAAGTAATGTTTAAGTTGCGTTTATATTCCGCAGAGCGTCAAGATCAATATGTTATATTAGTGCAAACAAAAGTGCAAATAACCACCGATTTATGTTCAGTGCGTGAACTACAAATAAAAACTTAAAATAAATTTGTGACAAATCGTCCATGCGTATTGTGACTTACCGCTCCAAATTTATGACATATCGTCTAGTAGGCAGAGTCATCCGCCCCACTCTTGAGCTAGCCTAGGGGCGGAGATCTTGACCGGCATTTGCTAAAACGCCATTTTGGCAGTTCCGTAGCCAAATGGCTACGGAACTAATAACTTAAGTTTTAAAACCAATATGCACTAACCGTTTCACATGTGTATTCTGTGACATACAACCGACAATTGGGCGTCAAGAAACTGAAGAAATGTGCTCCAAATAATTACTTATGAGTACTTTTATCGGTGACATAGAAAACATTTCACAATTAGCCACCATACTGTGCACGTGATGTTGCCTTTGGGTCACATGATCAAACGCGATTTCGTGTAGAATGAGGCCAGAATGGGCCAGCAGCACAGACAAAAATAAAACACCCGCTAGTAAGTTAGTAGTTTATAGGGGCATGATTAATGATGTAACTCCATGGCCAGCAGACGGCAATTCTTAACGTAACCTTATATAGATCAACGGGATTCCCGCTTGGTATTCTCGCTCACAACAACATCCGGTTATATACAAATGTTGACAAGCACATGCGTTCTGACAAAAAGGTAATAATTTCACACTTTTACATGGTTATTGTCAGGTAACTTTAGTGATATACATATAAGAATGCATACAGTCACAAAAGACGTGTTTATTGCTCTGTTTATGGCGTTTTTGTAAGGTTTCACCTTTCATGAAAATACTTATGTTTCGGCCGAGATCTTCGCTCTACTACAGCAACAGCCAGATAGAAAAACATTGTAGGGCGATTGACTTTGCCTAATCGTCTAGGACATATATGACTTGTGACATAACGTCCATACACCGTTAACAGGGTTGTTTACCATTCGAAAATTGAGATAGCATAGTGAATAGTCAGAAACAGTGGAATATTGGTTAGAATAAGTATTACTATTACACATATACTATATATACAAACTTCTTATAGACATATATTAAGAAACTATCTTATTAACTGAGGTAGTATTTTTCCCGGACTCAAATTCAACGAGCGATAAGGGGGAGTTTGTTTACAGGTCGTAAATTAAACAGGTGTACCAAACTATCGTATATATTGCTAAATATATATTAGATAAAGTGATACATTTACATAAATAACATACATAAGATAATATCTGACATAGTTGTAGTAAACGATTTCAGTAAAAAGGAATTAACAGCATGATTTTAGCGTAAGTTGGTTTACACTGACTTCGTTGTTTTGTTTACACAGTGTTCTCCGTATTCGCTAGGTGGCATACTTTTTATTTGCTCGTACGAGCTTAGTAGAAAAGACATAGTTAGTAAGTACATTAACCTAAAGTGTTCTTTTGAACACAATAACAGCCTTATTCAAGGCTAACGCAGCAATCAGATCAAGTCTAAATTTTGTGATGGCGCCGTGCAAACGGCAGGTAAAGGCCACTAGGCATTTAATATGCAGCAGTTGTAGCAACTGGGTGGACTTCGTCAAGTCCGGGTGTGAGAAGTCCTGGACTGAGGTTCAGGCGGATAGTTTTAGTTTTGAGTACAAGGATGAAGGAACTTGAGGTGGAGTTAGAACAGCTGAGGCTGCTCGTTGTGACAGTGGTGGGAAGGGAGCAGGTGGGTTGTGCCAGTGGTTCTAGTGGGGGGACAGTAGATGATAATGTGGGGAAGACGACGAGAGAGATGCTAGGGAGAGCTCACCTCACCCTGGGAGGAGGCTGAGAGGAGGTAAGGTGATAGGTTGTAGGGAGACAGGACGTAAGGAAACGGGACGTAGGGAGACAGGACGAAAGGAGACAAGAAGGAAAGAAATGGGAGGGAAGACAAATGGATCGAAGGAAAGGGGAATGGGGGAGACAGTAGCGAACGAGTCAAGGTGGAAGGAGACGATAGTTAAGGTGATGGGAGTGAGGGAGACGAGAGGGAAGGCGAAGGGAGCGCAAGTTAGCCAGGAGACGGGAGGGAAAGGTGACAGGTAGATGAGTGAGAGAGAGCCTGATAACAGTCTGCCACCAAGTGACAAGGCTGCTGGACAGAATGTGATGGAGGGGATCCACCGGAAGAGCTATTCCGAGGCAGTGATAGAGGGGGTGAGAAAGAAAGCGAGGGTGTTTGAGTCTTAAACAAGGGAGATGACGTGGTAGTTTGCTTGCCTGGGGCCAAAATAGAGGCGATAACTGAGAGGGTAGAAAACATTGTGGGTTCGGGCAAGGGTGGATCTATTTTATCAGTCATACTCTTCCTTTGACAAAGAAGTACCTTTATTTCTGCCCCATCCTTTAAAATTCCATTAAATTTCTTTATTTTTGCCCAATGTATCTTCTTCCTTTATTTTTTCATGGCACATACAAATACTATTTTATCTATTGCTTCTGATTTTCTGTGAACCTGTCTTGTCTAAATTTGACCAGCTGAAGAGTCAAGTCTGCTTTTTATTATTATTAGGTGCACTGTCGCATGGCAGACGTGAAGTGAATCACATGTGTTTCGCTTATGCCAGTTCGTACATGAAGGAATAAAATGTCATTAAGCAAGTACTTGTAAAAGTAGTTAAAAATCACTTAATAGTAATAAATAATTAAATAGATGATTAATTAAAAATATAATTAATTAACTAAATAAATTATATAAGGACCATGTCATAAAAAATATTATTAAAAAGTCATATCTGCTGTCTGTCTATAGACAGTCAGGTTGTTGAGTCTGCTTACTGGCCAGACTATTTCTAGGGACAAATTCACGTAGAAACTAGTCACCTTGGACCAAACTTTCTTTAGAAATCCTTAAAAGTCCTTTAAAATCCAATTAAATTCCTTTATTTAAAAAAATATTTAAATATTTTTATCTTATTGTTAAAAAAAAATCATTACATTTTTAAGGGTGGTATGATGACTGGAAAATATAGTGAACAGTTCGTCCTTAATCTGTAGCCGGCGGAGCGAGACAAAGGGGCGGTGGGCACCAGGGCGGAAGAAAAGGGTAACTGGCAGCAACTGCGTCGGACGTGGGCGATGATGAAGGATGGCGATCAGACAAGTGTCCAGTGGAACACACTGGTCAAGGAACTCACACAGGTCAACTTCAGTCTCGTTCCACCATTCTTCATTGACGTCAACCTCAAGTAAGTCACATTGGTTGTACCATTCCTTTATTTTAAAGCAAATTCATTTTTTATAATATTAAACGTCTATAGCGCCTATATCCTGACCTCAGAGGTGCAACAAGCCAGAATCATTAAGGTTATTTTACTTTTTGCAAATCTTAAAATTCCTTTATCCATGCAAAATATTCCTTCAAATTATTTTCTGGCAAGTTTAATGGTTGTTAATAATATTTGTAAAATACCCTGAAGTATAATTCCACCCAGGAAACTGCAAAATTGTCTGCAGTTGTCACCATGGAAGTAGTAAATCATGAATGTTGTCCATTGTATCATGGTTAAATGTTAAATATCACGTCCATATGATTTATAATAGGATGTATATATGTTGAGTCTGGAAGAAAGCCATTGAATTAATGCATCAGTTGTGATGTTTTGTTTGCTATCAGTGAAAGTTGGAAGTATACCACCAGTGACATCTCTGAGGAAGAACTGTCTGTCACTAGATCTTCTCCCCAAATCAGCAGAGGAAACAGCCTAGACAATGAATCCACTAGTCCGCTGTGCAGTGGGGGTGAAACCAACAACCGGAACAGCCAGGCCAATATCTCAGCTGTTATCGATCAAAGCAACAAACAGACAATGACTAGATTTGATGGAAGTGAAATAGGTGACATCAAAACCGAATTAGTGAATGTAGGGAGGAAGAGTGAAAGATGTAGCAGCCACACGAAGTGTGACAATCATCTGGGAGGGCAGGATCGCCGCAGTTCTGGTGACGCTGTGACAGGATGTCAATTTCTGGGTCATCAACAAGAACAAGAACCTCACCGGCCACGCATTGAAAGCACTGGGGATAGACCTCCCATAAAACGTTAGTAGTACTGTTTTAAAGAAGCGTAAGACAGTATTTAATATTTTATCATGTGATCTGTTAACAAGTGAAAACCAATAAATCGTCAAGTGAAAAACGTTATATTTCAAGTATGAAGTATGTATGACATGGTTAATTTAGATGTATGTTGAGTTGAGTTAATTATATGAATGTGTATTCCCTTTAATTATTTGGTAATATTTGATGTATGTGAATGACACTTGTCAAAAGTAAATTTTGTTCACTCCACGTTGCTCGAGTTCACTCAGTTGTATAAATGAATGTATGGCTACATTCAGGGGTGGATATAGA
Source organism: Lamellibrachia columna (assembly GCA_963662155.1). Lineage (NCBI taxonomy): Eukaryota > Metazoa > Annelida > Polychaeta > Sabellida > Siboglinidae > Lamellibrachia > Lamellibrachia columna. The sequence goes on from OY759268.1 coordinate 54,139,597, forward strand.
CAAATGAGTAGTCTTTGCACTGTAATTGTGGTGTGGCTGAATTCTTCCGAGAGAAGTTGGGTTAGTGTTGGAATGAACAGTCCCAAGGACTGGATACAGCGTTATGTAAGAACTTACCTTTTAATCATGCTAACCATTACGATATACATATAATCTTTACGTACAATATTCCATGAGTATGAATTGTTTACATGATGTTCTCAATTATTGACATCTTGATGTATGTATGTCATGTCCACATACTAACTTCCAACCTTTCTATTGTAGTTGTTTCCATTGGACGGGGCAAGATGTTACCACTACAGTAGTGATGTACACTGGTAAGTAGCAGTTGTAATCATAGCAAGAATTAAACAAACCATTGTGGAAATCTTGAGCAATCGATTTGATTTGATAGTGTTATAAGGGATGGATTGAAATAAATTGCAAAATGCTATTTTTTACTAAAAATTTCAGGAATATATCGTGGCTTCTACTTGTTCTGAGCTCGTGTTCAGAATTTGGGCACTACAGACTATCTAGTACCTTTGTAGTGACATAATAATGTTTTGATATAATACTGCATAGGCAGTGACCTTGCATAGGTGGTGACAGATTAATTAAAACGACAATTTTGGAATTGGTGAAAATGTAATTGTTGTTTTCAATGCCTTTTTTAATTACTTTGTCATTAACTTTTTAACTCAAATTATTCATTACAAATAATCATTACAGTATAATATGTTGCATATATCATATTTGTTTTCCATTATGCACCATTTGTAAGCAGCTCTAAGAAATGTGTTATTTTTTGACTTTGGGAATGTCTATGGTTGCTCTGTTCACTTACTCTTATTTCGAGATGAAATTGGAATTGGTATTTTAGAACACACATTCATCACAAGCATCCAAAACAAGGCCGACTGATACTTCTCCGGCACACCGTGTTGTCTACCCCAAGGCACGGGCGATGACAACAGTTATAGTGTTTACATCACCCCAATGAACACGTGCTAAGTGCTGCCAACTATCGGTGATTGTTCCACAGTTAATTATTGATATGATTTTAATTGACACTAAGTTTATAATATCACAAGTCCATGGGAATCTTGAGCAAATGCATAAGCAATAATGTGAAAGGAAGTTTTTGTATGTTCTGATTTGGTTGCAGAGTCATCTTGCAAGAGTAACAGGAGACATCTGCCATTCTGACATTACTGGAATATCATTAACGAACCTGATTCGTGAAGGGCTAAATGAATTGAGGAGGACTATTTAAACGCTTGCACCCTTGAAAGTGCAAAATGGGCACCAATTGTGTGTCACAAGTTTATGTGAATAATTTTAACTTTTATTTAATATATGCACTTATAGTATATGTATATAATATTATTGGCATTGTATTTATCATGTTATCTGAAATACTGTTATGTCTTGTTATACTGTGCAGTTCATCATTTGATTCACATTTTGGTAAATTAATAATAGATGTCATATGTAAATATTATTTTTTATTAAACCTGTCTTGTTATTTTATTCACGTGATCTATTAAGAGACATCTACTCGAGTTAACCCAACTTAGCAACAGCTAGTGAAACTCGTGATCTGATTATAGGATGGTGTGACAGCCACCATGCAGCAGTCATACCCAATCCACAGGTGGTTGGGGGTCATCCACAGGTGGTCGGGGGTCATCCACATGTGGCTGGGTCAGGGTTGAAAAAATCATGATTTTTTTTTAAATCGGATTTTTTTAAATCTTGTATATAGACATTTATATAGATGTTTAAATTAGTCAACTCTTTCAAATATGTTCTATTCAAACCGATTTGGGTTCTTGTCTTAACAGAGGGTACATGATTTTTGCTTATAAATTATAAATACATTAGACAATGTCCACAAGGCCTCACCCCCTGTAGTTGCATAATATGTCTTGGAAAGGAAAACATGTTGTGTGTCTGTGGCTGTAGCAGTGCTAATTATTGTTTGCTGAGAGGGTGGATTAGCACCAGTCCAGGGCTATGTGTATTCTAAGGGTCTCTAACCAGAATACAAACTGTGTACTTTAACTCAGGGCTTCTGACTTGAAAAGATACTTCCTCTGGAAGACAAGTTTGTGTGGCTTCACTGCCTTCAGAAAGGGAATAGCTCAAATATACACAATGTCATAAAATATTTTACTATCAGGCTATCTGGTATAAATACAGCTACACAAGTGTGCGCACTTTGTATTTTGTATTAAAAAACATAAAACTTTGTTGATCTTGTAAACAATTATTTGCGGTAAATTCATATAAATCAGCGATTAAAAAAACCGGAAGTAAAAAAATCAAATCAATATGGGTTGGGTCATCCATAAGTGGTCGGATCATCCACAGGAGGTCGGGTCATCCATAGGCGGTCGGGTCATCCACAGGTGGTTGGGTCATCCACAGGAGGTCGGGTCATCCACAGGTGGTTGGGTCATCCATAAGTGGTCGGATCACCCACAGGAGGTCGGGTCATCCACAGGTGGTTGAGTCATCCACAGGTGGTCGGGTCATCCACAGGTGGTTGGGTCATCCGCAAGTGGTCAGGTCATCCATACGTGGTCATCGACACATATCTATTGCAAGTGTTGCAAGAAACCTCCAAATCTCCACAATTATTAGGAAAATAAAGGATTTTTTTAAATATAGGAATTGCAATTAAAATACAGGAACGCTGGGCACCCTGCAATGACACAAGGCAATAAGTCCAGGAGCATTGGGCACCCTACAATGACACGAGGCAATCACTCCGGGAACGCTGGGCACCCTGCAATGACACAAGGCAATCAGTCCAGGAGCATTGGGCACCCTACAATGACACGAGGCAATCACTCCAGAGGCGCCAAGTCTGCTTTGGGAAGGAAATCTAATTTTTTGCCAAATGTGGAGCACCTGCTTCTACTTTTTTATTTCCTTTTCGAAACAATTCAACAATGTCTATATAAAGTGGCTACAAGTGACACGCTTCAGACCTCGTTTTAAAATATTTCTGTATTGTGAGGCTTTTTCGGACCGTTTGGGAAATACTACGATAATGCATTGAGGATGTGGATGAGATAACATGTAGACAGACCTGTGACAACATGTCTATGGTCATTGAACATATACGTATTCCAAGACTCTGACTTCGCAGCTGCTACGGTAACTAATGTAATCACGGAAGCTGCACAAGAGCACAACCCCATGCCACCTCTAACTCCATCAGTGGCAGCTCCAGCACTGACAGCTGTTGCCATGGTGACTGCACAAGAGCACAACCCCATGCCACCTCTGACCCCAACTGTTGCAACTCCAGCACTGACAGCTGTTGCCATGGTGACTGCACAAGAGCACAACCATACGCCACCTCTGACACCAGTTGTTGCAGCTCCAGCACTGACAGCTGTTTCCATGGAAACTACCAGAGTTATGACCACCAAAAAAAGAAACTAGCTAAACAAAGCAAAGTCGGACCGGAGATAGCTATGTCTACTAGGCCTACACCCACCCAAGAGCCCAGTACTTCTAAGACGACTGCAACTAAATCGAGAGCACACAACAGTTCTGATCCAACCAAACCTTGTCGACTGCAGCTCATCAAGGACATGGAAAGCTGCAGAACGGGTCAATGGTGTACTGTTTTGTACGATGGTAAAATCTACCCGGGCATAATGCGACGACTCATGGATATAACGAAAGAAACTGTGGTGGTTCAGTGCGTGTAAATTGTGGGACAGAACAGGTTCCGATGGCCTCTGAAGTGTACGAATAGCAGTTGACACTATACAGGCATAGTGAGACGAGTAATGGATGTGATGAAATACCAGTGCATGCAGTTGTGAGACAGAACATGTTGTGATGAGCTCTAGAGGTTGTCGATCATTTCTTCTAGCCTATTTCGGAGCCATATTGAAAGAAGACTATGAACATTAGGCCATGTTAACATTTCATTTGACTATTGATTAATGTTATGTGTCTAATGAACATTATATTTTATTCACGTATTAATTAAAAAGTTTGGTCTACATAATTTGTTTGTTTGTCCAGTCAAAGAAGATATGGGATATTGTGTAGGGTGGATATAACTACAAATATTATGCACAATATTGTATTTGACTATTGATAACTATTATTGTTATTTATGTATCAAATAAAAATTATCCTATATATAATCATTTTAATTTAGTCTCAATCGAAGAGATTGGGTGGAAACCGTAGCCACGATTGGACCGTTTATTAATTTTTTTCAACATTCATCAATGATTTTCTGGTGATTAATAGCTTGTTGTTGAAAATAAAATATGAACTCTATGTTAGTATATTGTTTACATCAATTTCTTTTCGCATATATATTCAAGTTTATCGTTAGGGGTCCCTAACCCTAACCCTAACCCTAACCCTAGCTTAGACATCGAGACAACCAGCTCCACGGGGCACACTGAGTCCACAACAGGCTTTTTAAACTTCACTGTATGGGATATTTTAATTCCCCTGGCATAAACACCATGGAAAAGGGACAAATGGTTTTAGCGTCTCTTCCAAAAGACACAGGCAAAGTGGGGTGAACGTGAACGAAACTGCTCAAGCTTTGATACTGCAGCATGTGGTTTCGAACCCCGGTCCCCTCGACCGAAAGCCCAACTATCTACCACACAACCACATACTTCGAAAACCAGCCAAGTGTGCAGACCATCAGCACATGAGATGATACTGTGACTTAACAGGGAACAGAGGCCATACACTAACATTTTTCACTCAAAGAGCAAACGCAAACATAAGAAAAAATTGCTTTTCCATTCAGAGTGACCGAGCCTTGGAACTCCCTTCCCAAAATGGTCGTACAGACAAAATCCATAAATCCATTAAAAAAGCGCCTAGACAAATTTTGGTCAACTCAGGCAATTTTATACAACTTTGAAGCACCTTTAAAAATTGGAACCGGTGCTCTCAAACTATCTCTACAGAATGACGAAGATCTGATCAATGAGGGGCCAATAATCCTGCGATCAGAAGCATCTTAAGTTATCTTGAGGTCAGGTGACAATGCCATGGCATCCGTGCAGAATATTCAACTTAAAGAAGTTTATGTGACACGTGATTGATCATTTCTACCAAAATCCCTCACAAGGTCTGCTTACGTTTTACATATTATATTCCTTGAATTGTTTACAAAACGACCCTTGCCAGGGAATGAGGGATGTTATATAACAGTGACCAGTGTCATGTTGACACGGTCATGTTACATGCTCAATCCATCAGCAGTAGATGTATCTTTGACACTTATCTTGACTTCTTACCAACGTCCATATATCATTATTACACCCGTGTGCATGTAATTGATATGAAAAAGATGGATACATCCAATGGGAAGAAGGGTGTGATGTTACTATACCGTATGTGCACTGATTATTAATTTATTGTACCTGCTCGGTTGCCTTTCGAAGCTGCTTCTCTCGTTCGTACTGCGTAAGCAGCTGTTCGTTGTCGTCTCGTAGTAGCTCCAACTCAACATCGGTTTCATGTTTCTCTTGATACGACTGGTCCAATCCTTCTAGAATTCCAACCACCAAAGGCATGAGTTGTTTAACGACATCTTCATCATATCTCCCTATCATCTTTTCGAATTCTTTATAAATCCCCGCAGCCAGACTCTGCACCTTCTCCGACATCACACGCGAATCGTCGTGCGTTCCATACACCGTCTCGTCCATATCGTCGTTCATTTTTAGTTACTTTGCTGACGAAACGATGTTACAATCTGCCCTTTTTCGAGCGGGGAAAACCAACCGCTTTCATTTATGGTGAAAAACGTACAATTGCTGGTAAATACAGCTAATCACGTGACCAAAACGCGCACGCGCACATATCAACAGGAAGCTGCGGAGATTAGCGTTTACCCAAACCCCGTGAGGTGGCGCTACCACGTATACCCCCCCCCCCACATGAGACGATGGCGCACTACAATCCATACGACTCTAGCGTTACGTACTTTTGACGTTTTTGTAGAAATAGTAAGAAGTGACTATTCGCCCAACCAACCAACATGCTTGCATCTATGTTAAAAATAATGTATACCTTTATTATAAAAATCATCAGTTGTGATATTTGGATTGTTAATTAATTAATATATAGATGAAATTTTGTCACCGCGTACGCGAAAAACGCCAATCACGAAACAGTTTTAATGCTCACACATTTTGTTTAATGTTACGCTGACTTGCCTTCATAATTATACATATAACTTGCTATTATTTGCAACACAATTATTGCAACTATTATATAAAAGGAAAACCCTATACTTATGCGACTACAAAAGTGTGTCCGCGATCGATGCTTTGTCAACTCCACAACGACAATGAATTGAGCACTTTAGTTTTGCCCATCGTCAAACTATACATTCACCACACCGAGTAGCTGACATGCTTGCCCTTTCAGCTTAGTCTGAAACGTATGATATGCTTCAATACATTTTCATTCTTTCTGTAAATTGCATTTTAAAATTGTGCCAATTGTATGTTTCTACAACGTAAACTGATTTTTTTAGACATGTTAAATATTAGATACACAATCATTATTGGCAGCTGCAGTGACAATGTGTCATTTACATTAAGCATATATAGCCATGATAAGATGAAATGTCAACTTCGCTAACGGCTGTACCCTATCAACTCCGCAACGTTGGGGAGTTGACTGGATATGTTCATAATACATTGTAAGGATTATAAATATACACAACATGCGTATACAACATATTGATATATCTCACCACTCCATGTATATTAGCATAACTTACACGCATTCGATGACCCGAAAAGCTATTTGATTGGTTTTGTTTTAGTCAAAAGTTGTGTGCAAGCTAGTTATACATATAGGCGCAGACACATTACAACAGCTATTATGTGAACTGATGGTAGACCATATATACGAGGGCCATAGACAAAGGGAAGACTGGAACTGAGATGGGAAGACTGCGTAAAGACGTGTGTAAAAAAAGGCAGAGGAGGGGCGACAAGTGGAGGGAGAAGGCTGTCGTTAGGGAGAAGTGGACAGGGATAACAGCTGAGGCATTAAAGCGATACACGAACTAGCCGCGTCCCTTTAAAGGGAGCATTGAAAAGCAACGTAGACTATTACATAGATGTGGCCAGCATTGCATGTTTATGTATTTGGTTTTATTAGTAAAGGAGATGCATTGCAACTGTGCCTTTGTCAGATTGCAAGAGGCATATGCAAGAGGCTTATGCACATATAATAAAAAATAAGCCAAAGTTTTTAGCTCTTCGCGGGAAAGGAGAGAGCTTAATGGCATGCAAAAGTAGAGCCTGGGAAAGTTAAGTTGGTGAATAATATAAAGACCAGAGGGCATAGGCTGAGAAAGAAGAAACATGTATTTTAATACATACAATCAGTGCATCTTGGAATTACCTTCTGTTTAGACGGAGCAACAACACAATATAGACATCATTGTTTTGCTCTGTACCATGCTATACGAGGAACGTTTTCAATGGCGATGGCTCGTGTAATTTCTTCGAAGCCGGTTATGGAAACTGGGTAGTAGCTAGACAGCTTCGGGGATTACCCAAAGTGGACGGCCGACAAGGTAGATTTGATAGGGCCAAGACATGAGCAGTGCCAAAACAGTCTTTGTTATAATGCTTCAATTCCACACAGGACCATCATTAAACTATTCATTGTGCCAGACGCATCTATAAAGTAAATAAAAATCTTGCTTCAGCTGAATGGTCAATGGTGCGCTGTTTATTGTGAAGACCAGTGGCGTATTTAGGGGGAGCCCATTTGGCCCCCTTTGGCTTAATTGTTCTGATTTTGTACCGTATTTTTCATGGTAGCATGGGTGATTATGCTTGCCCCTTTGGCTTCACATTTTGCTTCACCTTTGGCTTCCATTTTGGCATCACCTTTGGCTTCAACTTTGGCTTCCCTTTTGGCTTCAACCTTGGCTTCAACTTTGGCACTTTGCGACATCCTCGATACGCCACTGATGATGACGACATCTACCATGGAGATGTTCTTAGTGCGGACACCGAGCATGTCGGGGTAGACATTATGATGACGACATCTACCCTGGAGTTGTTCTTAGTATGGACACCGAGCATGTATGCCATGGTTTAAGTAGGAGCAAACCGATTAAAATATGAAGTTTGTGCATAGTCGTTTTACAGTTTTTTTATGTCATGTCTTCTCTCAGAACTTGACCGATCAGCATCCGACGCGACGCACTTCGCTAGCTTCAGTCTTACTTCACAGTTAACTGTCATTTTTCTGCTGATACTATCGCCTTTACCGCTCAGACTTTCAAGCTTGCATACGCGCTTGTCACTCTGTACGGCATTACCAGCACCATCGACTCGAGATGGTTCAGCGATCAGATGCGCGTATCTTCCTCTGCTTACACCGACGAGACCGATACGGTATGACGGCGGCATTAAGAGAGCTTCATTGGTTACCTGTCGGATAGCGAATTCATTTTAAACTGTTGACATTGATGTTCGGTGCGATGCACATCCAAAGTCCTCGCTACCTCTATATCTACTTACGTTCTCCGCCGTAATCTTCGTTCAATGGACCAGTCTCGTAATTGTCGCTGTTCACGGTCGATCTTGGACGGTTTGGCCGACGAGCCTTCTCACGTGCAGGCCCCTCCCTTTGGAAAACTCCTCTACTTGAACTGCGAACGGAACAAAATTGTTGTGCATTTTAGGAGGGAACTGAAGACACTTCTCTTCGCGATCACGCTTTCTCCTAATTTTAGTTATGTATTTCATGTATGTATATAAATTCGTATTGTAGAGAATATATTACAAAATATGTATTGTCCAGCACGTATGCACAAGAAGGCAGTGTTAGTTGAAATATGTTTTTATTCTTTTTGATATTTAGGACACGATCATATTCATAAGTCAAACGTTTTTTTACTCACACAAACTATGATTATTAGTAGATCATTTGATACCAAAACAATATATCTACTATACATGGATAATTATATGTAGCTGATTCAAATAGGGTTGGTAAGCTGGCTTAGCTAACATTTGGTGTGGAATAAGTTGGGTAAATGCTTTATTTGCATAATTTATGTAAGTCTTGATTTCCAGAATCTCATACCATCTCAGCCAACATGTGTACCGAATGGGTAGAACACGTCTCTAACAGGTTTATATGCTTTATTAATAAGTCGACACACGTGATTAATATAAACTTATAGGCCAATCGTAACCAGAGTAACTAACTGCTAATGTGTTCGTCTTCATGTTTAGTTGCAGCTCGATTATCCCTCCCTTGGGTCTTAAGTGACTCGACTAGCCCCGTTTCGAAAATTATTTTTTATTAACTACTCATTGATGTGCGAAGTGATGTAAATAATCATCTTCCCTGTGCATTGTTAAACCATTTGTACGTTTGCGGTGCTGTACATGCAATAAAATCTGGTCACGTGCGTTGATAGCTTACACACCAGCATACATTAATCACAATAACCAAAAGTTTCGAGAAAAAAAACACATGTTAACTCACATTATTGTACGTAAATCGTGTTATGATAACATGTTCAATCACTGGGTGGTACCTTGTAACGGTCGCTGCTGTAGTTTCCTGGGAAACGTATACCTCAACTAACACACTGGCTCAACTCACACTGGCTCAACTCACACTGGCTCAACTCACACTGGCTCAACTCACACTGGCTCAACTCACACTGGCTCAACTCACACTGGCTCAACTCACACTGCCCCCCCCCTCACATGTATCCACTTAACTAATGTATTTTGTATTCTTTGTAAACATACCTGAATCTGTTTTAGAGAGATATGGTGAATACATATAAATACATTTGATTTGATTGATTTTATTAATTTGATTTTAAAGTCTGCGCAGATCGACATCGATCATGACCCTCCATTTCCCTCGATCACAGATGCCTCGAAACAGTTCTGCTGTGCTCTTTCCTAGCCAAGCTGCTAGACCATCAGAAATTGTAATTCTTTGTCCACCTCTGTTTCTTTTCCTCTCAATCTTTACCGTTGTCACCACTCACCAGATGTTCTTGTTTTCTCTTTCTCGTCACGTTGCCTAAATATTCTACTTGTCGTTTTCTGATTTTACACGTAATTTTCCTTTTTTCGTTAGAATGTCTTCATTACTTTTCTTTTTTGTCCTTGATACCCTAAGCATTGTTTTTAGTAAAACCCACCCATATGTTGCTCGTATGAGCTTTACTAATCGTTTGATAACAATTGATGATACGCTGTTCATTTTGAGGAAACTGTTTTGGCTTGTGCAACTCGTCTCCTTATTTCATCGGCCATCCGCAGTGATTAATTACGCCAGATAATTAAACTTATGAATTTGTCCCAGTCCCATTTATTACGATGTTGCATGTTGGTACGTGTAACATTTTCTTTGAAATGACCATGGTTTCTTTTTTCTTTCTATTAAGAAAAAGGCATGTTATCTCATTTTCCTTGATTGCTCTATCCAACATTCCTTGTAGATATATGTCATTATAAGCGATCAGCCCTGTGTCATCTGAGTATCTTAAAATGTACATGTTGCTTACACCTACTTTTATGCGTGGCATGTCTTTGAAGTTTGAGGGCATACAAGATGATCTCACAGTTTTCTCACTGTTTATGGACAAGACATCAAGGGACAGCACACACCCTTGTCTTACTACCACACTAGAAAAGTAAATTATAAATAAGGTGGATATTCAGTTTTAACCGCTTAGCAGCTGGGCGGGTAAGATTGATCGTAAGCCTTATCCGCGCAACGGTTGGGCGAATAAACTTTGCCTATACTAGTGCATTGAGAACTCGTAAGAAGGTGCCACACGTTTCTTCGCTCTTGAACGTTTGATGTGTGGGGCAGTCGGCTGCGAAAACGGAGTGGGTGAAACCTTGGTATTTAGGTTAGTTACTGATTCTTATAATCTTGTAAACATATGTTTTTGAAGTGTTGCAAATATAGTTAACATCACATAACTGTACGTCTATATGGATGGCATCACTTTATTAGTCACTTAATTTATAATCGCGGAATTAATTGAAATTTGATTTTTAGCGTATTTAACCATGTGTCTGACATTTATTTTTAATAGAGCATATTTATATTTGTCAAGAGTATGTGAATTTTAAAAACACATATTTGTATTTATTCCACTGAAGTGTATTTGACCCCAACACATGTCTGGAGGTTGGGGTATAATCCACATGTATGGAGCTTGAGCCTTGGGCTTGGGGTATAATCCACATATCTGGAGCTAGGGGCATAATCCACATGTCTGGAGCTTGGGGTATAATCCACATGTCTGGAGCTAGGGGTATAATCCACATGTCTGGAGCTTGGGGTATAATCCACATGTCTGGAGCTAGGGGTATAGTCCACATGTCTGGAGCTAGGGGCATAATCCACATGTCTGGAGCTAGGGGCATTTCATTTCATTTCCTGGCAGATTATGTGACAAAGCGTCACCAGCCACTGGATGACGGGACAAGTGACAAGAAGACGCTGGTATTATGTCGCTCTATTCTGTCTATGTCACAAAGTTGCCAATCTCTATGACAAAGGTATGTAGCTGTTTTTGTTGGAGTCCCACATATATCTGTATGGTAATAAAATAAAAGACTGTTTTTGTTGGAGTCCCACATATATCTGTATGGTAATAAAATATAAGACTGTTTTTGTTGGAGTCCCACATATATCTGTATGGTAATAAAATATAATTAATCAAATAAGTAAGTTAGAAAGCATTGTGTATGTTGACCGTTTTTTTTTTATATTTAGCAAATGCATATTACGCAGGCATTATAAAAGTCTGTTTTGGTATCCTATTTTAATCCATCCAAATAAAATACATTTTATCTTTGGTACCGCTTTTAATTAATTGAGTCTAAACTGTCCTCAACCATAACCCTAAACTGATAAATATACCCAAGTTTACAATCCGTTTTGGTTGAGGAGAAGTGCGTCATATTCAGAATTCGTAAATCTGCATCTTGTGTGGCTTGGCCGATATTAGGGGGCTACACATAAATATACTTTGTCTTTGAGAAATAGATGTTGACACTCCCTGTTGATCACAACGATGTATAGCAATTGCCAATCAGACGACCGACTGCCCAGAAGTTATACCTACCACCCATAACAGTCTTCGTGTGACGTGTGATCTGTGCATGTTTTACAGAGGCAACTAATCGATTTGTTTTCGCCCTCGGCTCCTGTGGCCGATGCTTATATGTGCGTTAACGAGAGTCACTCTGGATACACTTATGGGTAAGTCATCCTTTTTGTACGTCAGTGTCAGGCATTGGCTTCAATCACAAAGACTCCATATCCAGTACAGTGGCTCAAAAACCACCCAAATACTGGAGTAAAACCTCATCGATGGTACCGATCATTGCTCAGTATATTTGTATGTAATGCTGATTACCTTGATGTGTAGTGCACCTAGGTTTTTGAGTAGGGTACAACAATTATATCTACAAAGAAACTTGCAAAACTACTAACTTTTCAAGCAGCAGTAAACTTGTTTAAATGTCCAGTAGTTACATAGCTATGATTTCTGATGTCTATGCTCGAGTAGGAACCACTTTACCAATGTTATGTTTGTGATGCAACACGGATAGGTGCCTCCTAGTTATCAGTTGTGTGGTGGCCACTACAGCTTCTTGAAGGAAGAAATCAGCATGGCTACTGTATTGTATTTGTTGTAGTTTTCATATTTTTTTCTGGATAATTAGGCAGTGACATGGACCATGGACTAAACAAAGTGGAAGTCTGAATGGCGAGACTTGTCACGCTTAGTAACACTTTCTTCAGAGAAAGCATTGTAGCAGGAGTTGTTTTCAATCATGTCAGGCGCTGCTTCCCTGTTGCGCTCAACATTGTTTATAACTGGCAATCTCATTAGTTGCCTCAACATCAGAGGCTTCATCAGTTTTTCATCTTGTGTTGGCTCATTCATCATTGTCAGAGCAACAAATTAAAAAAAACGAAAACATTAATAGTTTGACGCAGCAATTCTTAATCAGGCCATTGTGGAAAAGCTACTTCCAACAAAATTTTGTTGTTCCAGGCCGTAAACGTTGTTACCTGATTAATGAGGGGTTCATGGTGCTACTTTACAGGGCAGAATTGTCAGACTTATTGCGTTAAAACTACTAGAGCAGAGGATTTTCACTGTGGACAGCTGTGTGCAGTCACTGCGCATGCATCAACTACCATCCATCTAGATGGTTCTTTGCTTTATTAGTGACATTGATTCTATCAAATTAAGTGATCATCATACATTTCGTCTTCTGATTACTGGTCTAGGTACAGCCGACAGTGATTCAGTAAGAGAAAAACAGCGTGTAAGTTGATTCTGTATTCAGTTACATTCATATTTAAATAAGTACCTGTCAGAATACCTGTATTCTGTATTCTTCTGACGAATGACAACTTCAGCCTCCCGCATCTGGTGGCATTGTCCCCCCCCAGAAACTCACAATACATTGTTCTATCCAATTTTCCGCATTGCGTCAAAACTTATTAGGCAAGGTCTTCAACATCTGCCTAACGAAAACGAAGGCGTGTTTGAATCCACAAAGGACGATTTTTTTTGCAGACGTGCCGGCTTTACGGACGACAAGGTAACACTGTTGTGCTGACTGTGCATGCAGTTGCACTATTAAACGATCCATACAATCCACCGTTTCTATTTTAGCTAATGCGAGATGCATGTTGCCCACGGCTTGGACTTTCTGGAGATGAGACGTTGCTACATCAGAGGCACAGTGCTTGGATTGGAGACTTCTGTGGTTACATCACTTTAACTTGTGGTTTCTTCATCGCCGGCATCTCTGGGGCTAGTTGAAGTTTTTGCGACCATGCATACAACAGTATTTGATTTTGACAAAAAAACAGATGTTTGTTTGCAGTATCAGCAACATTTAGACACCGTTTCGTATGTGAAGCTATTGATATAGAGCTGTGTTTATACGAGTTCACCAACTGGGACTGCCCGTCAATCAAGTCCCTCTTTGTCTAAGGGCCACTGTTGCGTCCATCACTTGAACGTCATCATCGCTATCTGTATCTGTCATCATCTGTGCTTGCCGAGAAATAATCATTCGTGAAGCATTCCAAGCTGGTGACAGTAGTGTTGTCGTCATTTGCATCATCTGGCAGCCAATTTTGGTGGCAGTTTATGAACTATTTAATACATACCTTCGTTCAGTTAAAACACTACTTGGAATCTTCAGTGTCAGTTGATATCGCCATAACAACACCACGGTGACAACACCAACATAGCTTCTGCCAAGTGCCATCTACTGAATTCTTACAGTCTCCTCCCACTTCTTCCTTTACACTCACTGCTGCAGACTTCTTGCTGTCAATAGCTACTTTTTTGTTTGCTGCATGATGATCTTCAAGAATACGATACGCTTTCATGCACGTGTTATGTATTGATATTCAATGGGTTGAAGGCTAAATGTCGGCCGGGAAATTGGCTCTCGCAAGTTACAAGATATAGTGACCAGAGTAATTTTTTCTTCATAACATGCTAGGATAAACCGAACTTAACGTTGACACCACAGAAAAATCACCTGGCACTAACGTCATATTTCGCCAATCCATCCTTTAAAAACGCTGTCCTTTTGGAAATCCCCTTGGTTACCCGGAAAAGCAACAATGTTTCCATAGTAACGACCGTGTGCGCTACGATGTTCGAACCAGCTATATTGGTTCGCCATGAAAGCGGACCACATTGTCTGGTTACTGTAATGCTAGTACACATCAGTATTATATCTACCTAACTAAATCGTGTACTTAAGCCAGCAAATATCAGCATTCAGTGAGCGTTAACGTAGTTTATCATGCCTTCAACACATATGGAAATGGTAACACATATGTGACCTGGTGACCCCACGGGATAACAGGCCAATCAAAATGACCGTACATACACTCTGCCACGTGTTTGTTAGATGGCTGGCGTAACCTGATACCATAGACGACAACACGTTACAAGTACATATTCGAGAACTATTGTGGCAGCAAATTAAGGGGATATGTCAATATTACAAATGGCCATTATGTTTTGTCAACAATACACAAAACACCAGTGAAAAACACTGTACATTTCAACACAAAAACAAGGGTTTGTTTCAAAAATATACTGTCACTTTAGGCTGTCATTCAACTGTTTAATTTATTCACGGTGGTGTAGCAGACATAATTGGTATATGTTAACCAAAATCTGATCAAAACGATTAAACTTAGTTTTTAGTGGCTATTTTTCACATTTACAAAAATGTTTTAAAAACCTTGTAACATAACCAGATATATGAAAAATTCAAAATTTAAAAAATCTGGTATATTATATAACATTTCAACTACAATCTGTGAAAAATAGTTAATTTATCTTTAACATTTCTACTGAAACTAATCAATTCAAGACAAGCACATAATAGCCACCCCAGCTACTTTACTCACACACGATTGCATACGCCTCGCCTTGTGCTGTAGACAGTTGTCTCAGTGCCACTTCAGAAGCGCTGGCAGTCTGTCATTGCTGATACTATATACATTATTGGATGAATTATTTAAAATGTTCCAAAAAAATGTGTTCACCACCTATGTTTATATTTTTTATTCAACAAACCTAATGCAGAAATAAATGGCAAAATAAATATTTTTTCGTACTAGCTTGGTATGTTGCCTAAGGCAACACTTTCCAACAAAGCATATTTCTACTGAAAGAGCCCATTCGTAAATTCATGTGACATGATCCATGTTATAAATATATTTGATAATAAATGCTTATACCATTTTCACTATGGTAGTTAAATGTTTTATTAGTACTACACTTATACTACATCCAGTGGTAAGCCCTCTTCGCGCAGTCCCATCAGTATGTGAGTGACACTGTATCTGTCTCTCGGTCAGTCGGTCTGTGTTTGTTGGTATGTCTGTAGGTATGTCGGTCAGATTGTGTGTTGGTCTGTATGTCTGTTTGCCGGCGGGTCGGTCTCTCTGTACACCTGTCTGGTTGCCTGTCTCTGTCTGTATGTCTGTCCGTTCATCTACTGATGGCAAAAACAGTTACTTGTTGATGTGAAGCACAGATATGTGCTGCATTTCATGCACATTACTCTCATTGTGCCTTTGCAACCTGATAGCGTACACTGACCCTTCTTCTTTGAGAAAACAGGCCAGTGTCCAGTGTTGTCTGTTTGGACAGATTTTTCTGGAAGTGGGATAACTGTGCCTCGTGCCTTTGCAGCCTTGATGGCCCCAACATCTTGAGCAGGGGCAACTGCTGCTTGCGAGACAAGCCGCTGGCATCCGCATCTCACCTGTACGTCAGCCATGATTGCACAACCAGCATATCGAAGTAGTGGAAGAGTAACCGATGGTACTACTTCTTGGACCAGACAGGTATCCGATACAGAGCCAGTTGTGCATCGAGCAGGTCTACTCCTCCCATATCCTGGTTGTAGCAGTGCATAGCGGTTGGGCCGCTGACTTGCAGCTTTCGTCTTAGCTTCCTGTCGTACCTCTCGATCTGGGTTGTTGGATTTATTGGCCGAAGCCTTCAGATTCACGCCACAGTAAACAAATCAAAAATGTAAATGTATTTACAATAGTGGGTTTTTTTATGTAGTACCATGTGCATATTTATTTATTAAACTGTTTTCAAATTCCATGTTTAGTATTTTGTAGCTGTGGCCGACAACAGCTGCAGTGATGATGATGTGCCACAACCCGTATATGTATTCAGCGGTACCACACTACGATTGTCAAACCACTTGGGCGCATGCAGTTCAACTCCGTCGATCGTGATCATCTGCACTCTGCAGACAAATTGTGCCTCAACGTTGGCGCCTCATCATCTTGGCTGCGGGCAAGGTGCATCCTGGCAGTTGGTTTGATTGTACTGTGCCCAAACAGGCGATTCCCTGCTTGCTCAGTGTTGTCATCAGGCCCACGCTTGTACACCAGTTGTCACAGTAGATCTTGTGTCATACACCACGAGGTGTCGTAGACAGCAGACGCAACACGATGTTGCCTGATGCTTTGATGTCAGGTTTTCCAGGGCAGGGCTCGATCTTTCCGGTGTAGATTTCCAAGTTGTGAATGAGGCCATCCACACCAGACAACATATTTTGTATTCCCACTTCTTTAGCTTCTTCGGTTTGTATGTGCATAGCACCGACTTTTCCTTGAAGGGCACATCCTGCTCATCGATTGACAGCTGAGCTCTTATCAATGAAAGGCCGAATCTTGTAGAGATGGTCTCCTCAGTCATTGGGTCGGCTAGCATTGATGTGGAGCATCCGATTCATCATCTTGAAGCGAACGATCGGCATCACATCCGTAACTTTCGGGTATCGCATCTCCATGCTCCAGAACATTTCAGCACGGGGCATGTGAACGATCTCATGTAAAACAGCATGCCAATAAACTGTTCAAGTTCTGGCTCCGTGATTGCGAGTGGTTTGTTGGGGTTTGTCTGGATTAATAAGAGGTTTAACTGGCTAATGAAATTGGCTTTCATTTCGCCATCCAGGTGGTTGCAGAAGTAGGTGATGTGGTCTTGCACAGCATTACCAGTGAATACTTCGCCACGAAACACTGACTCGACTGATGGCACGTCAGATAGCTCTTGTGTATGCCATACTGGTTTGTGGTTGTGGCTACTTGCAGTAGAGGTCGATGGCACTGGGTTGGAATCGTCCTCATCACTAGTCTCATCACTTGAATCTGGCAACATTAATATTACCATTATAAGAAATGCAACTTAAAATGACATAGTAAATTGCAAATATGTTTCACATTCAAACGTACTTTCGTTACTATGCATTAGACGATTTCAAGAAAGTAAGTAATATAAAAATGTAACTGTCATCATGCCTAAACAAAACATAGCAAGTGTTAGAGACATTTTCAACAAAATCCAACCTAATTGTAGATTCCATTTGTAAACACAACAGAGCTAAATGCTCTCATCATCCCTTTGAGCTGAATCTTATATTTCTTTAAAATTTGAAGTATATATCTCTAAAAATTTCAAAGTTATAATGTTTGAGAAATTATAATAATTGCTAAATATTGATTATGAGAATCAATCAAAAAGTCGGATGTCCAGTTAAAAAGTGTTATTTCTCAATTGAATGTCTACTAAAACTGTGTTACATTCACCAAACTGCTTCAGTGTCCACCCTTTTCATAAGCATTTCTTTCTTCATTCTCTTTGTTGCCGTGGAAGTTCTTTCACTTCACTTGAAGGACCTTGCAATGGGTTTTGGACGACTCCAACATTTTGGGTCAGGCATAATAGATGCGTGTGTTGTCACCTCTAAACAAACCAGAAGTGATGAAATGTTCAGGCACTAATTTCAGGTCATTGAAAATGCTGATGACAAAAAACATTGCCATCATTGAAGAAGCTGACTTCACTGTATTAGCATCTTCAGTGACGAAGCGGCTTACAGATGTTTGCTTCGGACAACGATCCCAAATGAGTTTGTTCAAGCACTCGTTGTTTTATGTCATCCCATGTGTAGACACTTGTTCAGGAGATCTGCTGATGTCAGCTCATCGTAGATGGGCTCAACAAGTTCCACGATAGCTTCTGGGACCCATGAATGTGCCTAAATGTGTCCTTGTTTCGGGTATAGCCACACCAGCTATTGTCAACATTTTAGACACATGATGGTTAGTGTTGTCATTGGTGCTGCTCACATGGTACAGACTGGCCATCAAGTTCTGCTCACATGGTACAGACTGGCCATCAAGTTCTGCTCACATGGTACAGACTGGCCATCAAGTTCTGCATAGCAATGATGTTCCCCACATTTTGGTTAATAGCAAGACTAAAGTAATTTGCCGTCAGCAAGCTTCTTTCCTTTGAAATTGGTTTTCTCAGTCGGGAATCCACACGTTTCTGCACATGTCCAATACATTCCATCTTTGTAAACACAGTCTTCACCGTATGGTTTACAGTCCTGAATTGATTCGAACGACGGCAAATCACCATCACCCAAATAGTTGACGTAGTGCAGGTCATGTCGGAATTCAGATGGTATGACTGTGTGCCGCGCCAACCTATTCCATAGAACTAGCAGTCCCACCATGTTTGGCTGTACATTTGTGGTCTACCTTCCACTTCAGGTAGCTGTCACATTGCTTGTTCTCTTTTTCTCATCTGATGCAGCCATGACAAATGTTTGACAAGTGTCGAAACATTTGCCCGTGTCAGTTGATATCGCCGTAACAACACCAACACCAAGGCAATTGTCATCTACTGAATTCTTACAGTCTCCTCCCACTTATTCCTTTATACTCACTGCTGCAGACTTCATGCTGTCAATAGCTACTTTTTGTGTGCTGCATGATGATCTTCAAGAAGCTTTTGATAGCTCTTCTTGTTCATGAGGTGTGGAGAGTTCATATAGGTCGAGAACAGTTGCAAAGCTTCATGGCCAGCAATTGTATTTTTACATGCACACATCCTAGGTGCTCAAAATAGAAACTCCCTAATCTCTACTTCAGTGTCAATCTGCAATTTCACAAATCTATGCTTAGCGACCCAATTGTTGAGGGTATCATACACCAAATGGCGCTGTTACGTTGACTTGCCATTTGCAACACCGGAAAAGTGTGACATAACCTCGTACTTTTATTTCATTCTTGCTAGTAGTCTCACCAGTGTTCAGTACAAAATAACTGTTGTGAAGATTCTTCACAGTTGACTGCTGAAATGTCTGCCAGTATATGAGGCACTATTTCTGTCCATAAATATTATGCTCAGTACCACAGTACCAACCGATTCTTGTTTTGCCCAGAGCAGTTGTGGCAGTGTGGTTTGGTCTCACATTGGGCAAGATCATCAAAAAAGTGAAGAAAAGAAATCACTGTTTGACCCCTTTGAAATGATATGGATGTCGTCAATCAGAAAGTTTACCCCCAACGCACAAACAATCCCAACTTTCCTAGTGACGAGGAATCCATATTCCGTCCCGGCTAATATCTACTAAAATTTGCTAAAACACTGAAAAACAGTCCCAGAGACTGCGCAATGTCCTTGACCACGCATCTTTTTTTTATACTGCATTCGTTTTCCACATGCATGGATTTGCCTCGTACAGCTCGATAATGTTTGTAAGTTGTCAAAGCCGCTATTATTTCTTGAAAAACCTGGTGAAAGGTCACAATGGGTTCATTTGGTGTCGTGTTTCGGTTAGAGGCAAGAACTTCACCTATACCTCGAGCTGGTGTCATGGTGCAAGGCAATGAATTATTGGCATCATTCTCTGACAAAGTAAAAATGTTGCCTGTTCATTTTCTGGCTTTCATGCCAGCCACCCTGAAATTGCGTGATTTTATTTCAGAATCTGAATGCCTAAATGATAACACAAAGAAGCATGTCTGCGTCGGAACTGAGAAAAATCCAGGTCACCAAATTCATGCTCAGACAGAATACTAGTTATCTTACTATGTTTAATTTCTGCCCTTTTTGTCTATGAACCACATTCTCCGCCCGGTAAAAATTCAGTTGGGCCAACATTTGCAGTAAATTCGACAGTGTTCTGTCTTGGTGTGAAAATATCACACCAGCCAAGATCTCTGCTTGTGTACGGTCTCGAACAGGCAGGCTGTCTAGTCGGGGACTGAGATCGGTCAGCACGGACACGTCCTGGACCCAGGATAGCACCATGTCGCCATGCCCTGCCCCTACTAACCATTGTAGGAATACAACTCCTTTTTGGTCGGGCTTGGACGTTTTCATCAATGTCTGTGTCATTACTTGATGAGTCAGGATCAGCAACATGACTTCCTGTATCTCCGCTGCCACTCGGTCCTGGAGTTGGATCGTCTGATTGTTCCAGCATGGGCGATATTGTGTTATCGTTACTAGCACTGTCATCTTCATTCGATAAGTTGTCAACATCATTCATATTATCGATAATTCTAAGTACCTCACGCGGATCTGTAATCATTCGCAATCGCAGCGCCATAGTTCGTTTTTCCCGTCGGGCACAAATTTCTAAGGCTTTTTCAGTCATAATTTAAACTCTAAAACTTGCACGACGCCATTTTTACAGTCAATACCTACACTATTCCCCAATTGACTATTAGCCTCATGGCCCTCTGCTAAGCAATTGAAAAGCCGCACTGGACCGAACATGATAGTGCCTACCCGTCGTGCAATATATTGCGCAACCAGCATTTAAAGGTTAACCTTATAAGCCCTGAGTTTCCGAGGGCCTCCAATACAGGACTAGACATGGGTTCATATAATGAACTGTATAATTAGAATGGTTCACCACAAGTATGTAAAAGTATATATTATGGAGAGAAAAAACGAGTTTCATTTTGTGTTTCCTGGACGGCTACAAGCAATAACTTCTTATACAAATATGTTGAACAAGGTGTACACTACAAGCAACACACACATTTATAGTAATTTGTACATGAAACTACAAAATATGTCACTTAGAAAGCAGGTCCCATCTTTGTCATGATTGATAAACTATATACAACACATGTCGCTACCATCACCACTAAAATGTGGCACAACACATACAAGTATATACATTATTTGAATCACAATAGATTTATCTACATTTTGGTACTAAAGAAGATAGAAGATAGCAGTACACAAAGAATGTCCTAGTTGTAGCACTATGTGACACCAGACAGCAGTTCAGCGTTCAGGCCCACCAATATTCCACACATAGAAACAGTTGTTTATACTGTGACCCTGCTCCATCATCTCACCGATGCACAAATGTACATAACATGTCATGTAGCAGTAGTTGCTACGCTTGATGTGGCCTACCCTTTATCCACCATGCTCTCGCTTACGCATCTCACGTATTGTACGTTAACACACCTTGCAGTCCCGGTTGTTGGCTTAACATGACGGTGTGCGGCCAACAAGTTGCTCTGCCAGTTGCCTCCAGAACTGCAATGCACCTTGCTTGCATTTGAGGCACAACAAAGTCCTCCATGAGGTACGTGTTGTGTGTGCACAGCTCAATGCTATTGTACAGCACCCGTCTGTACGCTCTGAAGGTCTTTCTGCCGATGCTGTAATGTTTGATGACGTTGTCTGTCAAGTCCACCCCTCCCATGTACTGGTTGTAGTCATGCAGAAGAGGTGGGACAGGAATATCGATCGGACTATTGGCAGCATGGCGTCAGACGGTGTGATTTGCATCTGGTGTGTCTGCAGAATACTCCACCACGTGGATGGTGCTGAGGAAGTAGACCTCCTTGCTGTCAAACCAGCTCTGAGCAAGCAGGTTGCCGCTACTCAGATAGTGGGTCGTGCCTCGAATTTGGCGTCCTCGAGGGAAGTAAATCTCCCTCGGAAAGCCAGCTCTCCCTTTCCGGACAGTCCGGCACGCATTTATTCCTCTCTCCAGCAACCACTTGAAGAGATCTGGTGAAGTGTAAAAGTTGTCGACATACAAGTGGTGGTTGAGGTTCTCCAGGCCCTCAACCAGCTGTCGGACAACACGAGTACTCAGTGGCACATCAGGCACAGCATTCGCATCACGTCCCGTGTAAACACAGAACCAAGAGACGAAGCTGTTGGTAGCATTAGCCAGCATCCAACACTTAATGCTGAACCGCGCTCGCTTGCTGGGGATGAACTGACAATATGGCAGCCTGCCCTTGAACGGGATCAGACTCTCATTGATCGAGATATAACAGCCCATCATGTAATTCGATGAGAAGTTCTCAATGATGCGGGTGATGAACTCTTGCACCTTGTAGAGCTTGTCATTGCCAGGGTTGTCAACTGTCTCATCATTCACATGCAGGTACTGCATTATCTCTCCCTGGACATCACATCACAGAAGCCTGCCAGGTTGTTTGGAGGGCAACTGGTTTCCCAGTGTACATTGGCAATGTTAGCATGCGGACGATTCCAGTGGTGATGGTCAGACCGATACATGCCTTCACCTCGGGAAGGTCGACTGGCTGCCACAGCCCCTTGTCGCATCCTGTCAGCCTCTTGTGAGTAGCATTGCGGTTGGTCATGTTCACAAACAGATCCCACACCTGATCGCCAATGAACATGTCCAGGTAGTCCTTGGGCGTTGCTGTCACTGGGATACGTGTGCGTTGTCCCTGTGTGCCTCCGTAAGCCTGGATGTGACGTTGCACTTCCTCTTCCACCCACACACTGGCTGCAGCAGCAGGCGCTGCTCGACCATGACCTCCACGAATCTGCCGGCCACGACCTCTTGCACGGCCCCGCTGCTGGCTTGTGGGACGTGCATCGATTCGCTCAGCATGCGGCAGCTCGTCACTTTCATCTATGACAGAAATATTTTCAAATCATCCCTAATAATTTTGTGCATTGTAAATACTTGAGTAATAGTAATAAAATAGACCTGATCATCAACATGGAATGGGTAAACTGGTAAAAGAATAACTGGTTTGTATTCCATTTTTTTTTTCAAACAATACATGATATGGCAGTCTTTCTTAACTCCTGTTGTCTGTATTGCAGCAATGTTATCTTTCACCAATTTGATTTTGATAATCTATGAAAAAACACACAGAAAACAACTGGTAACATACTGCCTTCCGAGTCTATATTGCATGAACTTATTCCATTATCGTAACAGTAATGCCCGTTCGTAATCGTCGATCCCGCGAATGGTGAAAGATCTCCAATCCGTTGCCAGTTTGCATCCGCTTGTAAATACTGTTTATATCAATCAATCTCCGTGGATGATGTACCAGAATGTCGGCAAATGTTTTTACTTTCATCTGGGTACAATATAATTGCTTTACTACAAAACGCTGGTGACATCTAGCGATTATTGTACACACTAGTATGAAACCCCGATAGATCAGTGTTCAGGGCCCACGAAGTTAAACTTCTTGTTGATACTAGAGCAATCAGACATGGTGGCAAACATCTTGTTAATCATGATCTTATATACACTTTTACGATTCTCTTCATCATACACATAGCTTTGTTCGTCCATCATGGGAATTCTTATCATGTAACCATTTTGAGATACATTGGATGACTTTAGTGGTCGGAACATTTCCAACCAGTTCCATGACACATTTTTTTTATTATCTCGAAATGGAGCGCCTCGACCCTCCTTTCTAGTCTGTGGTCAGACCTCAAGTCTAACAAAGTGGCAACGGTTTCTTTTAATTCATTCTTTAGTTTGTTTAATTTTTGTAAAGCAATATGCTTATCTGCCCGAATTTTTTTACTTGAAGTCAAGCCATGCAACTCTTTTTTAGTTTTCTTTGACTGACAAGTCAATCGCTTAACCTCTTTTCTGTAGCTATTTGCCTCATCATATCATTTTGCATTTTTTTCTTTTTCAGACATACTTGATTCGTCTACTGTTTTTTAACATTGCCCCCAATCAGTTCAACCTTTAGACTTAACATCGCATTACTCTTTAAGCGTACCACATTCTAACTCTGATTTAACCTTTTTTATACCAGACCCCCACCCAGTAATTATGCCCATGTTACCAGAACGTTTGGGAAAAAAACGGAGATTTAAAAAAATCTACCTGGTGTGTTTCAAATTTGATTTTATTACCAACTACATTGTATATATATATATATATATATATATATATATATATATATATATATATATATATATATATATATATATATATATACTGTTTATTCAACTATTGATACAATAAGTTGAATTTAGTAGAGTGATTTTTTCTTTTTTTAACAAAATGCATGTCTGAATTTCAGCACAACTTTTCAACTGTTTCTTATATGAATACTTATGTGAATACAAGGCAACTTCAAAACTACAACTACAAAAGTTGTAGAAAAAACCAATAGCTACGTTTTGCTAAAAGGATCATCCCTGTGTGACAACTATAAGGATTGTTATGAGCAATGTTCATCAGGTATGTCAGTCCATAAATATTAGTTTGTAAGAGGTCAATTGACAACAACGGATATCATCATATTATATTTCCTTCCTACAGTCAATACTCTCTCTGCTACTGGTAAAATATGTTCCAGAAACATGCATACTCTGTGTTGTAACATAACAGTAAATTCTACCACAAAAAGAAAACTAAAATGAACTACTGAAGAACTACTGCAAGACTCAAATCACGTGAACACTGTCAGCCAATGTTGGCTCGGTTGATGTGCGCACCCAAACACTTCTGGTGAAGAGGCACAGAGCACTCCCTGCACCCATAGTTAGTTGCCTGGGCTCTCTCACCAGCTGGTGTGGAGACAGAGTACTCCCTGCAGACAAGCCGCTTTGCAAACATTCGCTCCAGTGTGTGTGTTTGCAGAGGCCGTTTTGGAAGCCGCAGTTTCACGTTCTTTGGTAGAAGTGCAGCAGGTAGCCCCTTCCAATTCGTGCGCACTGTGCCACACACCAGGATGTCACGAACACGCAGATCAGTCAGCAAACCGACTGACGTATACAAATTGTCCATGTACACACGGAAGTTGGTGCCAAGTACAGGAACCAGCAGGTTCATGCACACGCGGTGGGTCAAGCCCTTCTCTTGCCCCTCTATCTTGCCTGTGTACACCTGCATGTTGTATGCATAGCCAGTGTCTGACTCACACTGCGCCCACATCTTGATCCCCCACTTGATCGGTTTAGCAGGCAAGTACTGACGGAAGCTGAGTCGACCCTTGAACTTTAACATCGACATGGTGTGTACGCTTCCTGGAAGCGAGTGGTCAAGTGGTCTAGGAACCACCTCAGCTTCCAGACCTTCTCTCCAGCAGGAGCAGGCACAATGTTGTCTTGGAGGTGTAGATAACGCCACATCAGGTCGAACTTGTTGCGCGACATCACGGAGGGGAAGTTCGTCTTGAACATTCACTTTGTCATTCACCAGTAGTGGTGTCGGCGTGACAACTTCAGTATCCCCATGCTGAAACACAGACCAATGAAGGCCTGCATGCCATTCTTCGTGAAGTTGGTCCATCTTGCTGCCGACGGTGAGGGTGGATGCGCTGTCCTCTGCTGAAAAGCATAGCGGTTTGACTCAGTAGTCAATCTGTCCCACATCTGAAGTGACACAACGACATAATCATTGATGGAGTACAGCTAACAAAAAAGTTGCCTTCACATAATCCATTTGTTTTGACTATGACTATGTAGGTACACATTCACATATCTAATCTGTCTACTAATATTGAAACATAACAAAAAAACATAATGTCAACATGGAGCACACATATTTGCATCAAATTAAAATATTGGGCCTATACTGTCCATTCAATAATATACATGAAATAAAATGCCGAAGGTTATAAATTCATTTGAATAGCACCATCAAAACATAATTTATGACATACCTAGCACCTACGCATACAAAATGATAACAAAACGAACTAAAACAGGTACCTAAAGACAACATGAACATCAGACATCCGCTTTCATTATTTCATTTCGTTACTAACCTCATCATCCACAACAGTCCGAAGTAGTAATAATAATAATAATAAATAATAAAACTTTATTTCGACGCCATCAAATCCGGGGCTACTGCCCCGTTCACGGGTGTGTACAGACATCAGATATGGTGATGATAATAATAATACATGCGCTGTATAAAATGTTAAAAACTGTGCAGAATGTTCGCGTGTGTAAAATTATTTTAAGAAAAAGTATATTAATTACATGGCGTTTGTATTTAAAAGATAAATCTCAAATAGGAAATAAAACGCTAATATCATCAGTAGTACAGAACATAAATAGTATGTAATAAGATCATTAAAAATAAATAACATGTAATAAGATCATTAAAAATGCAATATCAAAGCGGTAGAACCCATTAAGTGGAAAAAAGAAATGTCTTTAGTAGCTTCTTGAATTGCGGGTGGTTGCCATTTCCACGTATGTTGGCAGGCAGTTATCGTCTCTTTTGGGTGCTCGTATGCACCATCCAGCGCACAATCGGGGATGTTTACTGGTCGAAAGCGGCGCGGATCAGTCACCCAGTCATGGTGAAACCCCTTGAATTCTTCGCCAGACTCGTCGGACTCGCCAAACAAATTTGACACCCATCGGGGCTGCGCTCGATCCAGTGGGTCAGCAAGTTCACCCGCCATTTCGCCTTCAAAATCATCCATAATGTACTCGTCTACACCAGAAATGTTACTACCTTCGCTGTCCGATGCACCTTCGTCCGCCATTTTTAAATCCCCCGACAAACAACACAAAACAAAACTTCCGAAAAACACGTCTAACTCATTGAAATTGCTGAAATGAAATGGCGACCGGCAGGAAGTTCGGTGTAACCTCGTTTTGATCGTATGATGGAACTATGGGACATTAATTTATTCAAAATGGCCACAAAATGGCGACATAGTTTGATACGCTGGTAAATACGCACCGATGCGTATTTGGTAAGATGCGGCAACTACGCATCGGTGCGTATTTGTTATAAAAAGGGTTTTAAGGAACACATCTTCCTTTCCCGCCAGAACATCATCACTGCATTCTAACTTTAAATTCAGCCTTTCATATTTTGCTTTGTGCAATTCCTTTTTCAGTGCCAAAATCTGTTTATCTAATAAGTCACATCGAACAGAACATGCTTTACCCTGACCCTTTTTTTCTACCTCACCAACTTTCTTTACCAAATATTCCCCTAGTTTTGTGTTGTTTTTTGCTTTCAACCTTTTTGTCTGCATAGTAACTTTGTGGCCTATTGCCTTCCAATCCTGTGTGGACATATCCGGAAATAAACAGTGCAGAATGTTGTGTGCACTACCATACACTTGCACTAACTCCACCACGGCACCATGACATATGTCAAGTCTCACAGATGGCATGGGAACACCATCTGCAACGGTGGACCTATATATCCCAAGCCCAGTACAATAACGGCCCAATGACATCCAAGTTCATTGTAAATGTCACAAAGAGGTCTTTGTGGGCCGTCTTGGAGAATCCACATGCAACTTACTTCATGATGTGGTGTGGATTAAGCGAAGGGAGTCCTGGAAACAGAATCCTTGTCCAGCTTATCACTGTACCCCAATACACCTCCAACTTCAGGTGGAAAAGTTAAAGCCAAGTTAAATTGGCTACAACCTTTACATCGTATTTGGGTAGCGATGGATGTCCGCCTCTATCCACAGCAAGAACACAGACCGGAACTGGAAATCCAGTGTGTCACCAGCTAAAAAACAGTAATGAACTTTAAAAAAATCATGTTCGTGAATTACCTACTGAGTCTGAGACTGTGTACTCTTATAATGTTACGATCAGGTGTTGCTTTTTAATTTACACTAACTAAGGTGTTTAGATAAAGGAACATATTTATAATACATTGGCCTTTTAAATAAGGTAACAAATAGTTACAAGATTCATGCAAGCTGAATACGCCGAGCACAAAATCATGGCATTATCGCCCAACACAAACTGCGGCGAAGCACCTAGGCAAACAACCGATGCTCCCCTTTCGTTTCTGTTAGATACCACATTAACAATATTTGTTAACAAAATATATATGTTATTTATGACAAATTAATTATTGCAAACATTGTTTTTTTAAGTGTTCGATTATACGTAACATAAGCAAAACTCGATTTTAGTACACTGTCAATCGCTACACTGCCGCAATGATTACTCAATTTCCCGTTGTGAAGTAGTTGCACGACAGGTCTCCGACTTCAAAGACAAATATTTAAACGTAATTAATTCCTACCGATTTCAAAATACTACGAAGTAATCTAGTTTAACTAATGATCGGATACATACCTGTTACGATCTAGTTTAACTAATGATCGGATACACACCTGTTACGATCTAGTTTAACTAATGATCGGATACATACTTGTTACGATCTAGTTTAACTAATGATCGGATACACACCTGTTACGATCTAGTTTAACTAATGATCGGATACACACCTGTTACGATCTAGTTTAACTAATGATCGGATACACACCTGTTACGATCCGCAAAGCCGTTGTAAATTTGTTGGTTAAGTCAATATCCATTATTGCCGGTAAATCAAAGCTCTGCATCTTGAGTAGTACTTAAGATGGCGCGTGTCACGTGGGTGCATATGAATATTATAACTTTGCTGAGTGACCATAACATATATCAAACTAAGGGTTGTTTAACTGTCTAGAGGATATATTTATCTTTCATATATATGTCACTTTTATGTTTTGTTACTATGAGTATATTTGATTTATGTATCTATATATTGTTTAGTTTATGTTGTGAATTTGTTTTTTCAAAACATAAAAGTGACATATACCATTAGAAAGTTGGGGGAATGCAGATTTTATTGGGTATGGACATCGCTATAGGTAGTACATGGTCAAAGGAGAAGGCCACATTTGTCGACGTGGTGTCGCGCTGGCAGCAGTGACAATGCGGCTGAAACGCATGGGTGATCTTGAATAGACACCGCGTTTACAGGCCTGGCGTTTATTGAATACATACTCACTTGGATTTAAAAAAATTATTCACATAGAGTACATAGAAATACGAATACACGTAGGACAAATAAACGGTAAATCCAACAGTATCAGCATCTGTGTGCACTGCACTGCCGCTCTACTGGGATACCTACTATTATTTATTCGGTGTTTGGATTAGCTATTAATTACAAATATAATAATAGTGCAACAATTTAATTTATATATATATATATATATAATAATAACATTAGACACATGATGGTTTACTGTTTAACTTAGGCTACAACATTCAAGTGAATTGATGTCTGCTTCTTTTGAAAGATGAAAGTAATATAAATATAATCTATAAAATGTTAATGGTTTGAGCACTTTTGTTGTTGGTATTGAACTTAGAATCCTGAAACCTGAGTCATGGAAAGAAACCATTTGTGAATTTTTTTTCCTTAATTTTTTGACGGAATATTCCCACGGTATGGTGACCATCTTGGATTGAACTTTCCTTCCACATATATTGGTGACTACTGGCCTTAGGTAGCCCCAACATTGTGTATAGTTACTACATAAAACCCAAATGAAAACTGTAAAATTTGTTTTTTATTTTTAAGAAAACATTTTGTGATTTAAAAAAAATATTTATTATTTTTCCCCTGAAAAATCAGAGGGTAAATTTTACAATCAAAGTTCATTATGTCTTTTTTGACAGTTTTCAAGGGCTTCCTATCAATATACACCGTGGCAGATTTCAAGCAATTCTGTCAAGCAGTAACACGGATTAGTGAAAATGAAGGCAGCAAGTGTGAGGGAAAAACATGTTTCTTAGAAAATCGTGACTAACCCATTTTATTCTGAAGCCATTGCAGCTGAGACGCAGCCAGTTCCTAAAGAAATTCAAGAAATCCACTTTAAGCCTCAGAAAACAATAGGGTTTCAGTTGAAATGGACATAACTTCATTGTTTCCCAACCAAATTTCAAATGTGATGCATCATTGTATAGAATGATGCCTTGCAGTGATGTAGATAACTTTGTAATTTTGTCATATTTATTGTATGTGTAAAGAGGCACTCGTGCTGATCTGACGTCACCGACTAATTCCAGTGACAAGTCCTCGATGAAGTCCTGGAAGACAGGCCACTGTGTTGTTGACACATTCTTCCTTGACAATCTCCACGTCGTCGCCGGACACCTTCTTGGCGCACAGATGTCTGTAACTCCGTGAGTCACCATCTGATACCATCGTGGTATATCGGAAGTTGTGTCTGTCGATTGACTGCTTCCACAGGATTTCCACTGCCTCCACCTCCATCCCACCAGAGGAGCCTGTGTAGTTGACATTGCAGTCGTTGTGCAGTCCTGGAAGTCTTTCGTTTCGCGACTGCCGTAACGCGTTGCTGCAGCGGAGCAGCTCTGGCAGTAGAGTGACAGGATGGTGAAGTCGATCACCAGTCCTGTCACCACCTCCACGACGCGCCCGTTGCCATACATAGACTTGTGGCCGCGGGTCATCCAAGTGCTATCATAGCTCACTGCAATGTCAATGACACCGGATTCGTCGATGGAGGGGTCGTGATCCTTGTAGACCTTGCGGACAATCTGGGCTGCGTTGCACACGACGTCATTCGCCACCTTCAGCAGTGATGGCCTTCATGTGTTTGTTGAAGGTGTTGGCAGTCATCACTGGCATATCCAGGTAGTGGCAGTCATGCATGTCCATTGAAGCAGACGCGGCTGACCGCACCAAGACGTACAGGAGATTTGTTGCATACGAATGGCCTTTGCTCTGCCTGGATCTTCCACTGCGCGTCTGCACTGACGACTGATGAGAAAGACTGGCTTCCTGTCATAATCATCCATGGCATTGTATTTGGCTTGGAGGCTCCAGGCTTGTTTATTGGTCACAGCCTTTGAGTGACCAAACTTCTGTCTCGATCTCTCATCAAATACTCTATCCTTATCCCTGGCAGTGTCATCAATGTCTGTGACAAATCGTCATTTACAGCTGATGACATGTCGTTGTTCTGACAACTGTAAACAAAATTAAATTAGCCAGACTTTGTTAGTGAATTTACTTACCACATCAATCCTCCCACCAAACTTCTCCTCCAATCTGTCAACAATCAGGTGACAGAGGACAGTCATTGAGGCTGAAAACACTGAAGTAGTATAAACTAAAAGAATAATTACTTAGTTTGGTTGATGACATTGAATACAAGGCACAATTACTATGACATCAGTTACATTATAATGTCAACAAACACGTGTAATACATACACTATCCTTAACTCTTACATGTCCCTCAGTGTCTTTGTCACTTTGTCTTTCACGGCTGATGATAATTCGTTGTACCAACAGCTGTAAACATACTTTGAGTTGTCATTTGTCATAAAAAATTAGTCAATTTTAGCGCGTTGAAAAAAGTTAATTCGACGCTGAAAACAGTGAAATAAACACTATAAATTATAAGTGTAGAGGACAAGTGGACAAGGCTTACCCACTCTACTGTACAGGTCAACGAGGCTTGCCCACTCTACTGTACTGGTCAACGAGGCCGCTAGCGAGACACTGCAGTCGAAGTGCACTCTCCGGCTTGCCCCACTCTTTGCCCAAGACGGTCGCCCACATGGCCATCTTGGCCAGCTCTATGTCCCAAACAAGTGACATTTGGTCCACTAATTGCCCAATGACCAGTACGAGAGTGTCATTGATGACAAAGATACGATGACCAGTACCAAACTGTCACCGACGTCCATGGTGCTCCGTGGAGATGTAGATGGATGGTCCAGCCTCACGTGCAACATTAACTCCTGGAGCCGCATTAGCTCCTCGAGCCACATTAGCTCCTGGAACAGTAATGCGACCAGCAGACATCTGGAACCATGTCAGACACACAGCCTGATTCGTGGTACTCTTGTCAACATACCACACCTCGGCATCAGTCACTCTAATAGAAGACAGCGTTTCTGCTGACTGTCAAAGGGAGCCTTTGTTAAACTGACCTACTCCAGCTTGTACAACGTAGTCAGTTGTTGAGGCAGACGCTCCAGTTCAGC
The DNA here is from genome assembly GCA_963662155.1 of Lamellibrachia columna. Lineage (NCBI taxonomy): Eukaryota > Metazoa > Annelida > Polychaeta > Sabellida > Siboglinidae > Lamellibrachia > Lamellibrachia columna. The sequence goes on from OY759268.1 coordinate 54,172,072, forward strand.
TGTTGAGGCAATGGTGATCCAAATGGGTGCATGTGTAGAGAGTTGCGTCACGTCCACATGTTCATAGCAGACAGTCTTATGCTCTAACAAAGTGAGATGTTCACCAACACTTCTCTGACATGACACGATGACCAGCAACAGACTCACCAATGGTAATGACACGATGACCAGCAACAGACTCACCAATGGTAATGACACGATGACCAGCAACAGACTCACCAATGGTAATGACCCGATGACCAGCAACAGACTCACCAATGGTAATAATGCGATGAACATTACCATATTGTCACCGAAAGCAATGATCAGTACCAGGCTGACACTGACTGCAGTGATTCAATGACCAGCATGAGTATGTGACCAATGGCAATGACACTATAGCTAGTATGAGCGTGTTACCGACGGCAGTGGCGCGATGACCAGCACAAGCGTGTCACCAATGGCAATAACGCAATGATCAGCACGAACGTGTTACCAACGACAGTAAGCACCAGCATGTTACTGATGGCAATGATGCGATGACTAGCACGAGCGTGTTACCGACAGCAGTGACGCGATGACCAGCACGAGCGTGTTACCGACAACAGTGACGCGATGACCAGCACAAGCGTTTCACCGACGGAAGTGACGCGATGACCAGCACAAACATGTTACCGACGGAAGTGACGCAATGACCAGCACGATCGTGTTACCGACGGCAGTGACGCAATGACCAGCACCAGCGTGTTACTGGTGGCAATGACGCGATGGCTAGCACGAGCGTGTTACCGACAGCAGTGACGCGATGACCAGCACAAGCGTGTTACCGACAGCAGTGACGCAATGACCAGCACGAGCGTGTTAACGACAGCAGTGACGCGATGACCAGCACAAGCGTGTTACTGACGGAAGTGACGCGATGACCAGCACAAGCATGTTACTGACGGAAGTGACGCAATGACCAGCTCGAGCGTGTTACCGACAGCAGTGACGCAATGACCAGCACAAGCATGTTACTGATGGCAATGACGCGATGACTAGCACGAGCGTGTTACCGACAGCAGTGACGCGATGACCAGCACAAGTGTGTTACTGACGGAAGTGACGCGATGACCAGCACAAGCATGTTACTGACGGAAGTGACGCAATGACCAGCACGAGCGTGTTACCGACGGCAGTGACGCAATGACCAGCACAAGCATGTTACTGATGGCAATGATGCGATGACTAGCACGAGCGTGTTACCGACAGCAGTGACGCGATGACCAGCACAAGCGTGTTACCGACGGAAGTGACGCGATGACCAGCACAAGCGTGTTACCGACAGCAGTGACGCAATGACCAGCACGAGCGTGTTACCGACAGCAGTGACGCGATGAGCAGCACAAGCGTGTTACCGACAGCAGTGACGCAATGACCAGCACGAGCGTGTTAACGACAGCAGTGACGCGATGAGCAGCACAAGCGTGTCACCGACAGCAGTGACGCAATGACCAGCACGAGCGTGTTAACGACAGCAGTGACGCGATGAGCAGCACAAGCGTGTCACCGACAGCAGTGACGCAATGACCAGCACGAGCGTGTTAACGACAGCAGTGACGCGATGAGCAGCACAAGCGTGTTACCGACGGAAGTGACGCGATGACCAGCACAAGCGTGTTACCGACGGAAGTGACGCAATGGCCAGCACGAGCGTGTTACCGACGGCAGTGACGTGATGACCAGCACCAGCATGTTATTGATGGCAATGACGCGATGACTAGCACGAGGGTGTTACCGACAGCAGTGACGCTGTGATGACTGTTCAAGTGTTGTCAGCAGTAGCGGCTTTGTGAGCAACAACTTCACAGAACGGGAACTATCATCTAGGGGGATGATTTTTGGATACTAACTGGATGATGTCAAATAACAGAATAAATGTAATTATATTTAAATTACAAATGTTACACAACATCATGGTAATAACGTCATGAGTGAATTACTGTCAGTCCGTGACAGACGTCTAATGTCCTCTCTGTCACCCTGAGAAAATACACTGTAGGAATGATTTACATCTTTGGAGTAAATTATATTCCTGGATTAATACAGCACACACAGACTAAATTTAATGATATTATTATTATTATTATTTAATCACATTTGTATATAAAGATATACATATGTGATGCCACATGTCAAAACCTGGCTTTTCTCAGCAATTTGATAAAGCCATTTTATTACAGATTCAAATAGAGGAGATACATAGCTTTAAAATGACTCAAGCATGAAATATGTATCTTAATCCTGGGCCAAGATAGAACACTTTGAGAAAATCAGTTTAAAAAAACGCATTGAAAAATTGCTTCTCCTATAGCAATCATGCATTTATAATGCTCCAAATGGCATGACATTTAGCATAGTCCCCCATAAGGGGTGCATACAGAAGATTCAGAAGTGTAAAGAGAAAAATAATATTGAATGCCACCTCATTTAGGTTACCGCAAGCATTGGTGGCCGAACCACTAAAATAAACCCATAAAATATCTGAAAATAAAACATTATTTACACATTACATACATAATAATACTACACAATGTCAGCTCCAGTGATTAGGAAAGTCTGCTCCTGCTGAGTCAACCAGTGCAGGCTCCGTATGGCCTTCCCTGCCCCACCTCCGTATGGCCTTCCCCTGCCCCACCCCCGTATGGCCTTCCCCTGCCCCACCCCCGTATGGTCTTCCCCTGCCCCACCTCCGTATGACCTTCCCCTGCCCCACCTCCGTATGGCCTTTCCCTGCCCCACCTCCGTATGGCCTTCCCCTGCCCCACCTCCGTATGGCTTTCCCTTGCCCCACCCCCGTATGACCTTCCCCTGCCCCACCTCCTTATGGCCTTCCTCTGCCCCACCTCCGTATGGCCTTCCCCTGCCCCACCCCCGTATGGCCTTCCCCTGCCCCACCCCCGTATGATCTTCCCCTGCCCCACCTCCGTATGGCCTTCCCTTGCCCCACCTCCGTATGGCCTTCCCCTGCCCCACCTCCGTATGGCCTTCCCCTGCCCCACCTCCGTATGGCTTTCCCTTGCCCCACCCCCGTATGGCCTTCCCCTGCCCCACCTCCTTATGGCCTTCCCCTGCCCCACCTCCGTATGGCCTTCCCCTGCCCCACCCCCGTATGGCCTTCCCCTGCCCCACCTCCGTATGGCCTTCCCCTGCCCCACCCCCGTATGGCCTTCCCCTGCCCCACCCCCGTATGGCCTTCCCCTGCCCCACCTCCGTATGGTCTTCCCCTGCCCCACCCCCGTATGGCCTTCCTCTGCCCCACCCCCGTATGGCCTTCCCCTGCCCCACCTCCGCGGGCTCGACGCGGCCAGCACCACGCCAGGCTTGTCAGCAAGAACCATGACATGCTGCATTACCTTGATGCCCTTCACCTCCTTGAAGGTGGGAGACAGGAAAGTGGTACAATTGAAGGTAGGGACGAGCACATTTCCTGCCTCATCGGCGACAAGCTGCGTTCGGTTTGCCAAGGAGGACGTATTGAAGACCTCAGCGACGTCCACCATGCATGATACCCTCGTACACCGCAGCTTTCTCTTGATCAGGCCAAATACCATGATACCCTCGTACACCGCAGCTTTCTCTTGATCAGGCCAAAATACCATGATACCCTTGTACACCGCAGCTTTCTCTTGATCAGGCCAAAATACCATGATACCCTGGTACACCGCAGCTTTCTCTTGATCAGGCCAAAATACCATGATACCCTCGTACACCGCAGCTTTCTCTTGATCAGGCCAAAATACCATGATACCCTGGTACACCGCAGCTTTCTCTTGATCAGGCCAAATACCATGATACCCTCGTACACCGCAGCTTTCTCTTGATCAGGCCAAAATACCATGATACCCTCGTACACCGCAGCTTTCTCTTGATCAGGCCAAAATACCATGATACCCTCGTACACCGCAGCTTTCTCTTGATCAGGCCAAAATACCATGATACCCTCGTACACCGCAGCTTTCTCTTGATCAGGCCAAAATACCATGATACCCTCGTACACCGCAGCTTTCTCTTGATCAGGCCAAAATACCATGATACCCTCGTACACCGCAGCTTTCTCTTGATCAGGCCAAAATACCATGATACCCTCGTACACCGCAGCTTTCTCTTGATCAGGCCAAAATACCATGATACCCTCGTACACCGCAGCTTTCTCTTGATCAGGCCAAAATACCATGATACCCTCGTACACCGCAGCTTTCTCTTGATCAGGCCAAAATACCAGTCGGGCAAAAACTTGGTGTGGCCTGCCAGCGTGAAGTGGATGCTGAATTAAATCCTTCTCGGCATTCATCAGTTTTTGCATGTTGATTCTACAAATGAGCAAAACGAATGCAAATTTAGTTAATGAACTTGTCGTCACCTACCTTTCACAGTAGCAAAAACAGTCTACAACATAAACAGTGAAAAAATGCCATGAGTCTATAATCGTTTTGCACATTCATGTCAAGAATCCAGCCATTTTCACAAAATTAAAACAGTCTTGTTCATTTCACTCACTGGTCAAAAATAAATAAAACACTTCATAGAGCGTTGCTCCTGGTCGGAGAAGCCACTGATGCAGTGACTGTTAGCGGGGCCCATCTTGCAGTGGCAGTGGCTCTTCAATGAAGTCAAACACCTGCTGAGCTTTCATCAGAGCAGTTGTGACATCGCAGTGGGGCTCTTCAGTGTCAATGTCATCGTTGTCCACCTTGGCTCGGGTCTCAACTGGCCCGTAACAGCAGATGTAGAAGTACCGACCTGATCGCCATCTTCCTCCCAATCAAAGTCAGATTCTACAATCATTGACATTGAATAAATAGTCCATTTAGATTTGGTTATGACTTAGGTAAAAATAAATGACAGTGGGCTAAATAATTATACCTGGTCATGTAATAGGCGTGGAAGTGGGACCTTTTACTGGGTCAGCCTTAAGTTAAATAATCTTAAGGTCACGATACTCCTTGATATTGCTAAAATGAGGGTGGTCGACTTTTAATGCTGCTATTAGTTATACATATGAGCCACATATGCAAACCTATGCATTTTCGGGAAGCTCATACACTCAGCATTCCATATGTGACATGTACTCAAAGATATGACCAAAACAATACATATGGTTGCCATGATCAGGTGGTGAATGATCGTTCATAATAAAAATAATCGCCAATTGCAAATCCTTACTTTTCCACAAATTCGACAGCTATGTTAATCAAACTTTCAACAAAGAATGCTGTTCATAGTAAAAATAAAACAATGGGGCCATTAAAAGAAAATATAATTATTTGTATTAAAATTTTTATTTTTCCCCATATTCCTGCAAAAATGCATTTAAAAGTAAATATTACTGAAGGTAATGTTTTTTCTTGAAAATGCCCCATTATTTTGAAGATATTGAGAGCAAGCCATATGCCACATTTCAATGCTATACCATTGAAAGTGATAAAGTTTTATAATTTTTTGTGAAAATGTATCAAACTGAGAAATTGACTGTTAAAGATGGCCGCCGCAAAATATTTGATCTAATCTACATATAATATATTGTGAATATTATTCACAATAACGGTGTCATGACACATCTTTTTATGCAGAAACATTTCTATAATTTCAGTGACAACACTTCATGGTGCACAGTACATCATATCCAAAATCAAGTTGCATCGAATGCTCCAGCACTATACGCTTTTCCTTCATGTTGGTTTTTCACCGATTCTGCCATCAACTTTTCAAGCCTAGAAGCTTTAAACATACACTTGATCAGCTCATCATTGTCTTTTATGGAACTTGATAATCTCCGCAAGTCTTTTCGTGGACTAGGATTCTTTTCGTGGACTTTAGCTCGGCCTTTAACAACATAATTCCTGTGAAGTTGTTTGATAAACTTGTATATCTGAATGTGCATCCTGCCATCTGTCACTGGACTCTCAACTTTCTTCTTCACAGGCCTCAATCTGTCAAGGTCAACAACTCTCTCTCCAAACCTGTTATTCTTAACACTGGTGCCCCACAAGGCTGCGTGCTTTCTCCTTTCCTTTTCACTCTCTTTACAAACGACTGTGTATCTGGTAACCAATCTGTTCGCGTGGTTAAGTTCTCGGATGACACCACTGTTACTGGCTGTGTCAACAATGCTAACGAGTCTGTGTATAGAGAGGAAGTTCAAAGACTGGTTGGCTGGTGTAAGAACAACAACCTGGTACTAAACATATCCAAAACGAAGGAAATGATCATTGATTTTCGCAAAAAGAAAACACCCATCCACCCCCTTGTCATTGACGGTACTGAAGTCTTACAAGCCGACTCTGTAAAATTTTTGGGTTCGACTATTTCAAAAGATCTTTCCTGGTGTAATAACACGATTGACATCATTATAAAAGCACAAAAACGCATGTACTTCCTTAGACACCTCAAACGATTCGGCTTATCTCAAGCAATATTAACACGTTTCTACCGCGCAGTTATTGAAAGTGTCTTGTCATTTTCTATTACTGTCTGGTTTGGTCGCGCCACCAAGATGAAATTAATCAAATTGAATCAGTCGTGAAGAACGCCTCTAAACTAATCGGGTTAAAGATGCCGTCCATCAGATCTCTCTATCTATCTCGCAGTTTGCGCAAATCCAAGCGCATTGTACAAGACGAATATCATCCAGCCAACCATCTCTTTGAACTCCTTCCCTCCGGTAAGCGCTACAGTAGCATAAAAACTAAAACGACGCGATTCAACAATAGTTTCTATCCTCAAGCACTGAGATTTTTAAACGGAGAGCCATCATAAATGTCTTGCCTCTGGTAGGTAGTTGCAATGTCGCCTTTTTAATTTTTTATTTATTTATTTATTTATTATTATTATTTATTTATTTATTTATTTTTATCTTGCAGCCTATTATATTACTCTCGCTTGTTTTTAACTGTTTTTAGTATTACGATTGTGATATGTAATGTTTAGTTCCGTGTGTGATTGGGTGCATGAGTGTATGTTTGTGCTAACGCCACAACACTACACATTCCTTGTACTTGCTACTTGGTAATAAAACGTATCCTATCTTATCTTTCTTGTCACTGCCACTCATTGTGTGCCTTCCTGCCGTATCATCATGAGCCTTCCTGCCGGTATCATCATGTGCCTTCCTGCCGGTATCATCATGGTGTTCATCATCTCTTCATGAGAAGAGGCGCTCACATTCCAATGCAAAACTGCTGATGTTGTAGCAGCCACAACAGTTTTACTCCCAAAGAAGCGGTCTTTTGGGTATCTCTGCCACAGCGTATGGTTGAAGGCTTCACACTATAATTATTATTGCCAGCACTTTGGTAGATGCTTATGTCACCCTTAAACCTACGTGTAACGATCTGCGGCTGGTTCTTCCTGGCTATGGCTTTCTGGAGCTTGCTATGCATAGCCGAACTCCTGTGGCACCCTACGTCATTCTTGCCACCAGAAGATACATTGACGTGTGAATTACACACTGCAGTACCAAACAGATCCCTCGTCAACAAGACCTACGTGATGGAAATAAATGGCCCAATATGGCTTCAACTTTGCAGTGTATTTCTTTTTATCTCACGGTCACCCCACTCTATACACTAGCTACTGAACAAGCGCTTTGTTGGATAGCAAATATCTAATCAGGATCTGCGATAGTTTTATGAGTGTAGCACAATCACTTCAGACATGAAGCTGTCACACGCCCACTTCTAAAGTCAAACCACCGTTTCTTGGATGACTGCTCCAGTGACTAATGTCAGGGGATAAACATACCTTGTTGACTGCTGGCAAATATCTACTAAATCTAAAATTAGCTAAAATCAACAAAACTTATTACCTTGAACACCTAGAGACTGGGCGATGTCCTCCACCATGTCTTTTTCTATGCAGTCATTATACGATTCTCCATTCATATCTCTCATACATGGGTTGGCCTCGCATAACTCAATTAGGGCAAACGTTTGTTCTGCCGTCAAAGACACCATTATTTCAACATGATGGGCTCATTTAATGTTGGTTGCTGATTGGTCCATGATACGAAAATGAGGCTAGCAGACGTAAAATGGCCACCGTATTAAAAAACCAAATAATTTTACAAATCCTTCAAAACATAAATAATTGTCTACACATTTATTTAATGGGAGACATGCTATGAACATGCTACAAAAATGTTTTTTCACCAATTTGATTACCACATGCCTAAACCTTTTAGAAAATGACAGTAGGATTGTATGTCCAATAAATCTTAAGAAAAAAAATTGGTGGGTCAGATGGTTGTTATGGAAGTGGCAGCCATCTTGTTTTTAGTTCCTATTTGTCAGCAAATATTTCACATTGATAACATTCCATATGATAGTAACTAATGATGTATTGTTGTAGTACAAACATGTGCAACATGTCAGAAGGATTTTTTCATTTGATATTTTTAATTTTTATAAATTTTATGTTTAAAAAAAAAAATTCGATTACAAACCCACCCCCTAAAAACATGACACATATTCATATTATCTTCTGACACGTTGTCTGGACTAAGATATACAGTGTATGAAAAAAAAATTGTGATAAACATGAAACAGTTGTCGGTGATATATGATGTGATCTGGGAAAACCCTTCACATGGTGCAAATGTTCACTTCTTCTCTGTTGAAACATACGAATGGAGAAATAGAGCTACCACTGGTGCTTCATGTCAAGCCCTTTTGGCTTGATCTCTAGTGGTTTGTTGTCAGGACACGGTTCAGTGGCGCCAACTTTAAGCAGCTCCTGGGAATGACGATTCTGTGTCGCAGTAGTCTCGCATTGCTACACCAGTTGCACCCGTCTCAAAGTAGAAGTGGTGGCGACTCTTGATACCAAGCACCGTCTTGAAGTAGCATGCCAAGAAGGTGGCCCAGTCGTGCATCGGCACCAGGACAGTACCGTTTTCTTGGCCGACTAGACATGGAACATTTATGCCTGCCGTACTGGAGTTGGCGACAACATTCGCCATGTCTTCTAAGCAGTCGACTTTATGAATGTTCGTTTCATCAGACCGAAGCACCAGTCACGCAAAAACTTAGTGTGTCCAGTCAAGAGGAAACTCATGGTGATGGATACATGTCGGCCAGTGAGGACACGTCAAAGCAAGTACCACATGACATAGCAATTTTTGTTTTGTCCGGCACAGTTGTCGGCATGTAGGTGCATGTGTTATTTTTCCCATGCCGTAGTTTTCTAGGAAGGAATGTAGGAGACTGATTACACAGTTGGCGCCTTTTCCACTCTGAATGCTCTCGTCTAGTAGGAACATCACTTGCTTCGGCAGTGCTTCACAGGCAACACCGAAAATTGCACATTTCCGGGGTGTCTTGAAATAGACTGGTCCGGGCTGAAGTGGGTCAGACTATTAAAACAGAAGCTTCAATTCTTTGTCTAGCAAGTCGGAAAAATACTTTTCAAAACTGTACAGTCAACAAAATAAAAATTAGTACCTTCGTTGTTGTCGTTGTCATTGAGAGAAACGCTAGAGGTTGCCATGTCAACACTGCCGCACTTCGCAGGACCAACTTCACCCCTGTAAGAGCAATATGGTACGTTCGGCCGGTGCCTTGTTTATGTCGTCTGTATGAACATAGCATAGTCCAGCTGAGAGCCAGACATAGACAAGTTTTAAGTTCATGATGAAATTATATCATTAATACACTACTATAATTATTGTTGTCAGCATTTTGGTAGATACTTCTGTCACTTTTAAACCTACGTAAAACGATCTGCAGTTGGTTCTTCCCGGCTACAGGCTACAGTAGTGCTCTACATCATTCTTGTGGCACTCAACATCATTCCTGCCACTGGAAGATACATTGATGTGTGAATTACACACTGCAGTAACAAACAGATCCCTTGTCAACGAGACCTACGTGGTGGAAATAAATGGTCCAATCTGGCTTCAACTTTGCAGTGAATTTCTTTTTTTCTCACGGTCACGCCCCTCTATACAGTTGCTACTGAACAAGCACTTTGATGGATAGCAAATATATAACCAGGGTCTGCGATAGTTTTACAACGAGTGTAGCACAATTGTTTCAGACATGAAGCTGCCACACGCCCACTTCTAAAGTCAAACCACTGTTTCTTGGATGACTGCTCCAGTGACTAGTGTCAGGGGATAAACATACCTTGTTGACTGCTAGCAAATATCTACTAAATCTAAAATTGTGACCCCGGCTGACCAAATGAGAGATAAGTAGGAACATTTCTACATGGCTTTTTACATATTTGGAACGCGTAGAGATACAGCTTTACAGTGTTCCAAAAATTATTATTCAGTTACCAAAATTGACAAAGTTATGGCACATTGTACACCGTAGGGGTGAAAATGGCTGTTAAAGTTTTGCAATTTTTATGCACAAGGACAGCATGGAAATAAATGTTCATGTTTATACTACTATGATGATGTAATTTTCAGCAAAGAGCATCCATTGGAAGGACACAGATCATTTGATGCTTGACACCTACTTTCAGTCTTTCTTGACAGCTACTTTCAGTCTTTCTTGACAGCTACTTTCAGTCTTTCTTCGAAGGACGTGGACAAGAAAAGGACAAAAAAGACAATTTGCCAAGTAAGAATAACATTTACAAGAAATTACATTTTGGCAACAAGAAATTACAACACTTTGGAAGTAAAAAATATATGCTAATTTTTTTTATTGTTTTGTTCACTTGCATATTCTCCAAAATATGTCATACATTGAATCATACCTTAAAAGGGTTTGGGGCAGGGAACCTTCTGGCTCGTATTCCAATGGTCATCTTAGTGGCCCTCATGTGCACACTTTCTAAGTTGTCTATATCTTTCTCAAGATGAGGGCTCCGTGCCTGGTGGCAGTTTTCTATGATGGGTCGGACGAAGGTGACGTATAAGTTTTTGATGTCTTTGATGCTTTTGTCTGTGTAGGTCCTACGAATTGTCCCTAGTATTTTGTTTGCTTTCTTGACTACGTAGTTTATTTGCTCCTTAACTTTCAGTGATTTATGAATGTGTACTCCTAGGTCTTTTTCCATATCTATCGATTCTATACGTACATCTCCCATAAAATAGTCATAGTTGGGGTTGTTGTATCCAATGTGCAGACATTTGCATTTAGTGAAGTTGAACAATAGCTGACAATCCTGACTCAAATTTATACATAGAAAGGAAGTCTTCGTGGATTGTGAAATCATATTCAACTTCAGGAAATTGTCTCAACGTTTTTGTGTCATCAGCAAACTTTACCAGGGAGCTTACTACAGTTGAGTCAATGTCGTTTATAAAGATAACAAATAACATTGGGCTGAGTATTGATCCCTGTGGTACAGTCAGCTACACCACTGATCATTTTTTGCCAGTCTGACTCCGCACCACTTATGTACACTCATCGTCTTCTATCTGTTAGCCAATGTTCTATCCATCTGTTGGTCTTGCCTGTAATGCCATGAGCGGTTAGTTTTGAGAGGAGTCTGCGATGAGGGACCGTATCAAACGCTTTACTGAAATCGAAGTAGATCACGTCGACTAGATATCCTTTGTCAATATAAGAAGTCACTTCTAGAAATATTAGCAGATTACTAAGATAGCTACTTTTTGGTCGAAAACCATGTTGTGAATCTAGAATGTTGTGAATCTAGTTTCCTGGCTTGGAATGGTGTCCTTTCTTGTAAATTGGAAGGACATTTGCATCAAGCCAGTCTTGTGGTACCTGCCCACTTTGAAAGCTCTTTGTAAACAATGCATTCGATGGCCTGTCTAGTTCTTCAGCATATCTGTTTAGCACAATTGGGAAAATCTGATGTGTTCCCGGAGATTTCGATGCGTTTAGCTTCTTTAATTTATTACATATGCTCACCTACTCAAAAGTGATATTAATTTATTTAATTCCTCTTCGCTACTTCCTTGAAACATCTTATCCTGGTTTGGAATTCTGTCTAGATTCTCCTGATTGAACTGTGTCACGAAATGGTTATTAAATGTTGTTGTCGTCTTGAGGTTATCATTGATCACTATGTGCCTTGTTCGTCTTCAACTGGTGTTACCGTTTCTTCCACTTTTAGTTGTGATCTAGCAACTTGTAGAACAACTTTGGATCTTGTTTCATGTTATCTGCTATTTTCCCTTCAAGTTTCCTCTTTGGTTGACGGACCAGTCTTGATGCTTTGCGTTGTGCTCTCTTGAACTGTGTATAGTCTTGGTGGATCTTTGTCTCTTTATATATGTTCCACCATCTCAGTCTGTTTATCCTGGCTCTGTAGATCTCCTTGTTCCACCATAGTGGCTTGTTGCTTCTCTTCCTCCTGACTCTGTAGATCTCCTTGTTCCACCATAGTGGCTTGTTGCTTCTCTTCTTCCTGACTATGTAGATCTCCTTGTTCCACCATAGTGTCCTGTTGCTTCTTTTCCTCCTAGCTCTGTAGATCTTGTTCCACCATAGTGGCTTGTTGCTTCTCTTCCTCCTGACCCTGTAGATCTCCTTGTTCCACCATAGTGGCTTGTTGCTTCTCTTCCTCCTGACTATGTAGATCTCCTTATTCCACCATAGTATTCGTGCGCGCTTGGGCTGCCACACGGGGTAATTGTCTGACCCTATTATTGATATTACCGTACGTTTATACGTTGTTCGCTACTTTAATTTTACATTGTGTGTGACAATGAAGGTATGTGGATTATGATGTTACAACTTGGAGGTGTCTGGTTGAGTGGATTTTAGTTATTTTATGTGACACTACCAGTTTTATATTTTCCGCCCTATCGTCAATGAACTAGAATCGTCGCCATGGTGATCGTGTACACAAGCCACCGACTACGCCAATTGTGTCAGCGTTCCACGAAATCGCTCATGCGTGTCTCCAGCGCAGTCTACTATGACCTGAAGCAACTGGGCATTTGTTACGCAACGACGAGGAACTCTGTTATTAAACAAACATGTAAACAATGCTAACATGATTATACTGACTTCGACGAAATCGCGTAATGGGTCTACCTCTGCGCGAAGCTGCTCTGATCGATCTCTTACCAGTGCTGTGACGTGTGTGCTCCTCAACACCCGATCTGTCTGTAATAAACCAGTAAAAGTTAAAAAACACATGATTGATCAAAAAGCCGATTTAATGTTTCTGACCGAAACATGGTGCAAGCCAAACAAGAGTGCCGTTCTCAACGAGTTAACCCCGCCAGGTTACAGCTTCATTGGCGAGTGCCGTTCGTCGAAGCGTGGAGGCCGTGTCGGATTATTATATAAGTCGGCATATAAATTCCGCAAGACTACAACCAAACGATATGACACATTTTAATATTTAGACGTTAAATCAACACAAACGTCGAGACCTGTGCGTGTTGTCATTATTTACCGTCCACCTACCACCTCCGTACAGTCGTTCCTTGACGAATTCGCAACGTACGTAAACGAAATAGTTGTTACACGGCAAGACATCCTCATTGTCGGTGACTTCAATCTTCACTGTGAACTTAATAGTGCGCCTGGTGTAAAGTTATTGAATTACATTTTAGCAGAAAACAACTTAAAACAACATGTTACAGAACCCACACATATGAAGGGACACATGCTAGACTTGGTGATAACACGCTCATCCAGTTCAATCGTGTCGTCAACTACAGCGTACCCCAGCAGCATATCAGATCACTACAGTGTCGTTTTCCGTCTGTCGTCTGCTAGCCCAGTGTCTGCTCGTGCCGTGAAACAGCTGCGTGATTTTCGCGGACTTGATCTGGTTCGCCTCGAAACTGACCTTTCTTCGCGTCTTGCATCAGTAGATACTACTCTAGATGTGAATACCATGGTCGGCCAGTACGAGCATGCGGTCTTATCCACTATTGACTTACATGCCCCAGTTACTGTGAGAATGAAAGCTTGCCGACGCAAGGAACCGTGATACAATGACGACATTCATCAAGCCAGGGCATTAAGACGTGCAACCGAGAACAGATGGAGAACAACGAAACTCGAGGTGCATCACCAGATTTTTGTTGAGCATCGAACAGCGGTCAACAACATGATCAAGCGAGCGAAGCGTGCTCACTACGAGTAAGTGTTGTCATCACTTGACCAGCGAACATGCTTTCGTGTGGTTAACACTCTGCTAAAGCCACCAGGAATAATTCTTTCACAATCCAGTAACACTGAAACACTGTGCAATGACTTCGCAACCTACTTTGCAGAGAAAACACAAGGAATTAGAATGTAGATACACACAAAGCTGACCAATGACGAAGAGTATTCTTGTTGTGCTATCGACTCTGGCAGCCAAAGCCAACGTTTGTCGAACGAACTCAATCGACTGCTACCTACTAGTGAAGAGGAAATGAAGAACATCATCAGCCTATGCCCATCAAATACATGCAGCCTGGACTCTTGCCCCACTGATCTGTTGAAGAAAACAGTTGGTGTGCACATTCCTTATCTGGTGGCAATAGTGAATAACAACTTTAAGCAAGGACTCTTTCCGATCACGTTGAGAACAGCAATATTAAAACCACTTCTGAAATCCGACACTCTCGACAAAGACATGTTAAAGAACTACAGACCAGTGTCAAATATAGCATTCGTCGGCAAAGTCTTGGAGAAAGTGGCAGTTCGTCGTTTGCTTGACCATCTCACCTTGAATGGGCTGCATGAAGAATACCAATCGGCATTTAAGATGCTTCACAGTACAGAAACAGCTCTACTGCGTGTTCAGCATGACATTGCTAGTGTACTCGACAAGAATCGTGCAATGCTCTTTGTCATGCTGGACTTATCAAGTGCATTTGACACGATTGACCATGAACATTTGCTGACACTATTGCACGACGAATACGGTGTGTGTGGAATAGCGTTATCACGGTTCCGGACGTACTTGGAAGACCGCACCCACTGTGTCAAGATAGACTCAAAAACATCCGCGACTATTCCGCTACAGAGTTGTGTGCCACAGGGCTCGGTCCTTGGGCCAGTTATGTTCACCCTATACACCACCCCATTGCAGCGGATATTCAAAAGACATGGCATAAAATACCATAAGTATGCCGACGACATTCAACTATTTGCGTCGTACAATCCCGCTACACCAGGCGACCAAATGAAAACTGCGTGGCGACTCACAAACTGTATTGGGGAAGTCAGACGATGGATGGCGCTGCGCATGCTGAAACTAAACGACGAAAAAACAAAGGTGATGATCTTTACATCAAAACATCATCTCAGGATGTACGGAGGTTGCTCCTTGACAATCGGAGATGATACGGTTTCACCATCAGATCGCATAAGGAATTTGGGAGTTCACATGGATCAACATCTGACGATGACAGATCATGTGACTGCTGTGTGTGCCGCATGTAACTACCATCTGTACAGACTGTCATTAATACGGCTCTATTTAACAACTGAAGCCGCGAAAAGTGCTGTCAACGCACTCGTCACCTCTCGCCTGGACTACTGTAACTCCCTCTTGCATAACATACCGTTATCACAGACAGCCCGGTTGCAGCGTGTCCAGAACAATGCAGCCAGGTTAATAACACGCAGCAGTAAACACGACCACATCACACCAGTGTTGAAGGAGCTGCATTGGCTGCCGGTTGAGAGCCGAATCGCCTTCAAGATGTTGGTAATGATTTATAAATGCATCGATGGTTTGGCGCCGTCTTATCTTGCAGAACTTGTTCAACCACGAAAACGTGACGGACGCCTACGCCAGAACTAAGCGCCAACACTGCACCAAGGCATAACAAAGAAGTGTATTGGCGATTCGGCATTTGGCGCAGCAGCACCACGACTATGGAATGAATTACCTGTGAACATTTTGAAAGTGTTTAAAGACATATCTTTTTATTAGAAATTTTAATTAATTCAAATTGTTTTGAAATGATGGACATTGCTTTATAATTTCTTTTTAGTATTGTACGTCTTAAAACCAGTGTTCATATATAGATATTTTAATAAGTTACAGTTTATCTATTTATATTTATTAATATACATTTATTATATTTCTTGCACAGCGCATCGATCCGCCATGCGGGAATTAGCGCTATAGAAAAATAGTATTATTATTATTATTATAGTGGCTTGTTGCTTCTCTTCCTCCTGGCTATGTAGATCTCCATGTTCCACAATAGTGGCTTGTTGCTTCTCTTCCTCCTGACTCTGTAGATCTCCTTGTTCCACTAGAGTGGCTTGTTGCTTCTCTCCCTCCTGGCTCTGTAGATCTCCTTGTTTCACTATAGTGGCTTGTTGCTTATCTCCCTCCTGGCTCTGTAGATCTCCTTGTTCCACCATAGTGGCTTGTTGCTTCTCTTCCTCCTAGCTCTGTAGATCTTCTTGTTCCTCCATAGTGGCTTATTGTTTCTCTTCCTCCTAGCTCTGTAGATCTCCTTGTTCCAACATAGTGGCTTGTTGCTTCTCTCCCTCCTGGCTCTGTAGATCTCCTTGTTCCACCATAGTGGCTTGTTGCTTATCTCCCTCCTGGCTCTGTAGATCTCCTTGTTCCACCATAGTGGCTTGTTGCTTCTCTTCCTCCTAGTTCTGTAGATCTTCTTGTTCCTCCATAGTGGCTTGTTGCTTCTCTCCCTCCTGGCTCTGTAGATATCCTTGTTCCACCATAGTGGCTTGTTGCTTCTCTTCCTCCTGGCTCTGTAGATCTCCTTGTTCCACCAGAGTGGCTTGTTGCTTCTCTTCCTCCCGACTCTGTAGATCTCCTTGTTCCACCATAGTGGCTTGTTGCTTCTCTTCCTCCTGGCTCTGTAGATCTCCTTGTTCCACCATAGTGGCTTGTTGCTTCTCTTCCTCTTTACTCTGTAGATCAACTTGTTCCACCATAGTTGCTTGTTGCTTATCTCCCTCCTGGCTCTGTAGATCCCTTTGTTCCACCATAGTGGCTTGTTGCTTCTCTTCCTCCTGACTCTGTAGATCTCCTTGTTCCACCATAGTGGCTTGTTGCTTCTCTTCCTCCTGGCTCTGTAGATCTCCTTGTTCCACAATAGTGGCTTGTTGCTTCTCTTCCTCTTGGCTCTGTAGATCTACTTGTTCCACAATAGTGGCTTGTTGCTTCTCTTCCTCCTGGCTCTGTAGATCTACTTGTTCCACTATAGTGGCTTGTTGCTTCTCTTCCTTCTGGCTCTGTAGATCTCCTTGTTCCACCATAGTGGCTTGTTGCTTCTCTTCCTACTGGCTCTGTAGATCTCCTTGTTCCACAATAGTGGCTTGTTGCTTCTCTCCCTCCTGGCTATCTAAATCTCCTTGTTCCACCATAGTGGCTTGTTGCTTATCTCCCTCCTGGCTCTGTAGATCTCCTTGTTCCACCATAGTGGCTTGTTGCTTCTCTTCCTCCCGACTCTGTAGATCTCCTTGTTCCACCATAGTGGCTTGTTGCTTCTCTTCCTCCTGGCTCTGTAGATCTCCTTGTTCCACCATAGTGGCTTGTTGCTTCTCTTCCTCTTTACTCTCTAGATCTCCTTGTTCCACAATAGTGGCTTATTGTTTATCTTCCTCCTAGCTCTGTAGATCTCCTTTTTCCAACATAGTGGCTTGTTGCTTATCTCTCTCCTGGCTCTGTAGATCTCCTTGTTCCACCATAGTTGCTTGTTGCTTCTCTTCCTCCTAGCTCTGTAGATCTTCTTGTTCCTCCATAGTGGCTTGTTGCTTCTCTTCCTCTTTACTCTGTAGATCTCTTTGTTCCACCATAGTGGCTTATTGTTTCTCTTCCTCCTAGCTTTGTAGATCTCCTTGTTCCAACATAGTGGCTTGTTGCTTCTCTCCCTCCTGGCTCTGTAGATCTCCTTGTTCCACCATAGTGGCTTGTTGCTTATCTCCCTCCTGGCTCTGTAGATCTCCTTGTTCCACCATAGTGGCTTGTTGCTTCTCTTCCTCCTAGCTCTGTATATCTTCTTGTTCCTCCATAGTGGCTTGTTGCTTCTCTTCCTCCTGGCTCTGTAGATCTCCTTGTTCCACCAGAGTGGCTTGTTGCTTCTCTTCCTCCTGGCTCTGTAGATCTCCTTGTTCCACCATAGTGGCTTGTTGCTTCTCTTCCTCCTGGCTCTGTAGATCTCCTTGTTCCACAATAGTGGCTTGTTGCTTCTCTCCCTCCTGGCTCTCTAGATCTCCTTGTTCCACAATAGTGGCTTGTTGCTTCTCTTCCTCCTGGCTCTGTAGATCTACTTGTTCCACTAGAGTGGCTTGTTGCTTCTCTTCCTTCTGGCTCTGTAGATCTCCTTCTTCCACTATAGTGGCTTGTTGCTTCTCTTCCTCCTGACTCTGTAGATCTCCTTGTTCCACCATAGTGGCTTGTTGCTTCTCTTCCTCCTGGCTCTGTAGATCTCCTTGTTCCACAATAGTGGCTTGTTGCTTCTCTCCCTCCTGGCTCTCTAGATCTCCTTGTTCCACCATAGTGGCTTGTTGCTTCTCTCCCTCCTGGCTCTGCAGGTCTCCTTGTTCCACAATAGTGGCTTGTTGCTTCTCTTCCTCCTGGCTCTGTAGATCTACTTGTTCCACTAGAGTGGCTTGTTGCTTCTCTTCCTCCTGACTCTGTAGATCTCCTTGTTCCACCATAGTGGCTTGTTGCTTCTCTTCCTCCTGACTCTGTAGATCTCCATGTTCCACCATAGTGGCTTGTTGCTTCTCTTCCTCCTGGCTCTCTAGATCTCCTTGTTCCACCATAGTGGCTTGTTGCTTCTCTTCCTCCTGACTCTGTAGATCTCCTTGTTCCACCATAGTGGCTTGTTGCTTCTCTCCATCCTGGCTCTGCAGGTCTCCTTGTTCCACAATAGTGGCTTGTTGCTTCTCTTCCTCCTGGCTCTGTAGATCTCCTTGTTCCACCATAGTGGCTTGTTGCTTCTCTTCCTCTTTACTCTCTAGATCTCCTTGTTCCACAATAGTGGCTTATTGTTTATCTTCCTCCTAGCTCTGTAGATCTCCTTGTTCCAACATAGTGGCTTGTTGCTTATCTCTCTCCTGGCTCTGTAGATATCCTTGTTCCACCATAGTTGCTTGTTGCTTCTCTTCCTCCTAGCTCTGTAGATCTTCTTGTTCCTCCATAGTGGTTTGTTGCTTCTCTTCCTCTTTACTCTGTATATCTCCTTGTTCCACCATAGTGGCTTATTGTTTCTCTTCCTCCTAGCTTTGTAGATCTCCTTGTTCCAACATAGTGGCTTGTTGCTTCTCTCCCTCCTGGCTCTGTAGATCTCCTTGTTCCACCATAGTGGCTTGTTGCTTATCTCCCTCCTGGCTCTGTAGATCTCCTTGTTCCACCATAGTGGCTTGTTGCTTCTCTTCCTCCTAGCTCTGTAGATCTTCTTGTTCCTCCATAGTGGCTTGTTGCTTCTCTCCCTCCTTGCTCTGTAGATATCCTTGTTCCACCATAGTGGCTTGTTGCTTCTCTTCCTCCTGGCTCTGTAGATCTCCTTGTTCCACCAGAGTGGCTTGTTGCTTCTCTTCCTCCTGGCTCTGTAGATCTCCTTGTTCCACCATAGTGGCTTGTTGCTTCTCTTCCTCCTGGCTCTGTAGATCTCCTTGTTCCACCATAGTGGCTTGTTGCTTATCTCCCTCCTGGCTCTGTAGATCTCCTTGTTCCACCATAGTGGCTTGTTGCTTATCTCCCTCCTGGTTCTGTAGATCCCTTTGTTCCACCATAGTGGCTTGTTGCTTCTCTTCCTCCTGACTCTGTAGATCTCCTTGTTCCACCATAGTGGCTTGTTGCTTCTCTTCCTCCTGGCTCTGTAGATCTCCTTGTTCCACAATAGTGGCTTGTTGCTTCTCTTCCTCCTGGCTCTGTAGATCTACTTGTTCCACCAGAGTGGCTTGTTGCTTCTCTTCCTCCTGGCTCTGTAGATCTCCTTGTTCCACCATAGTGGCTTGTTGCTTCTCTTCCTCCTGGCTCTGTAGATCTCCTTGTTCCACAATAGTGGCTTGTTGCTTATCTCCCTCCTGGCTCTGTAGATCTCCTTGTTCCACCATAGTGGCTTGTTGCTTATCTCCCTCCTGGTTCTGTAGATCCCTTTGTTCCACCATAGTGGCTTGTTGCTTCTCTTCCTCCTGACTCTGTAGATCTCCTTGTTCCACCATAGTGGCTTGTTGCTTCTCTTCCTCCTGGCTCTGTAGATCTCCTTGTTCCACAATAGTGGCTTGTTGCTTCTCTTCCTCCTGGCTCTGTAGATCTACTTGTTCCACTAGAGTGGCTTGTTGCTTCTCTTCCTTCTGGCTCTGTAGATCTCCTTCTTCCACTATAGTGGCTTGTTGCTTCTCTTCCTCCTGACTCTGTAGATCTCCTTGTTCCACCATAGTGGCTTGTTGCTTCTCTTCCTCCTGGCTCTGTAGATCTCCTTGTTCCACAATAGTGGCTTGTTGCTTCTCTCCCTCCTGGCTCTCTAGATCTCCTTGTTCCACCATAGTGGCTTGTTGCTTCTCTCCCTCCTGGCTCTGCAGGTCTCCTTGTTCCACAATAGTGGCTTGTTGCTTCTCTTCCTCCTGGCTCTGTAGATCTACTTGTTCCACTAGAGTGGCTTGTTGCTTCTCTTCCTCCTGACTCTGTAGATCTCCTTGTTCCACCATAGTGGCTTGTTGCTTCTCTTCCTCCTGACTCTGTAGATCTCCATGTTCCACCATAGTGGCTTGTTGCTTCTCTTCCTCCTGGCTCTCTAGATCTCCTTGTTCCACCATAGTGGCTTGTTGCTTCTCTTCCTCCTGACTCTGTAGATCTCCTTGTTCCACCATAGTGGCTTGTTGCTTCTCTCCATCCTGGCTCTGCAGGTCTCCTTGTTCCACAATAGTGGCTTGTTGCTTCTCTTCCTCCTGGCTCTGTAGATCTCCTTGTTCCACCATAGTGGCTTGTTGCTTCTCTTCCTCTTTACTCTCTAGATCTCCTTGTTCCACAATAGTGGCTTATTGTTTATCTTCCTCCTAGCTCTGTAGATCTCCTTGTTCCAACATAGTGGCTTGTTGCTTATCTCTCTCCTGGCTCTGTAGATATCCTTGTTCCACCATAGTTGCTTGTTGCTTCTCTTCCTCCTAGCTCTGTAGATCTTCTTGTTCCTCCATAGTGGTTTGTTGCTTCTCTTCCTCTTTACTCTGTATATCTCCTTGTTCCACCATAGTGGCTTATTGTTTCTCTTCCTCCTAGCTTTGTAGATCTCCTTGTTCCAACATAGTGGCTTGTTGCTTCTCTCCCTCCTGGCTCTGTAGATCTCCTTGTTCCACCATAGTGGCTTGTTGCTTATCTCCCTCCTGGCTCTGTAGATCTCCTTGTTCCACCATAGTGGCTTGTTGCTTCTCTTCCTCCTAGCTCTGTAGATCTTCTTGTTCCTCCATAGTGGCTTGTTGCTTCTCTCCCTCCTTGCTCTGTAGATATCCTTGTTCCACCATAGTGGCTTGTTGCTTCTCTTCCTCCTGGCTCTGTAGATCTCCTTGTTCCACCAGAGTGGCTTGTTGCTTCTCTTCCTCCTGGCTCTGTAGATCTCCTTTTTCCACCATAGTGGCTTGTTGCTTCTCTTCCTCCTGGCTCTGTAGATCTCCTTGTTCCACCATAGTGGCTTGTTGCTTATCTCCCTCCTGGCTCTGTAGATCTCCTTGTTCCACCATAGTGGCTTGTTGCTTATCTCCCTCCTGGTTCTGCAGATCCCTTTGTTCCACCATAGTGGCTTGTTGCTTCTCTTCCTCCTGACTCTGTAGATCTCCTTGTTCCACCATAGTGGCTTGTTGCTTCTCTTCCTCCTGGCACTGTAGATCTCCTTGTTCCACAATAGTGGCTTGTTGCTTCTCTTCCTCCTGGCTCTGTAGATCTACTTGTTCCACTAGAGTGGCTTGTTGCTTCTCTTCCTTCTGGCTCTGTAGATCTCCTTCTTCCACTATAGTGGCTTGTTGCTTCTCTTCCTCCTGACTCTGTAGATCTCCTTGTTCCACCATAGTGGCTTGTTGCTTCTCTTCCTCCTGGCTCTGTAGATCTCCTTGTTCCACAATAGTGGCTTGTTGCTTCTCTCCCTCCTGGCTCTCTAGATCTCCTTGTTCCACCATAGTGGCTTGTTGCTTCTCTCCCTCCTGGCTCTGCAGGTCTCCTTGTTCCACAATAGTGGCTTGTTGCTTCTCTTCCTCCTGGCTCTGTAAATCTACTTGTTCCACTAGAGTGGCTTGTTGCTTCTCTTCCTCCTGACTCTGTAGATCTCCTTGTTCCACCATAGTGGCTTGTTGCTTCTCTTCCTCCTGACTCTGTAGATCTCCATGTTCCACCATAGTGGCTTGTTGCTTCTCTTCCTCCTGGCTCTCTAGATCTCCTTGTTCCACCATAGTGGCTTGTTGCTTCTCTTCCTCCTGACTCTGTAGATCTCCTTGTTCCACCATAGTGGCTTGTTGCTTCTCTCCATCCTGGCTCTGCAGGTCTCCTTGTTCCACAATAGTGGCTTGTTGCTTCTCTTCCTCCTGGCTCTGTAGATCTCCTTGTTCCACCATAGTGGCTTGTTGCTTCTCTTCCTCTTTACTCTCTAGATCTCCTTGTTCCACAATAGTGGCTTATTGTTTATCTTCCTCCTAGCTCTGTAGATCTCCTTGTTCCAACATAGTGGCTTGTTGCTTATCTCTCTCCTGGCTCTGTAGATATCCTTGTTCCACCATAGTTGCTTGTTGCTTCTCTTCCTCCTAGCTCTGTAGATCTTCTTGTTCCTCCATAGTGGTTTGTTGCTTCTCTTCCTCTTTACTCTGTATATCTCCTTGTTCCACCATAGTGGCTTATTGTTTCTCTTCCTCCTAGCTTTGTAGATCTCCTTGTTCCAACATAGTGGCTTGTTGCTTCTCTCCCTCCTGGCTCTGTAGATCTCCTTGTTCCACCATAGTGGCTTGTTGCTTATCTCCCTCCTGGCTCTGTAGATCTCCTTGTTCCACCATAGTGGCTTGTTGCTTCTCTTCCTCCTAGCTCTGTAGATCTTCTTGTTCCTCCATAGTGGCTTGTTGCTTCTCTCCCTCCTTGCTCTGTAGATATCCTTGTTCCACCATAGTGGCTTGTTGCTTCTCTTCCTCCTGGCTCTGTAGATCTCCTTGTTCCACCAGAGTGGCTTGTTGCTTCTCTTCCTCCTGGCTCTGTAGATCTCCTTGTTCCACCATAGTGGCTTGTTGCTTCTCTTCCTCCTGGCTCTGTAGATCTCCTTGTTCCACCATAGTGGCTTGTTGCTTATCTCCCTCCTGGCTCTGTAGATCTCCTTGTTCCACCATAGTGGCTTGTTGCTTATCTCCCTCCTGGTTCTGTAGATCCCTTTGTTCCACCATAGTGGCTTGTTGCTTCTCTTCCTCCTGACTCTGTAGATCTCCTTGTTCCACCATAGTGGCTTGTTGCTTCTCTTCCTCCTGGCTCTGTAGATCTCCTTGTTCCACAATAGTGGCTTGTTGCTTCTCTTCCTCCTGGCTCTGTAGATCTACTTGTTCCACTAGAGTGGCTTGTTGCTTCTCTTCCTTCTGGCTCTGTAGATCTCCTTCTTCCACTATAGTGGCTTGTTGCTTCTCTTCCTCCTGACTCTGTAGATCTCCTTGTTCCACCATAGTGGCTTGTTGCTTCTCTTCCTCCTGGCTCTGTAGATCTCCTTGTTCCACAATAGTGGCTTGTTGCTTCTCTCCCTCCTGGCTCTCTAGATCTCCTTGTTCCACCATAGTGGCTTGTTGCTTCTCTCCCTCCTGGCTCTGCAGGTCTCCTTGTTCCACAATAGTGGCTTGTTGCTTCTCTTCCTCCTGGCTCTGTAAATCTACTTGTTCCACTAGAGTGGCTTGTTGCTTCTCTTCCTCCTGACTCTGTAGATCTCCTTGTTCCACCATAGTGGCTTGTTGCTTCTCTTCCTCCTGACTCTGTAGATCTCCATGTTCCACCATAGTGGCTTGTTGCTTCTCTTCCTCCTGGCTCTCTAGATCTCCTTGTTCCACCATAGTGGCTTGTTGCTTCTCTTCCTCCTGACTCTGTAGATCTCCTTGTTCCACCATAGTGGCTTGTTGCTTCTCTTCCTCCTGGCTCTGTAGATCTCCTTGTTCCACCAGAGTGGCTTGTTGCTTCTCTTTCTCCTGGCTCTGTAGATATCCATGTTCCACCATAGTGGCTTGTTGCTTCTCTTCCACCTATCTAAATCTTAACTAACCATTCAAAGTTATTTAACTAATAGTTAAACTTATAGCACAAGTCAAACTAGATACTGTTAAAAGTACCAAAAATTAAATAACTTCTACCTTCTAGGATTGCCAAAATAACTTTAACTTTGAAATCGAATTGTTCCTGCCATATTAAAGTAAACAAAGGAAAACAGAACCCCAAGCAACGCTCGACATACAAAACTTAGACATAGGAAATTAGACGTAAACATTAATTAGACAAAACACTAGTAATTAGTTAGACATAAATACACTTCTTCAACCATCCTGCACAAATTCTTGACCTTATACTAATTTGGCCCTTTCATCAAGGCAACTCAATATACCCAGAGTCGCCCTGGGTATCACTCTTCTTTTCTATAAATAAACCACTGAGTCTCCGTTCTACCCTCCAGACTCATTCTCTTTCTCCCAGCACTGCCTTGATCCCTTGCACAACATAATATTATAAATTTATATATATATAAGCAATAAATAATAGTTACTCTAACTCAGTCTTAAAGCAGACATTAAATAAATAAAACTAAAGTAGCCAGGTTATGGCAGGTAAAAAAAAAACCAAGGACAAAAAGTAAAAATGATTCTGTATGGATGATTGATGATGATGACGTATGGCTATGCACAGGGTGTAAAACAAATTTCAAAGGACCTAACCACAAATTGTTGGAATGCGAGTACTGTGATAAACAATACTGCATTGAATGTGTTGAAATAACGGATAAAGAATATAAAATTATGACGGACAAACCACAAATTCACTGGTTCTGTCCATGTGACACAAAAGTAATGAAAAACTATAGTGGCTTGTTGCTTCTCTTCCTCCTGACTCTGTAGATCTCCTTGTTCCACCATAGTGGCTTGTTGCTTCTCTTCCTCCTGGCTCTGTAGATCTCCTTGTTCCACAATAGTGGCTTGTTGCTTCTCTCCCTCCTGGCTCTCTAGATCTCCTTGTTCCACCATAGTGGCTTGTTGCTTCTCTCCATCCTGGCTCTGCAGGTCTCCTTGTTCCACAATAGTGGCTTGTTGCTTCTCTTCCTCCTGGCTCTGTAGATCTACTTGTTCCACTAGAGTGGCTTGTTGCTTCTCTTCCTCCTGGCTCTCTAGATCTCCTTGTTCCACCATAGTGGCTTGTTGCTTCTCTCCCTCCTGGCTCTGCAGGTCTCCTTGTTCCACCATAGTGGCTTGTTGCTTCTCTTCCTCCTGACTCTGTAGATCTCCTTGTTCCACCATAGTGGCTTGTTGCTTCTCTTCCTCCTGGCTCTGTAGATCTCCTTGTTCCACCAGAGTGGCTTGTTGCTTCTCTTTCTCCTGGCTCTGTAGATATCCATGTTCCACCATAGTGGCTTGTTGCTTCTCTTCCACCTATCTAAATCTTAACTAACCATTCAAAGTTATTTAACTAATAATTAAACTTATAGCACAAGTCAAACTAGATACTGTTAAAAGTACCAAAAATTAAATAACTTCTACCTTCTAGGATTGCCAAAATAACTTTAACTTTGAAATCGAATTTTTCCTGCCATATTAAAGTAAACAAAGGAAAACAGAACCCCAAGCAACGCTCGACATACAAAACTTAGACATAGGAAATTAGACGTAAACATTAATTAGACAAAACACTAGAAATTAGTTAGACATAAATACACTTCTTCAACCATCCTGCACAAATTCTTGACCTTATACTAATTTGGCCCTTTCATCAAGGCAACTCAATATACCCAGAGTCGCCCTGGGTATCACTCTTCTTTTCTATAAATAAACCACTGAGTCTACGATCTACCCTCCTGACTCATTCTCTTTCTCCCAGCACTGCCTTGATCCCTTGCACAACATAATATTATAAATTTATATATATATAAGCAATAAATAATAGTTACTCTAACTCAGTCTTAAAGCAGACATTAAATAAATAAAACTAAAGTAGCCAGGTTATGGCAGGTAAAAACAAAACCAAGGACAAAAAGTAAAAATGACTCTGTATGGATGATCGATGATGATGACGTATGGCTATGCACAGGGTGTAAAACAAATTTCAAAGGACCTAACCACAAATTGTTGGAATGCGAGTACTGTGATAAACATTACTGCATTGAATGTGTTGAAATAACGGATAAAGAATATACAATTATGACGGACAAACCACAAATTCACTGGTTCTGTCCATGTGACACAAAAGTAATGACAAACTTGAAAAATTAAAACAGCTGCTAAGAAAGGTGCCAGAAGTTCCTTAAGAAAGTGGAAGAGAGAATCATTGAACTAGAGAAAGAAATCAGAACCAAAGTGGATGAAACAAGAGTCATCGAAATGATCAAAGAAGCTCAGTTGGAAAAAAACCCAAGCAAAGTCATCAGCCCAAATGAAGTTAAGGAAGTCGTACAAATTCAGGTAAAAGAACAGAACATGGAATCTAAAGACAGAACAAAAAAGACTCAACAATGTAATAATCAATCACAATTAAAAACTACGAGACAACAACATGACAAAGAACAAATTTTAGAAATGTGTACATAAATAAACAATAACTTCACAGACACTGATGTCACAGAAACGAGGAGGCTTGGGGAAGCCAAGGAAAATGCAACCGGTCCCAGACCAGTTCTAATGACAGCTCAAAAAGTTCAAGTTCAAAAACATAAAAATTGATCATGACAAAACTAAACAAGAAAGGGAGGAATCAAAAAAGCTCTATGAAGAAGCAAAGAGGCAGGAAGCTGCAGACAAGTCGGGGGAATACCTGTACAGAGTCGGGGGTCCACCATAGGAGAGAAAAATAAGAAAGATAAGGAAAAGCCAGTAAAGACTACACACCCATCTAGAGTGACGGATGGTAAAACACATGTTAATAAAAATAATCTTAATGACATAGGCAACATTCTGTGTTTTTATACCAATGCTGACCAACTAAGGAACAAGCAAAATGAATAGCAATTAATGTGGTAAAACCATAAAACCCCAAATGCACTGTAACCATACCAGAATTTTCCTTAGAAGGCAATACATTGTTCTCCAATATAGAAAATAATGAAGGTAGGGGTATTATAACATACGTCTTAAATTCCCCATACGCAGAAAATATAAACCTGGTCTCAACCTTCAAGCAATGCTTATTTATAGAAATTAAACTTAAAAATAAAACCAAACTTCTCTTTGGATGCATATATAGGAGCGATGGGGGGTCAGAAGAAAATAACGCAGAACTTCTAAATATGATTAGATCCACATCAGGACTTAAATATTCACACGTTGTAATTACAGGAGATTTCAATCTCCCAGATATTAACTGGAAACATTGGACGACCAAATCAGTTAAACCCAGCAACCTAAATTTTAAATTTGTAGAATGCCTTAGAGACACATTCATGTTTCAACATGTCTTAAATCCCACTAGAGGACGAGACACAACTAACACAAACCTTTTTATATCTGATTTTATCAAACAAAGAAGACAACATAGGGGAAATAGAGTATCTCAGCCCTCTAGGTAAAAGTGACCACTGTGCATTACAGTAAACATTTGTGCAGTTATAAAAAATATATACACTAAAATACGGAAGCTATTTAATAAGGCAAATTATGAAGGAATGAGGAAAGAGTTTTCAGATATAGATTGGGAAGATAAATTTAAAGACAACGTTAACAACCAATGGGAAATCCTTAAAACAGTACTAAAATTATTATAATATAAATACGTACCTCAAAAAGAAGTTTCAAATTACAGAAAGGGAAACTTCCCCCTGAATGCAAAACCAGAAAACTAATAAGATGTAAAAATAGACTATGGACAAGATACATTGAAACAAGGGATAGGACAACATATTTAGAGTATTGTAAAAGCAGGAATAAAATCCGAGCTTTAACCAGAAAGCTCCGAAAGGGGTTTGAACGAAATTTAGCCACTCAAACCAAGAAAAACCCTCTTCTGGAACTATTATAAATAAAAAATACAGTTAAACAAGGAATTGGGGAACTGAATATAGACCACACAAATCCAAAATCCCAAACAACAACTGAAGATGAAGAAAAAGCAAATATTGTTGCCAACTACTTCTCCAGTGTATTCATTACTGAACAGACAGGGTCTATCCCAACTACACCCAAAGTAAACAATAAATTACCAATGGATGAGCTAAAAGTAACTGAACACATAATATTACTAACATTAAAATAACTTAATATAAGCAAATCGCCTGGCCCTGATGAAATAGGTTCCATATTACTAACTGAGTTGTCAGAAAATATATGTCTCCCATTACAAAAAATATTTGAAATATCGATAAAAACATCAAGTATTCCTGATGAATTGAAGGATGCCAAAATATCAGCAATACATAAAAAAGGAAATAAGAAATTAGCTTGCAATTACCGTCCAATAAGATTAACACGCGTAGTTTGTAAATGCATATAAATTTTTTTTTTAAATCACATCATCATTTACATGAAAGTCAATGGTCTGTTAAGTCAAAAACAATATGGTTTTATCTCTGGCAGATCAACAGTTCTCCAACTAATTAAAACACTAGATGAATGGACCTCAGAAATGGATAAGGGTAATTACACATATGTTATTTATATGGATTTTCAAAAGGCTTTTGATACCGTGCCACATACGATACTAATAAGTAAATTAAAAAAGTTTTAACATTAGGAATGATTTAGTTAACTGGATTGAGGCATTCATCACAAATAGACGCAAAAGGTAGCAGTAAATGGAAAAGAATCAAACTGGCACAAAGTAACATCAGGGATACCGCATGGATCTGTCCTAGGACCTTTATTGTTTCTTCCATACGTAAACGACCTGCCAGAGTTAACTAAATCCAATACATTTTTGTTCACTGCTGACATTAAGATATTTAGAGCCATAACAAATACAAATGATCAGGATATACTACAACAAGATTTAAGTATCCTAGAACAATGGAGCGACAAATGGTTATTAAAATTCCACCCAGACAAATGTAAACACATGGAAATTGGAAAAAATAATATAGGTGAAAATTAATATTTCATGACAAGTAATAATGTTAAACATTCACTAGCCACCACAGATAAGCAAACTGACTTAGGTGTAATTATCGATTCAAAATTGTCATTTGATGATCACATAAACCAAGTGGTAAATAAAGCAACCAAAATAACAAAAATAATCCGAAGAACCTTCCAATTCCTAGACACACACACTTTCTTGCCACTATATAAGACAATGGTTAGATCTCACTTAGAATATGCCATAGCAGTATGGTATCCATATAAGATAAAACATAAAATAGCAATATAAAACGTCCAGAGAAGGGCCACAAAACAACTTCCTGGTATGCGGGATTTGTCATATATAGAAAGACTAAAATTACTGAAGTTACCCACATTAGCATACCGAAGGCTAAGAGGAGACAAGATAGAAGTCTATAAAATAATGCATGAACTATACGATAATGAATCTGCACCAAACCTCCCGAAATGGGAGGATGTGACACTAAGATCAGGAAATAGAGGACATTCCCATAAAATATTTACCCAAAGAGCAATAAATTATTTAAGAAAAAATGCATTCCCTCTTAGAGTGGCTGAACCATGGAATAGTCTCCCAAACTATGTAATACAAGCTAGATCAATTAACTCATTTAAAAACAAACTAGACAAATTCTGGTCTACCCAGGCAATAATATACGACTATGAATCTCCTTAAACAATAACAAATGGAACCGGAAATTATGATATAACAATATTTGATTCTGAAGATCTGATCATGAAGGAATCAACTGGATCCT
Source organism: Lamellibrachia columna (assembly GCA_963662155.1). Lineage (NCBI taxonomy): Eukaryota > Metazoa > Annelida > Polychaeta > Sabellida > Siboglinidae > Lamellibrachia > Lamellibrachia columna. Next base: position 54,201,944 of record OY759268.1, read on the forward strand.
GCGATCAGAATCGTCATAAGGTATCATAAGGTAAGGTATAATTATATGTATGTATGCATGCATGCATACATGTATATAGTTATGTGTTTCTGTTCTTATAAAGTACTCGCAAGAAATAAACATAAACAGACAGTACTACTGAACCAGTATTAATAAATATTCAGACTTAACCTATTATTGACCTAATTAAGGATAAGGCTAGGCTATGCCTATGTCCATGGGCATGGCTATGTCAGTTCACGGCTTTGGCTTTGCCGTTTGAGTTTGGCGCCTAAAATTACGATGTGCATAGTTCTACTTTCGTATGCTTTGCGAACAAAAAAAATTTATATAATGCTAAAAATCAATGTATTGGATAGTACAAAATACAGCCAAAGATTCACAAAGGAATTTGTAAACACGTACCTTGTCTTGCGGCGCGGCGCGTCAGTCGCATATAAAATTATAACGGTAAAACAGCGGACTTCAAATATGGCGGCATGGGCCCGGGTAGACTCGCAGTAAAGATTATTTTTAACAATAATAATGTTCAGTGAATAGTGTAAGCATCTGGAGCTTACAAACGTAATTGTAATTTTTTTGTAAGAATTCTAGCATGGTGCGTCATCGCGCGGGAAACATTCCCCTACACCACATGCGAAATTTAATACAAGTAATAAATCATAGGTATGCGGCGCGCGTCAGAAATCAGTGCTCGGGCCTCCCTCGGTCCGAGTACTGATAAATCAACTCCCGCGAGTGCTAGCGCCGCATTAGGCAAAGTCAATCGCCCTACAATGTTTTTCTATCTGGCTGTTGCTACTAGTAAGGCGAAGTATTTTCATTTCATTTTCGGATGTTGTTGTGAGCGAGAATAGCAAGCGGGATTTCCATAGATCTATATAAGGTCACGCTAAGAATTGCCGTCTGCTGGCCATAGAGTTACATCATTAATAATGCCCCTATAAACTACTAACTTACTAACGGGTGTTTTATTTATGTCTGTGCTGCTGGCCCATTCTGGCCTCATTCTACACGAAATCGCGTTTGATCATGTGACCCAAAGGCAACATCACGTGCACAGTATGGCGGCTAATTGTGAAATGTTTTCTATGTCACCGATAAAAGTACTCATAAGTAATTATTTGGAGCACATTTCTTCAGTTTCTTGACGCCCAATCGTCGGTTGTATGTCACGGAATACACATGTGAAACGGTTAGTGCGTATCGGTTTTAAAACTTAAGTTATTAGTATCGTAGCCAAATGGCTACGGAACTGCCAAAATGGATCGTTAGCAAATGCCCGTCAGGCTTTTCGCCCCAGAGACGAAGAGCGGGGCGAAACATTTTGCCTAGCGCCGCATCTGCGGCTGGGAAGCGGGCTGAGATCGGCAAGCGCGTGCCGAGCACTGCCGCCTGCCAGCCGCTGACATCCGCCCTCGGGCCGATGACGGCGTGCTGGTTGGGTAATGAAAACATTGTTTTTTGTTGTTAATAAATGTTTATTAATATGGAACTGTAAAACATGGCATGGCACACATTCACGCATGAGATCGTTGGAACATTTAACAAGATTTAACAAGATTTGACATCCAAGCCAAAGGCCCAGATGGCAAGTGGACAAGGAAGCCATTGGCTTATCGAGAGTCCAACACTGTTCATCTACTTATAACCTCCTGAGATATGTGTCAACGTTGTTTTTAAACATATTCACGCTGCTAGCAGTTACACAATCTGTAGACAATTTGTTCATTTATTGTCCTCTGTGAGAACGAGTGCTTCCTGATGTCCAATCTACATTGATCCTTTACTAATTTTACCTCATGTCCTCTAGTTCTGCTATCCTTCTTGATTGAGAAAAACATATTTCTATCAATATTTTCATACCCATTCAATATCTTAAACAACTTCAATCTGATCTCCTCTTAACCTCCTTGTCTCTAGAGTTGTTTAACCACATTCTTTCAGGCGTTCTTCATAACTAAGGTCTCTAAGTTCTGGAATCATTTTAGTTGCTCTCCTTTGTAAGAAAAAAAATGTCCTCTGAAAATATTACCCATGAACAGATCACTGTTAATTCAATGGCACTGCAGACACCTCCATGCAATGCAACGTAATAATATGATATAGTTTTATCCAGATCATTATAATTTATTGTGAAAATAAATAAATAAGAAACATGGCATATTTACCCCAACCCATGAAAGCATATTAATATAATTATAATATGCATTTATCCAGGGTTTCCAAATATTGACAAAGACAACTACATTTATCCATCACTATAGTCGAGAAAACCCTATGGCATAAATAATACGCCCAAGATAACTCCATAATAATTATATAAGGCAAAGCTGCTTTCATTTAACAAGATTTAACAAGATTTAACAAGATTGCCATCTCGAACAACAAGTTCCAGAAGGCAAGTGGACAAGGAAGTCATTGGCTTATCGAGTGTCCAACAATTTTCTCGTCTATGTGTAGCCCGCCCTTATCAGATATCTGTCAATTCTATTTTTAAACATATTCACACTACTAGCATTAACACAATCATTTGGCAGTTTGTTCCATTCATTTATCACCCTCTGTGAAAAAGAGTACTTTCTCACGTCCAACCTACACTGCTCCTTAACTAATGCTGCTTTGTGTCCTCTGGTTCTACTGCCTTCTTTAAGTTTGAAGAACATATTCCTATCAACATCCTCATAACCGTTCACTATTTAAACACTTCTATTTGGTCTCCTCTTAGTCTCCTGGTCTCTAGTGTTGTCAAACCACATTGTAATAAGCGACTTTCGTAACTACGGTCTCTTAATTCTGGAATCATCTTAGTTGCTCTTCGTTTTATTCTTTCTAGCTTATCTCTGTCTTTTTTACGATATGGCCTCCATGCTTAAATACAATATTCCAAATGTGGTTTAACTATTGCTGGGTACAATTAGATGTTTCTCCTTATACGTGATAGTTCTCCTAATTAGCCCTAGAATTTGATTTCCTTTCGAAGCAGCAATCCCACATTGCTCTGAAACTTTCATGTCAGCATTAAATGTTACTCCTAAATCGTTTTCTTGTGTGGTTCTACCTAGTACAGCATCCCCCATTTTATATTCCTCGTCCATATTTCCATGTCCTATGTGTATGCATTTACACTTCCCAAAATTGAATAACATTTGCCATTTTTCTGACCTTTTAACTAATTTTTCTAGATCATCCTGTAAACTTTGTTTCTCTGCATCATTAGTAACCTTTCTGAATACTTTGGTGTCATCTACAAATTTGAGTACTTTGCTAGATATGTCATCCTCCAAATCATTTATATATATATTAAAAACAGTATAGGGCCTAATACTGATCCCTGTGGTACCCCACTCAAAACAGATTTCCAGTTTGAAGTCGTACCATCTGCTATTACTCTCTGTCTTCTGTGTGAAAGCCACTTTTCTATCCAGTTGATTACATCATTGCCTATACCATGGGCTTTTAGTTTAAGTAACAATCTTTGATGTGGCACTTTATCGAAAGCTTTCTGAAAATCTAAGTAGACAACATTCACTGGTGACCCGTCATCTACCCACTTTGTAATTTCTTCTAAACAACATAAGAGATTGGTTAGACATGACCTTGCTTTTAGGAATCCACGTTGAGATGTATTTATTAATTTATGTTTTATGAGGAATTCCACCATGTGGTCTCTAATTAATGTTTCGAGTAATTTACATACAACTGATGTTAAACTCACTGGTCTGTAATTTTCTGGCTTCTTCCTCGATCCCTTCTTAAATAGCGGCGTAATGTTTGCTTCTTTCCATTCTGAAGGAACTATTCCTTCTTCTAGTGACAAGTTAAATAAGTTTGCAAGTGGTGTACTAATTTGATCAACACTTTCCTTTAGCAATTTTGGTGGCATCCCATCAACTCCAGGTGATTTATTATCTTTCATCTTCTTAATTTTCTTTGCTATCATTTCAGGAGTTACAAATAACTGCCCTAAATGTTCTGATTTATTACCCTAAAATTTAGTCAATGGAACTGGAAGTGAGCTGCTATCTTCTGTGGTAAAAACTGAGCTGAAATACTCATTCAGGACCTCTGCCATTTGGAACCCATCTGAAATTATGTTTTCACTATTGTTTTCCAGTGGTCCGACCTTATCTCAAACTTTCTGTTTACTCCTTACATAAGCATAGAAACTCTTGCTGTCATTTTTTATATTACCTGCAAATTTTTTTTCAAAGGTTAGATTTTCTAATTTCAGTTGTAGCTAGGTTAAGTGCCTCTTTGTAGTTTGTGTAGTCTTCTACATCTCCAGTGTGTTTATAGACCCTCCACAACATTCTAATAGCTTCTTTTGACAGGTGTTTTTTTCTGGATCTTTTCCCTTGTTTTCTTAATGGAATAAATTTCTCAATAGTGCCCTCAATCTCATATTTTAAACAAGTCCAGCATTCTGTTGCTGTCTTGTTCTTCAGCAAGTTATTCCAATCTATATTTGCTAGATATGTTCTCATCACTTTATATTTGCCTTTGTTGAAGTTCCTCCTCCATTGTTTTTTATATGTATTCCTTGTTTTTACTGTTATATTACAATGGATTTGGTTATGGTCACTTGAACCCAAAGGTTCGTGTACTTTAAAATTGTTAACTAATTCATTTTTAGAAGACAACATTAAATCTAACACATTCCCACCTCTGGTTGGTTCCAAGACATGTTGAGTAAGGAAACAATCCTGTGTTAAAAGTAGAAAATGATGGTCATCACCTCCAGCACTCTCTAATGATTCCAATTGTATATGGCCAAGGTTAAAATCACCCATTATAACACATTCTCCCTTGCTCACCTCCCTTATCGCCTTTTGTAATTTTACATCTTCCTCTTGTCATATGTTAGGACTACGATAAACTACTCCTATTGTTAAAGTTGAGTTCCTGGTAACTATGTTACACCAAATTGCTTCCGCACTATCTGCTTCACTTTTCAGTGTAATTTCTTATGCTTGGATAGATTCTTTAATATACAAAATTACTCCACCTCCCCTTCTTTCTCGTCTATCCTTCCTAAACATTACATAGCCTGTCAGTGCTAACTCAGCATCTACTATATCTTCATTTGCCCATGATTATGTGATGCCTATTACATGAGGATCAATATCTGCTACCATAATGTCTAACTCACTTTTTTTATTTACTAAGCTCCTGGCATTTAAGCATACACATTTAAGTTCATTGTCTGAAATTATTGGTGAACATTTCTTTGGATGTGTATTTGTAGTAATATTCCTTTGAGTTTTCTCTGTCAGTTCCCCCTACGCATCTAGTTTAAATAATATATGGTACCTCTGCCCTCGTCGACAACTCTGACAAACTCACACGCAAGAACTGCATCGCCCTTCCCTGTCAGATGAAGTCCATCTCTCATGAAAAAGTCACCTCTTCCCACTAAGTTTAACCACATGTCTACGAAGCCTACTCCCTCCTCCATACATACCTTCTGTACCTGTGTGTTGATCGCCATCCTTCTACATTTCCTATATTCCTCACCCCTGCCTCCCATTATTGGTAATATCCCCGACAATACGATCTGCCCAACTCGTGCCTCTTTAAGTGTCTTGATCAACCTCCTGTACTTACCAATGATGGCAGACGTTCCCTCCTTATCTGCATTTTTCGTTCCCACATGCACGAGAACAGCACCTCCCGTGCCACCACCCATGACCTGTCCTGCCTTCTCTGCTATATCCTCTACTTTTGCCCCTGGTAGTCATACTGTTATGTCATCTCCTCTATTTACAATTTTATCCACTTTCCTAATGATGGAATCCCCCATAAATACCCGGGCTTTCCTCGCTTTCCCCTGTGATACTACATCAGCAAAGCTCCTTTCCTGTTGCACACTACTAGTATGCCCCCTTTCTCTCATATCATCAACCTTTACTGTCTTACCACCTGGCAATCCCTCTCCACTCACCCGCTTACCTCTCTTTTGTTGCATTCTCTGCCTTCTGTCATCTTTCTTTTTCTTACCAGCTTTCTCCCTCACATTGCCACTGCTCTCCTTGTTCTCCTTGGTCTCACCACCTCTGCTCTCCTCGGTCTCACCACCTCTGCTCTCCTCGGTCTCACCACCTCTGCTCTCCTCGGTCTCACCACCTCTGCTCTTCTCGGTCTCACCACCTCTGCTCTCATCATTCTCACCACCTCTGCTCACTTCTGTCTCACCCTGCCCTGTCATCATCAAAATCATATGCCTTAGCTCAATCACCTGCTCCTGCAGATATTTCACTGTCGTACACCCCCTACACACGAAATGGAAATCATCCGCCTGCACCTCCGCCCACGAATTTACACACCCGGACTTTGCAAAGTCTACCCAGCTAGAGCATGTCAAATTACGTTTTGCCTTTACTTGGCGTTTGCACGGCGCCATGTTAGAAATTAAATTTGTATTTGTTTATAATCAATTTATACTAGGTAGTCTTCACAAAGACTGTTTTTGTGTTGTAATATACACTTTATAGTATGTTACTTATGTCAGTGCCCTTATTTAAATAACACTGAATTACTACCTACGGCTAACTTTTAACAATAAATGTTGCTAAAACAAAATATTCAGGTTTTCAATATGTAATATGTACTAAATTATTTACAATAATATTATGTTTCATATTATGTACCCAATCAACTGAAAACAACAACCCTTAATTATCGCTCGCGCTACTGAGTCCTCGGAGACCTACGATATAAACTATCCTAAATTACTCCTATAGCTAAATTTTAACAGCAACTATTGACTAAACAAGGACTCCTGTAAGTTTATGTTTAATATACACGCAATAATAATACTTATCCGATCAATATTCCACGCTTTAGACAAATATAAAATCCACCAAATTCAATCCTGTGTTCTCCTCAAGATTTCCCAGAATGCAAACTGTTCAACCACAACTCTTACAGTCTACCCCCAATTGTTCAACCACAACTCTTACAGTCCACCCACAAATGTTCAACCACAACTCTTACAGTTCACCCACAACTGTTCAACCACAACTCTTGCAGTCCACCCGCAACTGTTCAATAACAACTCTTACAGTGCACCCGCAACTGTTCAACCACAACTCTTACAGTCCATCCACAACTGTTCAACCACAACTCTTACAGTCCATCCACAACTGTTCAACCACAACTCTTACAGTCCATCCACAACTGTTCAACCTCAACTCTTACAGTCCATCCACAACTGTTCAACCACAACTCTTACAGTGCACCCACAACTGTTCAACCACAACTCTTACAGTCCATCCCCAACTGTTCAACCTCAACTCTTACAGTCCATCCACAACTGTTCAACCACAACTCTTACAGTCCATCCACAACTGTTCAACCTCAACTCTTACAGTCCATCCACAACTGTTCAACCTCAACTCTTACAGTCCATCCACAACTGTTCAACCTCAACTCTTACAGTCCATCCACAACTGTTCAACCACAACTCTTACAATCCACCCACAACTGTTCAACCACAACTCTTACAGTCCATCCACAACTGTTCAACCTCAACTCTTACAGTCCATCCACAACTGTTCAACCTCAACTCTTACAGTCCATCCACAACTGTTCAACCTCAACTCTTACAGTCCATCCACAACTGTTCAACCTCAACTCTTACAGTCCATCCACAACTGTTCAACCTCAACTCTTACAGTCCATCCACAACTGTTCAACCTCAACTCTTACAGTCCATCCACAACTGTTCAACCTCAACTCTTACAGTCCATCCACAACTGTTCACCCACAACTCTTACAATCCACCCGCAACTGTTCACCCACAACTCTTACAGTCCATCCACAACTGTTCAACCACAACTCTTACAATCCACCCACAACTGTTCAACCACAACTCTTACAGTCCATCCACAACTGTTCAACCTCAACTCTTACAGTCCATCCACAACTGTTCAACCTCAACTCTTACAGTCCATCCACAACTGTTCAACCACAACTCTTACAATCCACCCACAACTGTTCAACCACAACTCTTACAGTCCATCCACAACTGTTCAACCACAACTCTTACAATCCACCCACAACTGTTCAACCACAACTCTTACAGTCCATCCACAACTGTTCAACCTCAACTCTTACAGTCCATCCACAACTGTTCAACCTCAACTCTTACAGTCCATCCACAACTGTTCAACCACAACTCTTACAATCCACCCACAACTGTTCAACCTCAACTCTTACAGTCCATCCACAACTGTTCAACCACAACTCTTACAATCCACCCACAACTGTTCAACCACAACTCTTACAGTCCATCCACAACTGTTCACCCACAACTCTTACAGTCCATCCACAACTGTTCAACCACAACTCTTACAATCCACCCACAACTGTTCAACCACAACTCTTACAGTCCATCCACAACTGTTCACCCACAACTCTTACAGTCCATCCACAACTGTTCAACCACAACTCTTACAGTCCATCCACAACTGTTCAACCACAACTCTTACAGTCCATCCACAACTGTTCAACCACAACTGTTCACCCACAACTCTTACAGTCCATCCACAAGTGTTCAACCACAACAATCATGCAGATCTTTCAAATACTTTGACAAAATACAACCATAAACCTCTACGTAGATCACACCTAATTAGGTGGTAGGCACTCTCAGTGAACTATGATAACTACACTTACCCCCCAAAATAGCCTCCCCCCATGGCCTGGACTTGCAATGTTAAATTGATCTAACACTGATTTTGATCTTCATCAGCGCTCTCCTCTCAGGACTGGCTGTAGAAGTTTTGGGCAAGGTCTTCCTCATCCGACCCCAATCACGATCCTTGGTGTACCTCAGCCAGTTCTTCATCACCTTCTCCACTTACGGGTCTGTGGTGTGTTGACAAGACTGGTTTATCCGTACGGCTTCTGCAATTAATATGATAATGCAGGATTACGTTTCTATAAAATAGCTAAAGTATTTTGCGGTGTTGTATGATATATCTGCTGTAATTTCCACCAGAATAGTCATATCCATCAGAACCCCATTTGTCCTAGGCTAAAGTGTCAACATTTGTGGAGATGAGATTGAACTAGATTTACAAAGATTTAACAAGATTGCTACCCAAGGCTAAACACCCATATAACAAGTGGACAAGGAAGCCTTTAGCTTATCGAGAGTCCAACAATTTTGTATCTATGTGTAACTTGCCTTCTGAGATATTTATAATTCTGAGATCTGAGGAGACACCACTGTTTGTTGTCCACATGTACCAGCAACAATGTTCTCTTTATGCTCACTTGGATGATCAGCAATGAAATATCATTGGGGATCGAGAATAGTAACTGATAGTTAGTCAACAATGTTCTCTTTATGCTCACTTGGATGATCAGCAATGAAATATCATTGGGGATCGAGAATAGTAACTGATAGTTAGTCAACAATGTTCTCTTTATGCTCACTTGGATGATCAACAATGAAATATCATTGGGGATCGAGAATAGTAACTCATAGTTAGTCAACAATGTTCTCTTTATGCTCACTTGGATGATCAGCAATGAAATATCATTGGGGATCGAGAATAGTAACTGATAGTTAGTCAACAATGTTCTCTTTATGCTCACTTGGATGATCAGCAATGAAATATCTTTGGGGATCGAGAATAGTAACTGATAGTTAGTCAACAATGTTCTCTTTATGCTCACTTGGATGATCAGCAATGAAATATCATTGGGATCGAGAATAGTAACTGATAGTTAGTCAACAATGTTCTCTTTATGCTCACTTGGATGATCAGCAATGAAATATCATTGGGATCGAGAATAGTAACTGATAGTTAGTCAACAATGTTCTCTTTATGCTCACTTGGATGATCAGCAATGAAATATCATTGGGATCGAGAATAGTAACTGATAGTTAGTCAACAATGTTCTCTTTATGCTCACTTGGATGATCAGCAATGAAATATCATTGGGATCGAGAATAGTAACTGATAGTTAGTCAACAATGTTCTCTTTATGCTCACTTGGATGATCAGCAATGAACTATCATTGGGATCGAGAATAGTAACTGATAGTTAGTCAACAATGTTCTCTTTATGCTCACTTGGATGATCAGCAATGAAATATCATTGGGGATCGAGAATAGTAACTGATAGTTAGTCAACAATGTTCTCTTTATGCTCACTTGGATGATCAGCAATGAAATATCATTGGGATCGAGAATAGTAACTGATAGTTAGTCAACAATGTTCTCTTTATGCTCACTTGGATGATCAGCAATGAAATATCATTGGGATCGAGAATAGTAACTGATAGTTAGTCAACAATGTTCTCTTTATGCTCACTTGGATGATCAGCAATGAAATATCATTGGGATCGAGAATAGTAACTGATAGTTAGTCAACAATGTTCTCTTTATGCTCACTTGGATGATCAGCAATGAAATATCATTGGGATCGAGAATAGTAACTGATAGTTAGTCAACAATGTTCTCTTTATGCTCACTTGGATGATCAGCAATGAACTATCATTGGGATCGAGAATAGTAACTGATAGTTAGTCAACAATGTTCTCTTTATGCTCACTTGGATGATCAGCAATGAAATATCATTGGGGATCGAGAATAGTAACTGATAGTTAGTCAACAATGTTCTCTTTATGCTCACTTGGATGATCAGCAATGAAATATCATTGGGATCGAGAATAGTAACTGATAGTTAGTCAACAATGTTCTCTTTATGCTCACTTGGATGATCAGCAATGAAATATCATTGGGATCGAGAATAGTAACTGATAGTTAGTCAACAATGTTCTCTTTATGCTCACTTGGATGATCAGCAATGAGATATCATTGGGATCGAGAATAGTAACTGATAGTTAGTCAACAATGTTCTCTTTATGCTCACTTGGATGATCAGCAATGAAATATCATTGGGATCGAGAATAGTAACTGATAGTTAGTCAACAATGTTCTCTTTATGCTCACTTGGATGATCAGCAATGAAATATCATTGGGATCGAGAATAGTAACTGATAGTTAGTCAACAATGTTCTCTTTATGCTCACTTGGATGATCAGCAATGAAATATCATTTGGGATCGAGAATAGTAACTGATAGTTAGTCAACAATGTTCTCTTTATGCTCACTTGGATGATCAGCAATGAAATATCATTGGGATCGAGAATAGTAACTGATAGTTAGTCAACAATGTTCTCTTTATGCTCACTTGGATGATCAGCAATGAAATATCATTGGGATCGAGAATAGTAACTGATAGTTAGTCAACAATGTTCTCTTTATGCTCACTTGGATGATCAGCAATGAAATATCATTGGGATCGAGAATAGTAACTGATAGTTAGTCAACAATGTTCTCTTTATGCTCACTTGGATGATCAGCAATGAAATATCATTTGGGATCGAGAATAGTAACTGATAGTTAGTCAACAATGTTCTCTTTATGCTCACTTGGATGATCAGCAATGAAATATCATTGGGATCGAGAATAGTAACTGATAGTTAGTCAACAATGTTCTCTTTATGCTCACTTGGATGATCAGCAATGGAATATCATGGGGATCGAGAATAGTAACTGATAGTTAGTCAACAATGTTCTCTTTATGCTCACTTGGATGATCAGCAATGAAATATCATTTGGGGATCGAGAATAGTAACTGATAGTTAGTCAACAATGTTCTCTTTATGCTCACTTGGATGATCAGCAATGAAATATCATTGGGATCGAGAATAGTAACTGATAGTTAGTCAACAATGTTCTCTTTATGCTCACTTGGATGATCAGCAATGAAATATCATTGGGATCGAGAATAGTAACTGATAGTTAGTCAACAATGTTCTCTTTATGCTCACTTGGATGATCAGCAATGAAATATCATTGGGGATCGAGAATAGTAACTGATAGTTAGTCAACAATGTTCTCTTTATGCTCACTTGGATGATCAGCAATGAAATATCATTGGGATCGAGAATAGTAACTGATAGTTAGTCAACAATGTTCTCTTTATGCTCACTTGGATGATCAGCAATGAAATATCATTGGGATCGAGAATAGTAACTGATAGTTAGTCAACAATGTTCTCTTTATGCTCACTTGGATGATCAGCAATGAAATATCATTGGGATCGAGAATAGTAACTGATAGTTAGTCAACAATGTTCTCTTTATGCTCACTTGGATGATCAGCAATGAAATATCATTGGGATCGAGAATAGTAACTGATAGTTAGTCAACAATGTTCTCTTTATGCTCACTTGGATGATCAGCAATGAAATATCATTGGGATCGAGAATAGTAACTGATAGTTAGTCAACAATGTTCTCTTTATGCTCACTTGGATGATCAGCAATGAAATATCATTTGGGATCGAGAATAGTAACTGATAGTTAGTCAACAATGTTCTCTTTATGCTCACTTGGATGATCAGCAATGAAATATCATTGGGATCGAGAATAGTAACTGATAGTTAGTCAACAATGTTCTCTTTATGCTCACTTGGATGATCAGCAATGAAATATCATTGGGATCGAGAATAGTAACTGATAGTTAGTCAACAATGTTCTCTTTATGCTCACTTGGATGATCAGCAATGAAATATCATTGGGATCGAGAATAGTAACTGATAGTTAGTCAACAATGTTCTCTTTATGCTCACTTGGATGATCAGCAATGAAATATCATTGGGATCGAGAATAGTAACTGATAGTTAGTCAACAATGTTCTCTTTATGCTCACTTGGATGATCAGCAATGAAATATCATTGGGATCGAGAATAGTAACTGATAGTTAGTCAACAATGTTCTCTTTATGCTCACTTGGATGATCAGCAATGAAATATCATTGGGATCGAGAATAGTAACTGATAGTTAGTCAACAATGTTCTCTTTATGCTCACTTGGATGATCAGCAATGAAATATCATTGGGATCGAGAATAGTAACTGATAGTTAGTCAACAATGTTCTCTTTATGCTCACTTGGATGATCAGCAATGAAATATCATTGGGATCGAGAATAGTAACTGATAGTTAGTCAACAATGTTCTCTTTATGCTCACTTGGATGATCAGCAATGAAATATCATTGGGATCGAGAATAGTAACTGATAGTTAGTCAACAATGTTCTCTTTATGCTCACTTGGATGATCAGCAATGAAATATCATTGGGATCGAGAATAGTAACTGATAGTTAGTCAACAATGTTCTCTTTATGCTCACTTGGATGATCAGCAATGAAATATCATTGGGATCGAGAATAGTAACTGATAGTTAGTCAACAATGTTCTCTTTATGCTCACTTGGATGATCAGCAATGAAATATCATTGGGATCGAGAATAGTAACTGATAGTTAGTCAACAATGTTCTCTTTATGCTCACTTGGATGATCAGCAATGAAATATCATTTGGGATCGAGAATAGTAACTGATAGTTAGTCAACAATGTTCTCTTTATGCTCACTTGGATGATCAGCAATGAAATATCATTGGGATCGAGAATAGTAACTGATAGTTAGTCAACAATGTTCTCTTTATGCTCACTTGGATGATCAGCAATGAAATATCATTGGGATCGAGAATAGTAACTGATAGTTAGTCAACAATGTTCTCTTTATGCTCACTTGGATGATCAGCAATGAAATATCATTGGGATCGAGAATAGTAACTGATAGTTAGTCAACAATGTTCTCTTTATGCTCACTTGGATGATCAGCAATGAAATATCATTGGGATCGAGAATAGTAACTGATAGTTAGTCAACAATGTTCTCTTTATGCTCACTTGGATGATCAGCAATGAAATATCATTTGGGATCGAGAATAGTAACTGATAGTTAGTCAACAATGTTCTCTTTATGCTCACTTGGATGATCAGCAATGAAATATCATTGGGATCGAGAATAGTAACTGATAGTTAGTCAACAATGTTCTCTTTATGCTCACTTGGATGATCAGCAATGGAATATCATTGGGGATCGAGAATAGTAACTGATAGTTAGTCAACAATGTTCTCTTTATGCTCACTTGGATGATCAGCAATGAAATATCATTGGGATCGAGAATAGTAACTGATAGTTAGTCAACAATGTTCTCTTTATGCTCACTTGGATGATCAGCAATGAAATATCATTGGGATCGAGAATAGTAACTGATAGTTAGTCAACAATGTTCTCTTTATGCTCACTTGGATGATCAGCAATGAACTATCATTGGGATCGAGAATAGTAACTGATAGTTAGTCAACAATGTTCTCTTTATGCTCACTTGGATGATCAGCAATGAAATATCATTGGGGATCGAGAATAGTAACTGATAGTTAGTCAACAATGTTCTCTTTATGCTCACTTGGATGATCAGCAATGAAATATCATTGGGATCGAGAATAGTAACTGATAGTTAGTCAACAATGTTCTCTTTATGCTCACTTGGATGATCAGCAATGAAATATCATTGGGATCGAGAATAGTAACTGATAGTTAGTCAACAATGTTCTCTTTATGCTCACTTGGATGATCAGCAATGAAATATCATTGGGATCGAGAATAGTAACTGATAGTTAGTCAACAATGTTCTCTTTATGCTCACTTGGATGATCAGCAATGAAATATCATTGGGATCGAGAATAGTAACTGATAGTTAGTCAACAATGTTCTCTTTATGCTCACTTGGATGATCAGCAATGAAATATCATTGGGATCGAGAATAGTAACTGATAGTTAGTCAACAATGTTCTCTTTATGCTCACTTGGATGATCAGCAATGAAATATCATTGGGATCGAGAATAGTAACTGATAGTTAGTCAACAATGTTCTCTTTATGCTCACTTGGATGATCAGCAATGAAATATCATTGGGATCGAGAATAGTAACTGATAGTTAGTCAACAATGTTCTCTTTATGCTCACTTGGATGATCAGCAATGAAATATCATTGGGATCGAGAATAGTAACTGATAGTTAGTCAACAATGTTCTCTTTATGCTCACTTGGATGATCAGCAATGAAATATCATTGGGATCGAGAATAGTAACTGATAGTTAGTCAACAATGTTCTCTTTATGCTCACTTGGATGATCAGCAATGAAATATCATTTGGGATCGAGAATAGTAACTGATAGTTAGTCAACAATGTTCTCTTTATGCTCACTTGGATGATCAGCAATGAAATATCATTGGGATCGAGAATAGTAACTGATAGTTAGTCAACAATGTTCTCTTTATGCTCACTTGGATGATCAGCAATGAACTATCATTGGGATCGAGAATAGTAACTGATAGTTAGTCAACAATGTTCTCTTTATGCTCACTTGGATGATCAGCAATGAAATATCATTGGGGATCGAGAATAGTAACTGATAGTTAGTCAACAATGTTCTCTTTATGCTCACTTGGATGATCAGCAATGAAATATCATTGGGATCGAGAATAGTAACTGATAGTTAGTCAACAATGTTCTCTTTATGCTCACTTGGATGATCAGCAATGAAATATCATTGGGATCGAGAATAGTAACTGATAGTTAGTCAACAATGTTCTCTTTATGCTCACTTGGATGATCAGCAATGAAATATCATTGGGATCGAGAATAGTAACTGATAGTTAGTCAACAATGTTCTCTTTATGCTCACTTGGATGATCAGCAATGAAATATCATTGGGATCGAGAATAGTAACTGATAGTTAGTCAACAATGTTCTCTTTATGCTCACTTGGATGATCAGCAATGAAATATCATTGGGGATCGAGAATAGTAACTGATAGTTAGTCAACAATGTTCTCTTTATGCTCACTTGGATGATCAGCAATGAAATATCATTTGGGATCGAGAATAGTAACTGATAGTTAGTCAACAATGTTCTCTTTATGCTCACTTGGATGATCAGCAATGAAATATCATTGGGATCGAGAATAGTAACTGATAGTTAGTCAACAATGTTCTCTTTATGCTCACTTGGATGATCAGCAATGAAATATCATTGGGATCGAGAATAGTAACTGATAGTTAGTCAACAATGTTCTCTTTATGCTCACTTGGATGATCAGCAATGAAATATCATTGGGATCGAGAATAGTAACTGATAGTTAGTCAACAATGTTCTCTTTATGCTCACTTGGATGATCAGCAATGAAATATCATTGGGATCGAGAATAGTAACTGATAGTTAGTTAACAATGTTCTCTTTATGCTCACTTGGATGATCAGCAATGAAATATCATTTGGGATCGAGAATAGTAACTGATAGTTAGTCAACAATGTTCTCTTTATGCTCACTTGGATGATCAGCAATGAAATATCATTGGGATCGAGAATAGTAACTGATAGTTAGTCAACAATGTTCTCTTTATGCTCACTTGGATGATCAGCAATGGAATATCATTGGGGATCGAGAATAGTAACTGATAGTTAGTCAACAATGTTCTCTTTATGCTCACTTGGATGATCAGCAATGAAATATCATTTGGGATCGAGAATAGTAACTGATAGTTAGTCAACAATGTTCTCTTTATGCTCACTTGGATGATCAGCAATGAAATATCATTTGGGATCGAGAATAGTAACTGATAGTTAGTCAACAATGTTCTCTTTATGCTCACTTGGATGATCAACAATGAAATATCATTGGGGATCGAGAATAGTAACTGATAGTTAGTCAACAATGTTCTCTTTATGCTCACTTGGATGATCAGCAATGAAATATCATTGGGATCGAGAATAGTAACTGATAGTTAGTCAACAATGTTCTCTTTATGCTCACTTGGATGATCATCAATGGAATATCATTGGGATCGAGAATAGTAACTCATAGTTAGTCAACTGCAACCCTTAAAACAGCAATAATCACACAAGAACAGTAATTTAAAATTGTTAGCAATAGACATTTCAGTTATGCTATTTTAGACATCCTATTATATTATGGATATACTCCTCCTTTGTGAAAATAGCCTTGACCAAATAAGCTTTCACTAATTCAAAACTACATAATATATTTTGTTCAAATACAAACAGTAACATTTTTCTTACTTGTAATTAGTAGCTGGATCTTGGCACCAAAAATGCTGTTTTGGTGCTCTTCCCCATCCAGTTCAGCTGCTTGGCCACGTGACCCAGGTCAGTGGAGTGTCGCATAGTGTGGCGGACATTGTCGTTCGTGGTTTCCCCTCCAATTGTGCCGAGGAATGCCAACTGTAACAACGAAGATGCACTACTTTTAATCCAATGAACGCCGACGTCTGTTTGCCGAGTAGGGGAATGTCGGGTATGTCTGAATCTCTAAAGTATAATGCACCATAGCTAATTAACTATTTAGCCTTTGTGAAGTTGCTGATATGATATGGGTGGTTGCAATTTGATATGATGGGTGGTTACAATTTGATATGATGGGTGGTTACAATTGCCACATCAAAGATTGCTACTTAAATTAAAATCCCATGGTATCGGGGATAGCATAACTGACTGGATAGAACAATGGCTGACTGACAGAAGACAACGAGTTGTAGTAGATGGCGAAGTTTCAAATTGGAAATCGGTTTTGAGTGGGGTACCTCAAGGATCAGTATTAGGACCTATATTATTCTTAATTTATATCAATGACTTGGACGAGAGTATATCAAGTAACGTACTGAAATTTGCGGACGACACAAAACTGTTTAGAAAGTTTAATACTGATGGTGATAAACAACATTTACAAAACGATCTAGACAGATTAGTGAAATGGTCTGAGAAATGGCAGATGCTGTTCAATTTTGGGAAATGTAAATGCCTACATACAGGACATGGGAACTTGAATGTAAACTATAAAATGGGAGCTACTGTTCTTGGTACTACTGTAAAAGAAAAGGACTTAGGAGTTACAATAAGCGCTGATATGAAAGTTTCAGAGCAGTGTGGTATTGCAGCTTCAAAGGGTAATCAAATTCTTGGATTGATTAGAAGAAACATAACATACAAGGGAAAAAAGCTAATTATACCTCTTTATAAAGCAATAGTTAGACCTCATTTAGAATACTGTATACAAGCATGGAGACCATATCGTAAGAAGGATATAGATACGCTTGAACGCATACAAAGGAGAGCAACTAAAATGATTCCAGAACTGAGAGACCTTAGTTATGAAGAACGCCTGAAAGAATGTGGTTTAACAACTCTAGAGACAAGGAGGTTAAGAGGAGATCAGATTGAAGTTTTTAAGATATTGAATGGGTATGAAAATATTGATAGAAATATGTTTTTCTCACTCAAGAAGGATAGCAGAACTAGAGGACATGAGGTAAAATTAGTAAAGGATCAATGTAGATTGGACATCAGGAAGCACTCGTTCTCACAGAGGACAATAAATGAATGGAACAAACTGTCTACAGATTGTGTAACTGCTAGCAGCGTGAATATGTTTAAAAACAAGGTTGACACATATATCAGGAGGGCGGGTTATAAGTAGGTGAACATTGTTGGACTCTCGATAAGCCAATGGCTTCCTTGTCCACTTGCCATCTGGGCCTTTGGCTTGGATGGCAAATCTTGTTAAATCTTGTTAAATTTGATATGATGGGTGGTTACAATTTGATATGATGGGTGGTGACAATTTGATATGATGGGTGGTGACAATTAAACATGTAGGCCCCTTATTATTACATTGTTCACATCATACCACTGTAGTATCTAAACAATACTATAATAATTCCATCTGGAACACACAGCGGTGCGGATATGCCCCACACTACATGCATACAAGAAATTAAATCGCAAGTTCAGATATTTGTTGTGTGTGCTAGGTGCTAGTGTACAACACAGTTATGAAACCACAAACCAGAACCAGTGGTTTGGTAAATAACGAGAGGGGATATGCCCCACTTTCCCCTACCGAAAAGTAAATTCATATTGGGTTTCATTATACAATAAACATCAGCTTATCTAGAACCTCCCTTGCAACTATGACATATATATATATATATATATATATATATATATATATATATATATATATATATATGTGTGTGTGTGTATGTATATGTATATATATATATATATATATATATATATATATATATATATATATATGTATGTATATGTATATATATATATATATATATATATATATATATATATATATGTATATATATATATATATATATATATATATATATATGTATATGTGTGTATATATATATATATATATGTATATATATATATATATATATATATATATATATATATATATATATATATATATATGTATATGTGTGTATATATATATATATATATATATATATATATATATATATACAACCCTGAGCATCTGTCTTGCATGCATAATTATAGAGGTTGATCCCATTTCTAAATATGTGTATATCAACAACTATGGCAGTGCACAATGTTTCAAATTACAAGCAACACAACATCATCCAATTATTTAACAGACTGTATGCAGAGATGTGTTTGTAAGAGACATGCATGACAGTGACTACAGCTGTATAGTATACATACCACATTATTTTCTTCTCTCGTACACAGGCACATAACAGTATTTCCACCTCCTGCATGTGCTGCAGGTTCGTCAGTGTAAACTCCACTCCCTCTGGAAGTTCTGCCACCAAGCTTCCTCACAAACCTCAATTCTGGGGCAGTCTTAATAATATGGCGATAATGAATATGGCATTGTATTTAAGCAGCAAGCCGTTATTCCATTAATCTGTTAATCCTTTAGGATTCAGAGAGTTACATTTGTGGCCATCTCCGCCTATTAAAATCATCTAAAAATCCACCATTTCACTCTCCACAGCTTCCACCAGCATACCTGGTAATGTCCCTGCACAAATGCACTTATGTCAGATCGTATGGTTTTTTTAAAACGTCCTATATCCAAACTTACTATGCCCTACATTCATGTGTCTCACTGAGGCATGAACCTTTAACGCGCCAAAGCCAGGAGCTATCCCGCACCAAATATGACTCAGCTTGATTTGAGGTCTACTGAAAATTCTCTGTATGTATCTGTTAATTTAATTCACTACTTTTGTTACAATCATGTTTTCTTCACAATCACATAACACGTCACATATTTGTTTAACTTCGTTAGAAGCCCTTCTTTCAAAAGATATGTTTAAGTACATGTCTACGGTTCTTGGCCTTGGGATAACGGTTTGCCATAAAAATCGACCCCCGGATGGCTTGGCCCCCTGCCAGCTGCCAGACACGCTTGAATCCAATTACGACCCAACTTGTTAGGGTAATTATCACCAAGCCAGAGCTTCTCCACACTAGGGGTGGTCTTAGGAAAGGTGCCCTCCTGGGATTGTCCTGGTGCTCGTTAGGTGTCAGGGCAATAAACAAATGGCTACCATCGTCCTGGATGTACGTAAGTAGTCGTAGTCCCAACATCTGTGGGGGGGGGGCAGTTATGCAACATCTGGGGTGGGGGCAGTCATGCAACATCTGGGGTGGGGGCAGTCATGCAACATCTGGGGTGGGGGCAGTCATGCAACATATGGGGTGGGGGCAGTCATGCAACGTCTGGGGTGGGGGCAGTCATGCAACAGAGAATAACACTTATCCCTCGACACATGCCGGTAGCATCTTCATACGGAGCACCCTCTGGCCGCTATTTGTTCCCTGCAGTCATCGTTCCCCGTCGTTCCCGGAAATATATATTATAGGCCCATGAATCATGGTAACAATTCATATGTTTTAATGTACGTTTCAGGTCCCAGCCCCGGGGTTTGAGCATCCAAATCTAGTTGCACTGAAAATTAATCATCAACAAGCAAAACCGTCCGTCCTTTTTGAGGTATTTTTTTAACGCCAACATATTTCAGAAATCATCACATGATTGTGTACGCGTTTCGTGTTTTAACCTTTTACTGCTATCTCGTCAAAAGCTTATTTATTATACTTCGTCATTATTTTTTTAACTACCATTTATACTTAGACTACTTACTTAATCCTTTTCGATCGTATCTAAATAGACCTACTGGCGCTTGCGGTATAAACAACAAATCTGCACTTATGTCGTTACGCAGCCAGCTTAATTAGCAGCCTGTCCCCAGCTGACCTGCTCTGTGTAATCTGATTTCCACAAAAGCAACACACTCCAGGTGGCAGTTAAGTGACACAATGAAGCCAGTGAATTTGTTTATCTACGTGTATCCCGTCCTTATGATATACATTCATACACACACATACACGCACACACACAAATTTGTTCCAGCAGAGATGTTTGATGTGAAACCACAGATGTTTGCTGCAATTAAACCATTACTACGATACTCAGATGTGCAATTTCCATAAACATTATTTCTTTGCAAGTCACATTTAATATTCAAAATGTGCCACTTTAATCTTTCATTCACTTGTGCCTTTTAGGCCGTGTCTTTCTGGGTCGTGCCTTTTTGGTCGTGGATTTAGGTCTATTGTGTCAGCGAACAGAGCGATGTAATCAACAAAATCTAGATCAGAGAGGTGACGACAGACTGGATGTCTGGTCCTTCGGCGTCTGGTGAGATTTAGTCCTTCTCAACAATCGTAGTTTTTAGAGCGTAGTCCAATACAATGGTGAATATGTATAAGACGAGAGAGCTCCTTGGTGAACTCCTATGTTAATATCAAAATGTTTAGTTTCCCCTTCGGGAGTCAATATGACTGCAGAGGTGTTTTCATACATTATTTATATGGCTTTAACAATCGTCTCCGGGATGCCATATGCACGAAGAATCAGGAATATTTTGTTTCTGTATACTGAGTCAAAGGCTTTCTTAACGTCGATGAAAATAAAAGCTGCTTTTTTGTAGTTTCTTATTTCCTCGATGATATGTCTGAGAGCAAGGATCTGGGATGATGTAGATCGTAGGGATTAATATAAATCCGTATTAATTTGGGCGCAAGATCTTGTCTAGCTCTGGGTGAATTATGTCAAGCGGGAGTCGATTACTAGCAGAATTTTGCCTTATTCCACGACAGTTTTCAGGAAAGGTCAGATCTTCTTAGGCTTTGGTACGAAACCCGATATCCCCCATTATGATGGTGTATTCCCTAAGTACGTTTCGTTACAGAACATCAATAACTATTTCCTTGGCTTTGGAAGTTATATTAGTCAAATGCATTATGAAAACGATTAAAAATATAATGCTGGAATATGTTTTATAGTGGACTTTCCATGTAAGCTCTTTACGGTAGATATTTAGTGAAACGGTCAAAAAGTGGCTTAGCATTAGCACAATTCCGCCGGGGTTCATACATAGTTTGTCTTTGCCCAAGTCTTAATTTTAATTCAACGTCAGTGAAAAATAACTGATTTCTTGGATGTACGTGTTTAAGTGCCCAAAACAGGACATATCCTTCTCCTGCAAGTTATCATAAAACTCGGCTTTTTCCTCTACTTCATATATTTAACGACCACCTTCAACTTTCTGTTTTTATTTTGTTGAAGATTGTGTCGGTTTGGGGGGAAACAGCAGACAAGAGAAGAATTATTAATGTATTTGGGGATTTTAGTGGGGTGAGGATATGCAGAAAGCATATTACTACACATCCCGCGACAACACAGCACGGCACGCCACGGCACATTGTAAATTTAATTTATGTACTATTAAAACGTGTTTAACATCACTGTAACGGTGATATAATGTTGTCAACGGTATTCGTTTATTTGCCGGAATAATTGTGCATAACTGAACACAAGCGCAAGACGAATTGTCACGTACGCCGCATCTCCGACAATTAATGTACCGGTTTCGCCGCATACTGATGTAGTAGTTTAAAATTGTGCGCCGGAAAACATTAGTGGATCGTCGTGATTTTTTTTTACCAGTTAGAAACATGTTGTGTAGAAGTGGGGAAATTACGTTTTGTGCGACCTTATCTTGTCTTCCGAACTTGTAGCATTTTTATATACCAATTTTTTGGTCAGAAATAAATGTTGACGGAGGGAGAAATTTGATGCCGAATTAGTAAGTATTAATACATTTCCTCCACTTGCAATTTTGAAACTTAACGTGTATGAACGTAGGTTTACGAGAGTGTATAACCAATTCCCTTTTTCAAATTTACAACGTTGGGCCCACGGTGGGCCAACATTGGCACAACATCGTCAAGTGTGGTTGACCCAACGTTGGCCCAACATTGTCATATGTAAATGTCGAATTAATAAATATTGTAGAATGTACGTCTCAGGTCAGTCATTGAACCAAAATTGGACCAAAGTTGGCACATTGCACTTCGTTGATCTGAATATTGTGTCGATTGAATAGCATCCAGCAGGCACACCGACGTCGTTTCGACGTCGAAAATAGGTTGAAATAAAGTCACGACGTCGGACAACATATACACAACGTCTATGCAACGTCGATCAACCCCCGTCGTACCGACGTCGAAGTTTGATGTCGTTTGGACG
The DNA here is from genome assembly GCA_963662155.1 of Lamellibrachia columna. Lineage (NCBI taxonomy): Eukaryota > Metazoa > Annelida > Polychaeta > Sabellida > Siboglinidae > Lamellibrachia > Lamellibrachia columna. Next base: position 54,225,319 of record OY759268.1, read on the forward strand.
TCGAGTGTAGGTCGGTACACAACGCACATAGGTGGACAACATACACGCAACGTCGATATAACGTCGATCCACCTCCGTCGTAACAACGCCGAAGTTTGACGTTGTTAGCACGTCGAATTTAGATCGGAACGCAATGTATGTAGGTGGACAACATATACGCAACGTCAATGTAACGTCGATTAACCTCCGTCGTAACAACGTCGAAGCTTGAAGTTGTTGCGACGTCGAATTTAGGTCGGTATACGCAACGCACATTAGTGGAAAACATATACGCAACATCAATATAACGTCGATCAACCTTCGTCGTAACAACGTCGAAGTTTGACGTGGTTAAGACTTCGAATTTAGGTAGGTATGCTAAAGATGAAAGTTCTATACGAACATTAATTTGTATTTGAACAGCAACTTACAGCATGCTTCCAATGTCAGTGACTGGATTTGTGATGGCACAACTTTGTCTGTTTGATTCACTGGCCAAATAACCGATTTAGGTTTAAAACGGGACGAGGAATCATGTATTCCAGCACTCATTCATCGGCGCCGAGGGCGGCCATCGCCTGGCAGCGCTCGGCAAGCGCTTGCCGACAACAGCCCGTTTGCCAGCCACACATGCGGCGCTCGCACTCGCGGGATGTAATTTATCAGTGCTTGGACCGAGGGAGGCCCGAGCTCTGATATCTCACGCGCGCTGTTCCCTTATGATTTATTACTTGTATTAAATTTCGCATAGCATGCAAGGGCATTTTTCCCGCGCGGTAATGCACCACGCGGGAGGCAAAATAAAATTAAAATTAAAATTCATATGAAACGTGTAGTTACTCTCACAAAAAAATAACAAACAATGACAACATTTTCTTGTTGTAAGCTCCATATGTTCACAATATTCAGTGACGATTATCAATATAATTTTTTTTTACTGCGAGTCTACCCGGCCCATACCGCCATATTCTTTTTACAGTTATTATTTATAAACGATTGGCGCGCCGCAAGACAAGGTACGTATACATCTTTAGAAATTCCTTTGTGAATCTTTGGCTGTATTTTTTATTATCCAATACATTGATTTTGAGCATTATGCAAATATTTTTTGTTCGCAAAGCATACGAACGTAGATCTTTTCACATCGTAATTTTAGGCGCCAAACTCGAAGGCCGTGAACTGTCTTAGACATAATAATCTTAGGTGAACTCAGCAGTACTAGCTGTCACTATATGTCTATATATGTTTTTTGTTGTTGCGAGTAATTGATTTTCCACAATAGAAACACACCATTAATTATATATTATTATAATATATCTATATATTATATATTCTGTGACATCTTCATTTAGTGTTCTGCGCTGCATATCGGTTGCTTAATTCGTTATCAATACTTGCATTTATGCTATTATAATTGAGTGTCCTAACTTCAGGAAGGATCCAATTCCGTACGTGGGCCGTGGTTACTTAATTGGTAATTAACTAAATTTAATTAATTCGGTTTTTTTTACAAGAAAAGCTTCTTCATTGATTTATGTTTCCAACTATAAACTACCAGGATATCTATCACATTTCATGATATCAGAAGATATCATATAATACAACTTACGTATATGTATATTCTCTTTCAGCTAGTGTTTTGAGGTCGGTGAATGGCAGCACCGAGTCTGATGTAAGCACAGCTGTTGCCGCTACCCTGAGTTATGCGCCAGAGAGGAGCGGAGGAGGTGGAAGAACAGCCAGCACAACAAAACAACCCACCGACACTGTCTAATCAGACACATATTATATTCTAAAGTGCATTTTCTTTTATACCATCAATAAAAACATAGGACTCACCGGTACATTTGTGTCTTTGTTTCATTGAAGTTGAAACACTGCTGACAGATCAGTCAGCATTGTTTCAATTACAAAATCAACGTTACTAAGGACGTTGAAATATAGTCAGTTTGTAACTTTGTTACAACGTTGAAACAACGTTGATATCCGACGTCGACTCAACTTTCATATCGACCAATAATTCGACGGCATCACAACGTCGATACCTGACGTTGAAACAACGTCGATACTTGACGTTGAAACAACGTCGATATCCAACGTTGAAACAACTTCGATATCCGACGTCGACTCAACTTTCATATCGACCAATATTTCGACGTCATCACAACGTCGATACCTGACGTTGAGTCGACGTCGGATATCAACGTTGTTTCAACGTCATGTATCAACGTTGTTGCAACGTTGTAACAAAGTTACAAACTGACTAGATTTCAACGTCCTTAGTAACGTTGATTTTGTAATTGAAACAATGCTGACTGATCTGTCAGCAGTGTTTCAACTTCAATGAAACAAAGACACAAATGTACCGGTGAGTCCTATGTTTTTATTGATGGTATAAAAGAAAATGCACTTTAGAATATAATATGTGTCTGATTAGACAGTGTCGGTGGGTTGTTTTGTTGTGCTGGCTGTTCTTCCACCTCCTCCGCTCCTCTCTGGCGCATAATTCAGGGTAGCGGCAACAGCTGTGCTTACATCAGACTCGGTGCTGCCATTCACCGACCTCAAAACACTAGCTGAAAGAGAATATGCATATACGTAAGTTGTATTATATGATATCTTCTGATATCATGAAATGTTATAGATATCCTGGTAGTTTCTAGTTGGAAACATAAATCAATGAAGAAGCTTTTCTTGTAAAAAAACGAATTAATTAAATTTAGTTAATTACCAATTAAGTAACCACGGCCCACGTACGGAATTGGGCGCTTCCCGAAGTTAGGACACGCAACTATAATAGCATAAATGCAAGTATTGATAACGAATTAAGCAACCGATATGCAGCGCAGAACACTAAATGAAGATTTCACAGAATATATAATATATAGATATATTATAATAATATATAATTAATGTTGTGTTTCTATTCTGGTAAATCAATTACTCGCAACAAATAAACATATATAGACATTATAGTGAGAGCTAGTACTGCTGAGTTCACCTAAGACTATTATGTCCAAGACAGTTCACGGCCTTCGAGTTTGGCGCCTAAAATTACGATGTGAAAAGATCTACTTTCGTATGCTTTGCGAAAAAACATTATTTGCATAATGCTCAAAATCAATGTATTGGATAATAAAAAATACAGCCAAAGATTCACAAAGGAATTTCTAAAGATGTATACGTACCTTGTCTTGCGGCGCGCCAATCGTTTATAACTTATAACTGTAAAAAGAATATGGCGGTATGGGCCGGGTAGACTCGCAGTAAAACAAATAATATCGATAATCGTCACTGAATATTGTGAACATATGGAGCTTACAACAAGAAAATGTTGTCATTGTTTGTTAATTTTTTGTGAGAGTAACTACACGTTTCATATGAATTTTAATTTTAATTTTATTTTGCTTCCCGCGTGGTGCATTACCGCGCGGGAAAAATCCCCTTGCATGCTATACGAAATTTAATACAAGTAATAAATCATAAGGGTACAGCGCGCGTGAGATATCAGAGCTCGGGCCTCCCTCGGTCCAAGCACTGATAAATTACACCCCGCGAGTGCGAGCGCCGCATGTGTGGCTGGCAAACGGGCTGTTGTCGGCAAGCGCTTGCCGAGCGCTGCCAGGCGATGTCCGCCCTCGGGGCCGATGAATGCGTGCTGGAATACATGATTCCTCGTCCCGTTTTAAACCTAAATCGGATATTTGGCCAGTGAATCAAACAGACAAAGTTGTGCCATCACAAATCCAGTCACTGACACTGGAAGCATGCTGTAAGTTGTTGTTCAAATAAAAATTAATGTTCGTATAGAACTTTCATCTTTAGCATACCTACCTAAATTCGAAGTCTTAACCACGTCAAACTTCGGCGTTGTTACGACGAAGGTTGATCGACGTTATATTGATGTTGCGTACATGTTTTCCACTAATGTGCGTTGCGTATACCGACCTAAATTCGACGTCGCAACAACGTCAAGCTTCGACGTTGTTACGACGGAGGTTAATCGACGTTACATTGACGTTGCGTATATGTTGTCCACCTACATACATTGCGTTCCGACCTAAATTCGACGTGCTAACAACGTCAAACTTCGGTGTTGTTACGACGGAGGTGGATCGACGTTACATCGACGTTGCGTGTATGTTGTCCACCTATGTGCGTTGTGTACCGACCTACACTCGACGTCCAAACGACGTCAAACTTCGACGTCGGTACGACGGGGGTTGATCGACGTTGCATAGACGTTGTGTATATGGCAGATGTTGTTAAATTTTTGGAAATGTAAATGCCTACATACAGGACATAGGAACTTGAATGTAAACTATAAAATAGGAGATACTGTTCTGGGTACTACTGTAAAAGAAAAGGACTTAGGAGTTACAATAAGCGCTGATATGAAAGTTTCAGAGCAGTGTGGTATTGCAGCTTCAAAGGGTAATCAAATTCTTGGATTGATTAGAAGAAACATAACATACAAGGGAAAACAGTTAATTATACCTCTTTATAAAGCAATAGTTAGACCTCATTTAGAATACTGTATACAAGCATGGAGACCATATCGTAAGAAGGATATAGATACGCTTGAACGCATACAAAGGAGAGCAACTAAAATGATTCCAGAACTGAGAGACCTTAGTTATGAAGAACGCCTGAAAGAATGTGGTTTAACAACTCTAGAGACAAGGAGGTTAAGAGGAGATCAGATTGAAGTTTTTAAGATATTGAATGGGTATGAAAATATTGATAGAAATATGTTTTTCTCACATCAAGAAGCACTCGTTCTCACAGAGGACAATAAATGAATGGAACAAATTTTCTACAGATTGTGTAACTGCTAGCAGCGTGAATATGTTTAAAAACAAGGTTGACACATATCTCAGGAGGGCGGGCTATAAGTAGATGAACATTGTTGGACTCTCGATAAGCCAATGGCTTCCTTGACTACATGCCATCTGGGCCTTTGGCTTGGATGGCAAATCTTGTTTAATCTTGTTAAATCTATATGTTGTCCGACGTCGCGACTTTATTTCAACCTATTTTCGACGTCGAAACGACGTCGGTGTGCCTGCTGGGTACGTGCAAAAAATAGCTATATACTGGCTATATACTGCTCAATGTAGGCCTTCGGGCATGATAATCGTATGCAATGTTGTATACACATGCACAAGTGGCTGTCGTTTGCCGATATCTGTATTCAATGTAACATGGGTGTTGTAGGTTTTATGTGAATAATCCTTATCTTAAATTACGTCAGACCCTACAATTCAAGAATACCACCCCAGTTACTATGTTTGATATTCGTATTGTCTGGTTGTTTTATATTGTTTAAAGTAATTCTGAAATGCATCGAATTTGGTATAACTTTACTTGAAACAGATACCCTGTGCTTAGACTGGGCACGCGTTGATAGTTTGTTATTCAAGAAATAAAAAATGGCAAGGCGGAGGCAGTCAGCGACTATACGTTTAAACAATGTCAAGAATAATAAATTACCTTTGATTGTTCATAATGCGTAACTAAGACAAATCAAGTTGCCTTTGGTTGCCATATCAACGTGTTACTATTATGATTATATAATGCAACGCGTTACTATCTTCGCTTATTCATTGGTTGATATATTAACGCGTTATTATCTAATAGCTAGCAGCGTGAATATGTTTAAAAACAAGGTTGACACATATCTCAGGAGGGCGGGTTATAAGTAGATGAACATTGTTGGACTCTCGATAAGCCAATGGCTTCCTTGTCCACTTGCCATCTGGGCCTTTGGCTTGGATGGCAAATCTTGTTAAATCTTGTTAAATCTAATTCAACGCGTAACTATAACCGCGTTTATGGCCCCATCGGCCTGCCATACACGCGGCATTCTTATCGCTGTGACCTACTTCTGGCCAGTGTTTGTGCAACGTCGCGAACTGAGCAGTGTAAGCGAGAAGGGCCAGTCTAGTCAAAGTGCACACGGGTTAGGACGAATAGCCGCCGGAGTTAATCGCCAGGTAGGTCGTAGTGAGGTTGTCGTTTGGTCGTCCCACGGCCTGCGTGGGTGCGTCCGAGCGCTCGACGATCGTTCAGCTTGGTCGGTCATCATGGACGAAGTAGGTGTCTGCGCTGCGCTGTGTTTTACTGTCGGCTTTTTTTATGAGTAGCTGTCTGCTTGTGTTGCACAGCACAGCTCGGATCGATGCCGGTTCTGTATTTTAGCGTAGCGCATCGTAGCCAGAAGTTTTGACGCAACACAGCGACTGTAATTAGCTTAGACAGACAAGGAGATACCATATAGTCTCTTTATACTACTTTGTTTGAACTTGTCATCGGCTCTTAATAAATGTTTCATTATCTGATCTTCGGCTCTTGGAGGACGTATGTGTGAACTCTTCATTAAAAAAATAATAAGTGCTTTTGATAACAGTTTTCTTGAATTGTTCGAAAACCGCCGAGCAAATGACGTCGATGAGAATGGTTCTGTTGTGACGAAAGTAGTTAGTACAAAGAAGCAAGAGAGTCATCGTCTCTGTGTACTCCGTTGAAGAGAGTGGTTCTGTTGTGGCGAAAGTAGTTAGTACAAAGAAGTAGGAGGGCCATCGTCTCTGTGTACTCCATTGAAGAGAGTGGTTCTGTTGTGGCGAAAGTAGTTAGTACAAAGAAGTAGGAGGGCCATCGTCTCTGTGTACTCCGTTGAAGAGAGTGGTTCTGTTGTAGCGAAAGTAGTTAGTACAAAGAAGTAGGAGGGCCATCGTCTATGTGTACTCCGTTGAAGAGAGTGGTTCTGTTGTGACGAAAGTAGTTGGTACAAAGAAGTAGGAGGGCCATCGTCTCTGTGTACTCCGTTGAAGAGAGTGGTTCTGTTGTGACGAAAGTAGTTAGTACAAAGAAGTAGGAGAGCCATCGTCTCTGTGTACTCCATTGAAGAGAGTGGTTCTGTTGTGATGAAAGTAGTTGGTACAAAGAAGTAGGAGAGCCATCGTCTCTGTGTACTCCGTTGAAGAGAGTGGTTCTGTTGTGATGAAAGTAGTTGGTACAAAGAAGTAGGAGAGCCATCGTCTCTGTGTTCTCCGTTGAAGAGAATGGTTCTGTTGTGACGAAAGTAGTTAGTACAAAGAAGTAGGAGAGCCATCGTTTCTGTGTTCTCCGTTGAAGAGAGTGGTTCTGTTGTGACGAAAGTAGTTAGTACAAAGAAGTAGGAGAGCCATCGTCTCTGTGTACTCCGTTGAAGAGAATGGTTCTGTTGTGACAAAAGTAGTTAGTACAAAGAAGTAGGAGGGCCATCGTCTCTGTGTTCTCCGTTGAAGAGAGTGGTTCTGTTGTGACGAAAGTAGTTAGTACAAAGAAGTAGGAGGGCCATCGTCTCAGTGTACTCCGTTGAAGAGAGTGGTTCTGTTGTGACGAAAGTAGTTAGTACAAAGAACCAGGAGAGCCATCGTCTCTGTGAACTCCGCTATCAGTAGACGAATGGTTACAGCGCTCTCACCGGAAACCTGTCGATCTTGTCAGTTGTAATTTGACTTATCAATTACGGGCGATAGATAGCTGCATAGTATCTATACTGAATGTTATACTATCGTCTTTAGAAACACAAGAAGTAGTCGAGAAGATTTCACGTATACTGTATGTTAGCAACGGATGTCGAGTTTGCATTAATATTTTTTTTTATCTAAGTACGTATGTACGTAAGACCAGGGCTGGTGTAGAACAACACAAACGATAAACCTTGCGTGCATGTGTCAGCTAGGTGTAAAGCAAAAGACGAACGTCTGCGTTCGTGCAACCAAACAAAGTCAAATTATGTTATTTTCTCAGGATGTTAGTTTTAATACCTTTCCCAGTGGCTATATAACTTTAGGTTTTTGGTTTGTAACGTACACATAATTAGGTTATTGGTGCATAACGTACACATATTTAGGTTATTGGTGCGTAACGTACACATAATTAGGTTCTTGGTGTGTAATGTACACATAATTAGGTTCTTGGTGTGTAACGTACACATAATTAGGTTCTTGGTGTGTAACGTACACATAATTAGGTTCTTGGTGTGTAACGTACACATAATTAGGTTCTTGGTTTGTAACGTACACATAATTAGGTTATTTGTGTGTAACGTACACATATTTAGGTTCTTGGTGTGTAACGTACACATAATTAGGTTCTTGGTGTGTAACGTACACATAATTAGGTTCTTGGTGTGTAACGTACACATAATTAGGTTCTTGGTTTGTAAAGTACGCATAATTAAAGGCGCTGCTTTGTTCATAGATATTAATATTAATTGCTGCGGTATGTCCTGCGCTGAAGCGGCCACGATAAATCAGTTTTGGCGACATTTGGATCGAAGTGAAAGTGGCCACCTGCTGTAGACTCATTAAGTGGCACGCCGGCTCTGAGTCAACATATCCGGCTTCCCCATGGCTGTAACTGTGGTGTTTGTTTTCGCTGCTTCAAATCAGTGACCTAGCCATTCGATCCAGTTGAGCATTCCTTTTAGGATGGAACTTCTGTTCGTTGCCTATCCAACTTTTTGACATGTCCCTCATGACAAGCGACGCCACTTTTGTTAATTCGTAGCAGAACAGACAGACAACATACACTTTATGGCATAGCCAGAAGTAATTGTATGTCTTGTTATGGATGGCGCTATGATCCAAGCCCGGCTACAGCTAACACCCCTATGCCACGCACGTGGCAGCGTCCACTGCAGGGCATCATGGTGTAAGATACATGCCTCCCTCTTCTTGTCTTCTTCGGGGCCGCACACAATGGTCCAGGAGGCATTTCTCACAACGAAATATATTTTGATTGTCCGTCTTCTTTGCGCTCGCCAGGTCGAGATTTATAACTGAATTTGTACTCACTCGGCCAATGAGTACATAGAGTACTACATAAGTGTAGTCAACGCATTGTTCTCCAGGTTCGCTGCGATTTTAATCTTGTACATCAGACTGCTACGTACATAGTAGCAACATGATCACTCACGATGACAATAAAAATAACAGTGAAGATATCGATCACTGCAAACCGTAAGAAAAGTAGTGAATGTAAACATCGCTTAAACTGTATACAGACTCTTAAAGTCTAGACGATTTGACAAGAACATTCTGACCGGAAACTCTAACGCTAAAGCAGGTATGGCCCGCCAGGACCACTCTTACTGAAAATTTGGATGCCTAAAATTCAGCATGACTACACACCTCAGTGTGAATTTGAAGTAGTCTTGTCGCCCCCTTGTAAACGCTCCTCCGGGGTATTTGTACTCCCAGTTTTCTAAAATCAGACGCCGTCACTAGAGGCGCTGTGATTGCTTAAATACCCAATATGCTTTGCTATTGGTCACCTTTGTTAAATCCACCCACCCTCTCAACCGCTGGACAATGACGTCTGCCAGTCTTCCTTGCCCAGTTATGCAAGTTAAACTTTTTAACTCTTGGTGCTGGGCCAAATCCAGGGTTCCCAGGCTCCCCCTCATTTCCCAATTACGTTGACCCCCGAGGTCAGAGCAATTTAGCAAATGTCTGGATTAAAGGGAAGACTGAAGCGTCTAAATAATACCATCAATCTTTGGCACTATATGGATTTTGTCCATATCCACTTGGGTGGTTTAACTATAAACTTTTCGAAACCTGTTTTTTTGTTGCTAATCTAAGCTTAATACATCGAATAAACATCCAACTGACTTACTAACATTAGCTATTAACAACTAATTAAATCAAACTGCCATATACTTTACAATGGGAGCCCGTGCTGCCATATACTTTACAATGGGAGCCCGTGCTGCCATATACTTTACAATGGTTGCCCGTGCTGCCATATACTTTTCAATGGGATCCCGTGCTGCCATATACTTTACAATGGGAGCCCGTGCTGCCATATACTTTACAATGGGATCCCGTGCTGCCATATACTTTACAATGGGATCCCGTGCTGCCATATACTTTACAATGGGAGCCCGTGCGGCCATATACTTTACAATGGGAGCCCGTGCTGCCATATACTTTACAATGGGAGCCCGTGCTGCCATATAATTTACAATGGGAGCCCGTGCTGCCATATACTTTACAATGGGATCCCGTGCTGCCATATACCTTACAATGGGAGCCCTTGCTGCCATATACTTTACAATGGGATCCCGTGCTGCCATATACTTTACAATGGGAGCCCGTGCTGCCATATACTTTACAATGGTAGCCCGTGCTGCCATATACTTTACAATGGGAGTCCGTGCTGCCATATACTTTACAATGGTAGCCCGTGCTGCCATATACTTTACAATGGGAGCCCGTGCTGCCATATACTTTACAATGGGAGCCCGTGCTGTTCTGTCCGGGTTTACGAACAACGGAAGTAATTCGTGCTTCTTCTTCTTCCTGTGAAGGAATGGGCTCCATAGGAGCGTCGGAAGTCCTGCGGCTTTGTGTCCACTGGTAGTTCCGGTCAATTAAAAGACATTGCACCACTATTGGGACAACGATAGGTGTTTAGGTTAAAAACTATATTAAAATCTATATGCAGGATCTGAAGTTATTTATGGAGTGGTGAGGACTGACTTCAGATTGTGGAGACTGCGGCCTAGTCGACTCTAGAAGGACTCCAGTGAACGGGCTGAGGAAACAGAGGTTGGGAGGTGGTTGCTCTCAGACACTGTACGGGGGAAGAAAGAGTGAAAGAGGGCAGGTTGTTGGACCTGGCCCTGATGCAGGCGTTGTGCTCCTCTGGTCAGCGTGGTGGATACATTTGCTGTGTTGATGTCTACGAGGCCTTTGTTGATTTTGTAGAGCATCCCCAGGCGGATCTGTCGTCTTCGATGTTCCAGACTTGTCCATTTCAGATTTTCGAGCATAGATGTTACACTGCCTGGTGATCGGTCCATGTAGTTGTTGTTCACACATCTGGTGATCTGTCCATGTAGTTGTTGTTCACGTATCTGGTGATCTGTCCGTGTTGTTGTTGTTCACACACCTGGTGATCTGTCCGTGTAGTTGTTGTTCACGTATCTGGTGATCTGTCCATGTAGTTGTTGTTCACGTATCTGGTGATCTGTCCGAGTTGTTGTTGTTCACACATCTGGTGATCTGTCCGTGTAGTTGTTGTTCACGTATCTGGTGATATGTCCGTGTAGTTGTTGTTCACATATCTGGTGATATGTCCGTGTAGTTGTTGTTCACGTATCTGGTGATCTGTCCGTGTAATTGTTGTTCACGTATCTGGTGATATGTCCATGTAGTTGTTGTTCACGTATCTGTTGATCTGGCCGTGTAGTTGTTGTTCACGTATCTGGTGATCTGTCTGTGTAGTTGTTGTTCACGTATCTTGTGATTTGTCCATGTAGTTGTTGTTCACGTATCTGGTGCTCTGTCCGTGTAGTTGTTGTTCACGTATCTGGTGATCTGCCCATGTAGTTGTTGTTCACGTATCTAGTTATCTGCCCGTGTAGTTGTTGTTCACGTATCTGGTGATCTGTCCATGTAGTTGTTATTCACGTAACTGGCTGCTCGGTGTTGGACTTTTTCAAAGAGTTGGGCGTCATTTTGTTTGTGGGGATCCCAGACAGCTGAGGCGTACTCCAAAGGGTGACGTACCAATGTGGTGTAGGTCTCTTTTGAATTCGCTTGTATTTTGCTTTGATTCGCCTTTTCACGTTGCATGTTTATCTCATTTAGTTTGGTACGACCTTGCCAAGTTGGAAACGTATAGCGTTTGTTACACGCGGTATTTCTACCCGTTTACTATTAAGTAGAATTCAGGAACTATTTTGTTTCGTGACAGTTGGGCGACTGGGCGACGGTGTTTCTGTTTCGTTGGCTCTAATAAGCCTAGTAAGGATCACGTAAGATATTCGTGTGAAAGACCTCTCACGATATATGCCTCAAGGGTGTTCTAGTGCTACACGTGTGTGTTTTATCTTCGATAGTTTCGCCACTCGCTTCGGTAGATATTGTTCTGCCCATGACATCGTCAGTTGTCGCTTTGACATAGATGCGATTTCTTTGTCCGTGATGGCGCGGGGCGGCGCTCAGTTGAGTGTTGCCTGCGGCGCAGCCTCGGAAGTATTCAGGTTAATTGAAGCCAAAGAGTGATTCTCCAAATAGGAGGTACCGATTTGAATAATCATTGTTGTCAACCGGAGCAGCTAGCTGGGGATGTACTCCACCTCGCATGGCAGTTGATACTGCACGAAGGTGTAACGAAAGTCGCCATTTGTCAGCTGAGCCACCGCTACCCTCCCGCCGATCAGCGTTCACGCAGCAGGACTGCTCTTTGTCACCCCTCCGCCGTGGCTACAACGAGTTGTTGGATTACGCGAACGTTGAATCAAGGCTTGTACTTGGTGCAGCGACTTGAATTTGGTGTAGATCATTTACAGAAAAACGCGGTATATCAAATAGAATAAGCATTACTATTGCATATATATTATACACAAACGTATTGTAGACATCTATTAGGAAACAAGTTTTGTTAATTGTTAGTCAGAGGGAGTATTTTAGAGTAAGTTAGTTTCGGACTCTGTCAGGGAAGTCAGCGAGCGTTAATAGGGTTGTTTACCATTCGAAAATTGAGATAGCATAATGAATAGTCAGTAACATTGGAACATTGGTTAGAATAAGTATTACTATTATACAAACTTCTTGTAGACATATATTAAGAAACCGTTTTTGTAAACAGAGATAATATTTTTTCCGTATTCAAACTCAACGAGTGATAAAAGGGGGTTTGTTTACAGGTCGTGAATTCAACTTGTGCATCGAAATATCGTTTACATTGGCTAATATATATATATATATATATATATATATATATATATATATATATATATATATATATATATATATATATATATATATATATATATATATATATATATATATATATATATATATATATATATATATATATATATAAGATAAAGTTATATATTTATTTAATTACATACATAAGGTAATATCTGACATAGTGGTAGTAAACCTTTTCGGTAAAAAGGAATTAACAGCAGGATTATAGCGTAAATTAGTATACACTGATTTCGTTGTTTTGTTACACAGTATTCTCCGTATTCGCTAGGTGGAAGGTTTTTTTTTTCTCACGCGACCTTAATAGAAGACATAGTTAGCAAGTATATTAGCCTAAAGTGTTCTTTTGATTACAAAAATAGCCTTATTCAAGGCTAACGTATCAAACTAATTAAAACTAAATTGTATGATGGCGCCGTGCAAACGGCAGTTAAAGGCCACAAGGCACTTAATTTGTGGCAGTTGCAGAAACTTGGTGGACTTCGTCAAGTCTGGGTGCGAGAAGTCCTGGGCTGAGCTCCAGGCAGATAGTTTTAGTTTTGAGTGCAGGGGATGAACGAATATGAAAGAACTAGAGGTGGAGTTGGAAGAGCTGAGGCTGCTCGTTGTGGCAATGGTGGGAAGGGAACAGGGGGGTTGTGCCAGTAGTTCCGGTGGGGGAACAGTAGACGATAAAGTGGGGAAAGACACAAGATATGCTAGGGAGAGCTCACCTCAGCCTGGGAAGAAGCTGAGAGGAGGGAAGGTGACAGGTCGTAGGGAGACAGGACGTAAGGAGACGGGAAGGAAAGGAACGGGAGGGAAGACAACCGGAGTGGAGGAGAGGGGAATAGGGGAGACAGGAGGGAAGGAGAAGGGAGTGGGGGAGATGGGGGGAAAACAACCGGAGTGAAGGAGAGGGGAGTGGGAGAGACAAGAGCAAAGGAGTGGGAAGTGGGGGAGACAGGAGCGAAGGAGACAGGAGGGAAGGGGTCAGGACAGAATGTGATGAAAGGGATCCAACGGAAGAGTTATGCTGCACCAGTGATAGAGGGGGTGGGGAAGAGAGCGAGGGTGTTTGTGGGGGATTCGATAGTTAGGAAGACCGACAGAGTCTTAAACAAAGGAGATGATGTGGTGGTCTGCTTGACTGGAGCCAAAATAGAGGCGATAACTGAGAGTTTAAAAAACATCGTAGGTTCGGGTAAGGGGGGATCTGTTTTAGTACACGTAGGGACAAATAATGTAGAGAGGGAGGGTACAACTGCCATAGTTAGGAAATATTGGCAGTTGGTCAGAACACTAAAGCAGACGCGGGTTGAGCAGGTAATACTGTCAGGGATTTTACCTGTAATGGGCAGGAGGGGTCACAAATATCGAAATTGTCGGGGGATGGCAATTAACATGTTAGTCCAGAAGCTATGTAGGGAAGAGGAGGTTGGATTTGTGGATTAATGGGGAAGTTTTGTTGGGAGGGCTGATATGTACATGAAGGATGGGCTTCTTCTAAGTGGAAAGGGGGCGGCAGTATTCGCGGACAAACTTTCAGCAGCAGTAGATAGTGACATGGGTACAATGACAAATATTTTTGGAAGTAAACATTGTTTAAACTAGAAGTGCAGGGGGGTTACCTAGAGGTGTCTCAAGCAGAACAAGAGGCCACTAGCACAGATAAACCAATATTAAATCATCGGAAAAACATATCTGAAAAAGGTTATAGATGCGTATGTTTAAAGGCAAGGAGCATAGTAAATACGAAAAACGAATTAAACATTATGGTAGAAGATATTGACCCTCACATAATTGGTATAACTGAATCATGGGCCAACATAGATATAACAGATGCTGAATTAGGACTGACAGGATACGTAATGTTTAGGAAAGATCGAATAGGAAGAAGGGGCGGGGGAGTTATTTTATATGTTAAATAATCTATTCAGGCTTATGAAATAAAACTAGAAAGGGAAGCAATGAAGCGATGAAGCTGTTTGGTGCAAAATTGTTTCAGGAAATTCAAAATTAACTATTGGATTAGTTTACCGAAGTCCAAACATAAACGAAGAGGACAACACAAAAATAAAAAAACGCTATAAAGGAAGTTAGTAAAGGGGAATGTATCATAATGGGAGATTTTAACCATGGACACATACAATGGAATTCTCTAGAGAGCACAGGAATTGAGGACCAACAATTTATATTTTAATCCAGGATAGCTTTCTTACTCAGCACGTGCTAGAACCAACCAGGGAAGAAAATGTATTAGATATAGTTTTGTCATCACAAAACGAATTAGTGGACAATGTAAAAATATTTAAACCATTGGGTAACAGTGACCATAATCAAATACATTTTGACATCAATGTAAAATCAGAAAGTAAAAATATGAAAACGTACAAGAGAAACTTCCACAAAGGTAACTACAAAGATATGAGAAAATACTTAGCAAAGCTAGATTGGAATAACATGCTGATGAATAAGACCGCAATTGAATGTTGGAATATTCTAAAATATGAAATTGAGAGTATCATCGATAAATTTGTTCCCTTCCAAAAACAAGGAAAACGGTGTAGAAAGAAACACTTATCAAAAGAGGCTTTTAGAAAAATAGTGTTAAAACAAACTATGTGGAGGGTTTATAGGCGTACCAGAAAGGAAGAAGACTATGCAAATTACAAAGAGGCACTTAATGCAGCTACAGCTGAAATCAGACAATCTAAAAGAAGCTATGAGCAAAAACTAGCATGTAACATAAAAAATGACAGCAAGAGTTTTTATGCATATGTCAGGAGTAAACAAAGCGTACAAGACAACGTTGGACTTCTAGAAGACAGTGCTGGAAATATAATATCACAGGGGTTTTTAATGGCGGAAGACCTAAATGGTTACTTCAGTTCAGTGTTTACCAAAGAAGATATTAGTTCATTACCAGTTGCTGATGCTAAATTTTAGGAGGCTAAATCTGACTATTTAGGTCCATTAGTTGTAACTCCAGAATTGGTAGCTCAGAAAATAAAGGCAAATCACCGGGAGTGGATGGGATTCCTCCAAAATTACTAATGGAAACAGTACAACAAATCAGTATACCAATTGCAAGAGTATTCAACTTGTCATTAAAAGAGGGAGTTGTTCCGTTTGAATGGAAAGAAGCAAACATCATACCATTATTTAAAAAGGGTTCGAGAAATAAGTCAGAGAATTACAAACCAGTGAGTTTAACGTCAGTAATTTGTAAATTAATAGAAAGGTTAATTAAAGACCATATAGTGGATTTCCTCGTTAAGCATAAATTATTAAATTCATCTCAACATGGATTCCTTAAAGCGAGGTCATGCTTAACAAATATGTTATGTTTTTTTAAAGCAATCACTAAATCGATAGACGTGTGAACGCCAGTAGATATTATCTACTTAAATTTTCAAAAGCTTTTGACAAAGTGCCACATCAAAGATTACTACTTAAATTAAAATCCCATTGTATCGGGGATAGCATAACTGACTGGATAGAACAATGGCTGACTAACAGAAGACAACGAGTTGTAGTAGATGGAGAAGTTTCAAATTGGAAATCGGTTTTGAGTAGGGTACCTCAAGGATCAGTATTAGGACCTATATTATTCTTAATATATATATCAATGACTTGGACGACGGTATAACAAGTAAAGTACTGAAATTTGCGGATGACACAAAACTGTTTAGAAAGGTTAATACTGATGGTGATAAACAACATTTACAAAACGATCTAGACAGATTAGTGAAATGGTCTGAGAAATGGCAGATGTTGTTTAATTTTGGGAAATGTAAATGCCTACATACAGGACATGGGAACTTGAATGTAAATTATAAAATGGGAGATACTGTTCTGGGTAATACTGTAAAAGAAAAGGACTTAGGAATTCCAATAAGCGCTGATATGAAAGTTTCAGAGCAGTGTGGTATTGCAGCTTCAAAGGGTAATCAAATTCTTGGATTGATTAGAAGAAACATAATATACAAGGGAAAAAAGTTAATTATACCTCTTCATAAAGCAATAGTTAGACCTCATTTAGAATACTGTATACAAGCATGGAGACCATATCGTAAGAAGGATATAGATACGTTTGAACGCATACAAAGGAGAGCAACTAAAATGATTCCAGAACTGAGATACCTTAGTTATGAAGAACGCCTGAAAGACAAACAACTTCCACTCCATTTATGTAAACGCCATGTATAAATAAGTACTACAGACGGCTGAATACAAACAACTTCCACTCCATTTATGTAAACGCCGTGTATAATTAAGTACTACAGACGGCTGAAGACAAACAACTTCCACTCCATTTATGTAAACGCCGTGTATAATTAAGTACTACAGACAGCTGAAGACAAACAACTTCCACTCCATTTATGTAAACGCCGTGTATAATTAAGTATTACAGACGGCTGAAGACAAACAACTTCCACACCATTTATGTAAACGCCGTGTATAATTAAGTCCTACAGACGGCTGAATACAAACAATGTCCACTCCATTTATGTAAACGCCGTGTATAATTAAGTACTACAGACGGCTGAAGACAAACAACTTCCACTTCATTTATGTAAACGCCATGTATAATTAAGTACTACAGACGGCTGAAGACAAACAACTTCCACTCCATTTATGTAAACGCCGTGTATAATTAAGTACTACAGACGGCTGAAGACAAACAACTTCCACTCCATTTATGTAAACGCCGTGTATAATTAAGTCATACAGACGGCTGAATACAAACAATGTCCACTCCATTTATGTAAACGCCGTGTATAATTAAGTACTACAGACGGCTGAATACAAACAACTTCAACTCCATTTATGTAAACGCCGTGTATAATTAAGTACTACAGACGGCTGAAGACAAACAACTTCCACTCCAGTTCTGTAAACGCCGTGTATAATTAAGTACTACAGACGGCTGAATACAAACAATGTCCACTCCATTTATGTAAACGCCGTGTATAATTAAGTACTACAGACGGCTGAATACAAACAATGTCCACTCCAGTTCTGTAAACGCCGTGTATAATTAAGTACTACAGACAGCTGAAGACAAACAACTTCCACTCCATGTATGTAAACGCCGTGTATAATTAAGTACTACATACGGTTGAATACAAACAACTTCCACTCCAGTTCTGTAAACTACGTGTATAATTTACCTGCTAAATTCTTATAATAAAAATGCAACAAATGTTAATATCCTTTTTATATGCGTCTAATGATTTACTTGGTATAATTCGTGTTTTAAGTGTTTCACTGGAAATGCCGCAGATTACTTCTAATACCTAGACAAATGTGTGTATTAAGGGGATTGCATATGTGTTCGACATTATTTTGCATGAATAAATGTGTCTTTTAGTTGAGTCACCTGATCATGTCATTTGTGTTACAGATAGTAAAACGTGAAATCTTCTTTCCTGAGAATCCGTCCGGTAACCAGTTGAGTGAATTGGTATACTATTACAGGTGAGAATAATTTCTGGTACGCCGACGCATGTCTCGTTGTACTGTAACTTGTTATGTTACTTGTCAAAAGCGACAAATAAAACAAGCGCAGTTAGTGAAACACTGAGATGTCCTGACGGGACATGGGAATTTAGCACGTAACAAATACTAAGTTATTCTTATTTTATGCACATACATGTCACTGACGAACTAACAAAGTGACGTGTACACAGCAGTGAGTAATCTAACAGGCGAACACATGAGGCAGAATGACATGTCATTGACGAACTAACAAAGTGACGTGTACACAGCAGTGAGTAATCTAACAGGCGAACACATGAGGCAGAATGACATGTCATTGACGAACTAACAAAGTTACGTGTACACAGTAGTGAGTAATCTAACAGGCGAACACATGAGGCAGAATGACATGTCATTGACGAACTAACAAAGTGACGTGTACACAGCAGTGAGTAATCTAACAGGCGAACACATGAGGCAGAATGACATGTCATTGACGAACTAACAAAGTGACGTGTACACAGTAGTGAGTAATCTAACAGGCGAACACATCAGGCAGAACGATGTTAATCAATATTCAGTGATACCTGATTTATTTCTTAGCACTATGTAAAAACCCGGAAACTGGGCAAACACACTTAATTAATTGCTAATGCTATCAATTATTAGGTTCAGGGTTATTAATATCGAGGCTATTGCTACTCTATAATATTAATGTCCTTATTTGTAACTTTAGAAGACACCACCGTTGTTTAACTTCGTCATGTGATCGGCGACAAATATTTCGAAGATGTGAACAAAATAGGCATTTTTATTACATCGACTGCGGATCATATATAAACTATTCACACACTACATATTTGGACATCAAAGATATTTTCATTTGCTAAATCAGTTAAGGATGGAGTTTTAAAAATGTTGCGATTGTAATGGCAATATACCTACGTGTATTTTGGCTGTTTGCCTTTATTTGTTGTCTCTCAATAGATCCACGTGACTCTTGTGTTTTGGTTGTCTACCTTTGTTTGTTGTCTCTCAATATATCTACTTGATTCTTGTGTTTTGACTGTCTACCTTTGATTGTTGTCACTCAATATATCTACTTGATTCTTGTGTTTTGGCTGTCTACATTTGTTTTTGTCTCTCAATAGACCTACGTGATTCTTGTGTTTTGGCTGTCTACCTTTGGTTTTTGTCTCTCAATAGACCTACGTGATTCTTGTGTTTTGGCTGTCTACCTTTGGTTTTTGTCTCTCAATAGACCTACTTGACTCTTGTTGTTTTGGCTGTCTGCCTATGTTTGTTGTCTCTCAATAGATCTACTTGATTTTTGTGTTTTAGCTGTCTGCCTTTGCTTGTTGTCTGTCAATAGACTTACGTGACTCTTGTGTTTTGGCTGTCTGCCTTTGCTTGTTTTCTCTCAATATACCTACTTGACTATTGGGCTTTCGCTGTCTGCCTTTGCTTGTTGTCTCTCAATAGACCTACGTGATTCTTGTGTTTTGGCTGTCTACCTTTGGTTTTTGTCTCTCAATAGATTTAAGTGACTCTTGTGTTTTGGATGTCTACCTTTATTTGTTGTCTCTCAATATACCTACTTGATTCTTGTGTTTTGGCTGTCTGCCTTTGTTTGTTGTCTGTCAATAGACTTACGTGACTCTTGTGTTTTGGCTGTCTGCCTTTGCTTGTTTTCTCTCAATATACCTACTTGACTATTGGGCTTTGGCTGTCTGCCTTTGCTTGTTGTCTCTCAATAGACCTACGTGACTCTTGTGTTTTGGCTGTCTACCTTTGTTTGTTTTCTCTCAGTATACCTACGTGACTATTGGGCTTTGGCTGTCTGCCTTTGCTTGTTGTCTCTCAATAGACCTTCGTGACTATTGGGCTTTGGCTGTCTGCTTTTGCTTGTTGTCTCTCAATAGACCTACGTGACTCTTGTGTTTTGGCTGTCTGCCTTTGCTTGTTGTCTCTCAATATACCTACGTGAATCTTGTGTTTTGGCTGTCTGCCTTTGCTTGTTGTCTCCAATAGACTAATTTTTTCAGGACAAAATGAGATAGACAATGAATGCAAGTGTGACCACCACCAGTGTCAACACAGCGGCAGGACGTCACCGCGGAACAAAGGACAACAACACGAGTGTCTGGAGGCTCACAAGTGTGACCGCCACCAGTGTCAACACAGCGGCAGGACGTCACCGTGGAACAAAGGACAACAACACGAGTGTCTCGAGGCTCACAAGTGTAACCGCCACCAGTGTCAACACAGCGACAGGACGTCACCGCGGAACAAAGGACAACAACACGAGTGTCTCGAGGCTCACAAGTGTCTCTGTGCCTGGTAACTATTTACTAATGTTTGTATCCATATATGTAAAGGAATTTCGTAGTAATATAATAGTAAACTATTATTTTTTTATAATTGTTTTTATAAATATCAATATTTACATTACTGACTATATAATTATTATCTAATTTCTAACGCATCGTTGGGTCTGGTAATTATTATTTCATGTTTGCATCCTTATTTTAAACGGAACTATTATATATAACAATGAAAAACCAGTTTTCATATGTATGTATAATTTTATGTAATAGACTGTGTTGAATATATTCGTTGTTTTATATATAATTATAACAATGCTGTGTTGATGTTTGTCTTAGTAGTTTACTCACGCATTAACGTTTATTAATATAGCAATTATATCAATAATGCAAGGAATTTGTCCAGTTTGTTTCACTTGGAATACGTTTCTCCATTACTCCAACACAATCATGTAGCCTGTACTTGTTGTATAATTCATCAGCGATGCACGTTGTCGTTTCTATGACAGCCTGATACATACATTGAATGGAAGCAAGTACATCCCAACTAGGAAGACACAGCAAGTAGGACACTTGATGGTGAAGGAAGAGCTGAAATCCACACTGAGTGTGAAGACATGTAGTGGGATACCACTGCTGGTCAAGGGAAGACGTGTAGTGGGATACCACTGCTGGTCAAGGGAAGACGTGTAGTGGGATACCACTGCTGGTCAAGGGATAGCCCAAAACGTAACATCAAACTGAATTTACAGTAGGTGAGGCAAGACATAAATATTGCATTGGCTTACATACGAATTCAGCATTGCATACGTTATCAACCGAGCAAGCATATTTTACATGCGTGCATGTCATCCCAGTTCTATTAACAGCATATTGTCTTTGGGCGACACACTCTTCGCCTGCTTCCAAGCGTCCATGTTAAACCAGGCAGGCAGTTGCTGTCTTCGTCTGTTCTCAGGACGTGCCCAATCCATTACCTGCGGAACTGGGAACGGCTTAATTTATTGGAATTGGAATAAAATGACACAGTGACATGGTTTAAAATACATTATTTTTTGTAGCAAATGGATAGAGAAATGTATGCTAAAAGTGTGAGTCTAGATGCGAGTATTTCATATACAGGATGGGATTTGGATTCACTGTCCTTATGTAGCAAGTTAAATTATGTTGTCACTTGCATGATTTGTTCACGTGATACTGGTATTGTTTATGAGTAGTTATGATTAGACATGTTCTATATTTTGTAGGTGTCGATGCTGAACTAGTAAGAAACATGACAATGGTAACCAGGTTCCAAGACCCAGACTATGTCAACTGGGTAAAGGCGGGTCAGGCGCTGTTGTGTACTGCTGAAGGAATGTATACATTCTGTGAGGACCCGATCAAGAGATACCACCTAGATCTTCACCGCAAGTTTCCACGCCAGCCATGCAGCGGCCCCTGTCGGTACGTTTGGAGACTGATGTTGATTATGTTGCTGTGGTTATTCAACTATGATTGGTTGTTAGCAAAACATAGTGAGCATGTCATCCACTACATCAAAGTTCAAATGTCCTGTGGACAAAAAAAACTGTTATCTATGAGTGACCTATCGATGCGATACTACTAATATATTATTTGCTTCAATGGTGTAATATATACTGTGAGAATATGTACTTTCTTGTATCTACCTAAAACGACTTCAGAGTGAGTAAAATTGTAAACTACAATATTACATTATATTTGCATTGAATCCAAAACAATTTATTTAAAGAAACAAGTCACCATCATTGCGAAATAAACAAAGTTGGTGCGTATTAACTTTTATTTAAAGAAACAAGTCACCATCATTGTGAAATAAACAAAGCTGGTGCGTATTAACTTTTATTTAAAGAAACAAGTCACCATCATTGTGAAATAAACAAAGCTGGTGCGTATTAACTTTTATTTAAAGAAACAAGTCACCGTCATTGCGAAATAAACAAAGTTGGTGCGTATTAACTTTTATTTAAAGAAACAAGTCACCATCATTGTGAAATAAACAAAGCTGGTGCGTATTAACTTTTATTTAAAGAAACAAGTCACCATCATTGTGAAATAAACAAAGCTGGTGCGTATTAACTTTTATTTAAAGAAACAAGTCACCATCATTGTGAAATAAACAAAGCTGGTGCGTATTAACTTTTATTTAAAGAAACAAGTCACCATCATTGTGAAATAAACAAAGCTGGTGCGTATTAACTTTTATTTAAAGAAACAAGTCACCATCATTGTGAAATAAACAAAGCTGGTGCGTATTAACTTTTATTTAAAGAAACAAGTCACCATCATTGTGAAATAAACAAAGATGGTGCGTATTAACTTTTATTTAAAGAAACAAGTCACCATCATTGTGAAATAAACAAAGCTGGTGTGTATTAACTTTTATTTAAAGAAACAAGTCACCATCATTGTGAAATAAACAAAGCTGGTGCGTATTAACTTTTATTTAAAGAAACAAGTCACCATCATTGTGAAATAAACAAAGCTGGTGCGTATTAACTTTTATTTAAAGAAACATGTCACCATCATTGTGAAATAAACAAAGCTGGTGCGTATTAACTTTTATTTAAAGAAACAAGCCACCATCATTGTGAAATAAACAAAGCTGGTGCGTATTAACTTTTATTTAAAGAAACAAGTCACCATCATTGTGAAATAAACAACGCTGGTGCGTATTAACTTTTATTTAAAGACACAAGTCACCATCATTGTGAAATAAACAAAGCTGGTGCGTATTAACTTTTATTTAAAGAAACAAGTCACCATCATTGTGAAATAAACAAAGCTGGTGCGTATTAACTTTTATTTAAAGAAACAAGTCACCATCATTGTGAAATAAACAAAGCTGGTGCGTATTAACTGTTATTCCTCGTCTTTAATCACATTTCTGATGTAACGGGTCATATATTATATTTATGATGGGAACACATATATATTTTCTTTCAGAATATACCTGCACGTAGTGTTAAACTGTGCAGGTAAAGATCAATAGTTACACGGTGTATGCATGATGTTTTTATTTACCAGGGTGGTGGCACTGTGCAATGTATGTGCCAAACGGCGTGACGAATGGAAGAAAGACATAATCTCCCAACTTACCCCACGTACAGTTCCATGTTGGAAGAACACAGACAAATCTAAATGGGAGACCGATGCGTGGGAGATCGCGAAGGTCTTCATGGGACCTGGTCAAGGTGCATTCAGAGCCGGCGCAGTTGACACAGATCCCATTGGGCTGTTGCAGTTGGTGCTCAACTGTCAGTTGTTTACCAGCTGTATCTCGAACAGGCAGTCGTTTGATGACGTAAGTGGCCACATAGTCACGTTTTTTCAAATGCTCCTGCAGATGTTACTTGAAGACATGTGCACATTCATGAAAACGATAGTGTCTGAATTGCAATTAAATAGCAAGTAAACGTAATTATACAAGTTCCGCATATATACAATGTTTCTATATAACATATGCTGTAGCATCATCATATTTGGTTAGGCCACTGATAGACAACATTTGTTTATCTAAACAACACCATGCCTTATTTATTGGTATGTGAAGTCAACGAATGATATCCTGATGTAATCACGGCACTAATTTTGTATTCAGTATATAGCAATTTCCGTTATATTTTTTTGTAAATATGCTGTGTCCAAATTAACAGTTTGCACCATTAGCTTGCATTAGATCATATGTTAGATAACTGTTGCATCCCTGCATTTACTTGTTTGTGTTTAACCCAGTGCAGTTGTATAGTTTATCAAAGCTGTATGCAATTGAAATGAGGAATTCACAATCAATGGAATTATATGTAATATTAACATGAACACTGAAGCTACATGTTTGATGTATGACTGTCGTTCTTTAGGCGTAATATTAACATGAACACTGAAGCTACATGTTTGATGTATGACTGTCGTTCTTTAGGTGTAATATTAACATGAACACTGAAGCTACATGTTTGATGTACGACTGTCGTTCTTTAGGTGTAATATTAACATGAACACTGAAGCTACATGTTTGATGTATGACTGTCGTTCTTTAGGTGTAATATTAACATGAACACTGAAGCTACATGTTTGATGTTTGACTGTCGTTCTTTAGGTGAAAACAATACGAAACAAAATGTTTCATTCAGCCAATCTCAAGCTGACTAACACTGAGATGAAGGATCACATCAAAGCAATGACTACATTGTTACAAGACCCAGCACAGCTCAATAACGATAGTATCGCCAAGGCGGCTGTACAACAACTTCAACAGGTAACACAAAACCATTTGTAATGGGATAAATAGCAGGTTGCTAATGTAACATGCAACGCAGACTTCAAACACATAATGCAGGGTTGTAAGTATGTATATAATTACTATAAATTTGTCTAATAAGATTTACATGGTTTATCGTGTGATGAATAAACATTGTGGTTGATATATATATATATATATATATATATATATATATATATATATATATAGATGGCCTTTCCAGAATATTTAAGCTATGACATTCCAATCAGCTGCATTATACGTGCTGGCGGTCACAGTTATTCTTTATACATGCTGGTAGTCACATATATTCTTTATACATGCTGGCAGTCACATTTATTCTTTATACAAGCTGGTAGTCACAGTTATTCTTTATACATGGTGTAGTCACAGTTATTCTTTATACATGCTAGCAGTCACAGTTATTCTTAATACATGGTGTAGTCACAGTTATTATTTATACATGCTAGCAGTCACAGTTATTCTTTATACATGCTAGCAGTCACAGTTATTCATTATACATGCTAGCAGTCACAGTTATTCTTTATACATGCTGGCAGTCACAGTGATTATTTATACATGCTAGCAGTCACAGTTATTCTTAATACATGGTGTAGTCACAGTTATTATTTATACATGCTAGCAGTCACAGTTATTCTTTATACATGCTAGCAGTCACAGTTATTCATTATACATGCTAGCAGTCACAGTTATTCTTTATACATGCTGGCAGTCACAGTGATTATTTATACATGCTGGCAGTCACAGTTATTCTTTATACTTGCTAGCAGTCACAGTTATTCTTTATACATGCTAGTAGTCGCAGTTATTCTTTATACATGCTGGCAGTCACAGTTATTCTTTATACATGCTGGTAGTCACAGTTATTCTTTATACATGCTGGTAGTCACAGTTATTCTTTATACATGCTGGTAGTCACAGTTATTCTTTATACATGCTGGTAGTCACAGTTATTCTTTATACATGCTGGCAGTCACAGTTATTCTTTATACATGCTGGCAGTCACAGTGATTATTTATACATGTTGGCAGTCACAGTTATTCTTTATACTTGCTAGCAGTCACAGTTATTCTTTATACATGCTAGTAGTCGCAGTATTTTTTTATACATGCTGGTAGTCACAGTTATTCTTTATACATGCTGGTAGTCACAGTTATTCTTTATACATGCTGGCAGTCACAGTTATTCTTTATACATGCTGGTAGTCACAGTTATTCTTTATACATGCTGATAGTCACAGTTATTCTTTATACATGCTGGTAGTCACAGTTATTCTTTATACATGCTGGCAGTCACAGTTATTCTTGCCTCCTTTCCACGTTGTTTATGGTTCGCTGTGACTGTTCTGCAATGGTAAGATGCTACCACACAAATCATTTGGTTTTGTAACTAACTTGATTTACTGCTGGAATCTTCGGGAGGAAGTTTGTAACTAACTTGACCTACAGTTGGAATCTTCGGGAGGAAGTTTGTAACTTACTTGACCTACTGCTAGAATCTTCGGGAGGAAGTATGTAACTAACTTGACCTACTGCTAGAATTTTCAAGAGGAAGGATCAACCGCAATGCATTATTTTGGGTCTGAACTGAGAGAGAGTGAAATATTTTGAACAGTAATATGTAATAATTTTATGTTGTTGCGTGTTGGTCTGTTTAATATATACTGACAAACTTTGGGATGGATATTTTATTATATTTGATTTACGGTCAGGTTTCTAACAAATAAAACACCGGTCTAAACAAAAGTATTGATTAAATTTATTTACTAACTTGGCATTCTTCATTATAACCTATGTTCGACATGATTGTATATCACCACAGATAGAAGCTCTTCCTCTGGAAGCGAACGACTCACGAGTCATTCAAAGTGAACGCACTCTGTGGACACAGAAAATTGAATGGATCAGCAATCAACAGTCAGTTGCTAAAGAAGAGGTACTTCTGCATTAACCACATCTATATACATTATTGATTACACATTTTAAGGTTATAAAAATTTACTTTGTAATGTGAACATGTGTGTGGGTGTATATATATATATATATATATATATATATATATATATATATATATATATATATATATATATATATATATATATAATGATATACATACGCGCACACACACACATAGTGTGTTTGAGTGTGTGCGTGCGTGCGTGCGTGCGTGCGTGCGTGCGTGTGCGTGCGTGCGTGCGTGCGTGCGTGTGTTTGAACTGTTCAAATGTCCCACATGCCCAAGTCATAGGTTAGAAGACTGCAATAAGTCTCTGTTTTTTCTCCAACCAGATAAAAGTGTAAGATTATTACGACGATCCCATAAATTTTAGTTGAAGCTTAAATGTGTTCCCTTAGGAAAATGTAGTATTTCACCAGACTAGCTTTCAAATTTAATTAAACATAATTACATAAATGAGCTGAAGTGACACCGTGACCGCAATTAACGCTGCTAGGATATGACATATACACTTATAGGTATTATTACTAAGGGTTGTTTGATATATTCAGGTGGAAGAAATAATGAACTATGTCACTGCCGTTTTTGGAAGAGAGACATACCGTGTGAGAACCCTCTTGGATGGCTTAGAAAGAAGAACAACCGAATCAGAAGGTACGTTACTGTTTCCAAGGACTTTTACCTGCGTAACTCATTCGTAAATCGTCCGAAAGTGTAGATAGTTCGTATATACATATAATTAATCTTACCAACGGTTATAGCCGTCACCAACACATTAATATATCCCTCCTGTAACATGACATTGATAACCAATGTCCCCATGTTTTCATCAGCGTCACATGGCCGACATCTTTCTTCGCTGGTTCATGTCTCCGTGTACATATAGATAAGGAGCCAGCAGCAGCGGGTCCGGGGGATCTTATGAATTTCAAGAAACCCCTAGGCTATGGAAGGGAGTCTTAGACCTCCTGTGTCCGTGGCAAATATTACGGTAAAGGACAACGTATATAGGCCTACATTGGTCACTAGTGTCAATGTAAAAATTGAAGTATTAGCAGCCGGCTGATATTAACCCTTTTGTAAGTAGAACGATCCATGTGTCGTCCCGTCCCCCCCCCGGATCGTGAGTAGAACGACATATGACTACGATTGACTGAGACTCCCCGCCATTAGGCCTAGATCCGCCTCTAGGTCATACATGAAGTACATCACAGTCAGGGGTAGGGTGGGGTGTCCGGGTAAGCTGTACGGAGCGCTACACGGGGGTGGGGTGTCTTGGCGATCGTTGTGTTTGTAAAAAAAATAGCACCGCGTTTTGCTAACTAGTTCTGTTCCACTTTTTACTGGACTGGTTCATCAAAACACAACGAAAACCGCTGTTCGGTAGTTGTTATGGTTAACCCTCACCCCGCACGGTGGCGACACTGTTCGGTAGTTGTTACGGTTAACCCTCACCCCGCACGTTGGCGACACTGTTCGGTAGTTGTTACGGTTAACCCTCACCCCGCACGGTGGCGACACTGTTCGGTAGTTGTTACGGTTAACCCTCACCCCGCACGGTGGCGACACTGTTCGGTAGTGTTTACTGTTAACCCTCACCCCGCACGGTGGCGACACTGTTCGGTAGTTGTTACGGTTAACCCTCACCCCGCATGGTGGCGACACTGTTCGGTAGTTGTTACGGTTAACCCTCACCCCGCACGGTGGCGATATTGTTTGGTAGTTGTTATGGTTAACCCTCACCCCGCACGGTGGCGACACTGTTTGGATGACCGGATCAGGTCAAATTTAATGTAATAGTTTGTCCAATGACTTTACCAAAAGTAGCGAGTTAGCATGTCGTAGTGGATCACAATTAATGAGTCTGAAACGAGACGGACAAAATAAATTAATTGGGGAGGGATCCTTAAGTCACACTGCGAGCAAAAGATGCTCTATGATTTCCACCATTTTTAAAGGAAATGAACCATTATTGAATGTTGTTCTCTGGCACTTGTGTTGTGAAGCAGCGCAGGTGGATGTTTCTGCCCCATTTTTCTCGGGTGTAGTTTGGTATTAATTTTGGCTCGTGATTCCAAACAGACCACTTGTGGGCTCACATAACATAGACAACGAGCAACTAAATCATTTCGTACTTTTATGCACTACACTTTGCTTGTTTACATGACTTTTCACGGTGCGCCGTTCATTTCGTTTAATGTAACAAAAAGTCACATAATTAAATGCACAATTTTCGATTTGCATTATAACAGTAAGCTATGCACAAGTTTAGATATATAACATAATGCACAATTATCTATTTTCTGACAAAATGTTATGAATGAATTGGTCAATATTTGGATTTCACAATTTATTCGGTATTTCAAGTCATCCATTCAAACTACTCATAATGTTATGCTTTCGGTTGACATCGACAAAAGAAACCTATAGTTGTTATTGGTGAAACACTATTATAATACTATTTAAATTATGTGTAGTAAGTGTTATTTTTGCACCACTGAACAGAAGTTCTACAACAACATGGTCACGACATATCTCGGCAGCAAGAGCATCAGCGAAAGTTGGAAGAACAGCAGATCAGACAAGGCGAAGACATATCGCAGCTGCGACAGCAACAGCAAGACGAGACTGAGGCATTTCATGAACAAATCAAAGGTACTGTACGTGACAGTTTGTATGTGTTATTTTGTAAAATAGCAATGCTTTATTTAAGTGATGGTTTTCCGCGAAATCACTGATGTTTAGGTTTGTTTTTGAAACGGGGCTCTTGATTTGACTTGATTCGGCAGCTCTGCATCTGTACGCTTAAATGTCCACTAAAATAGTATATATCAAAAACACTATTCCATTCCAGTTGTGCAACCGGATAATTCCCATATTTCAGACACTAGCATTGGCCAGATACATTCATGTGACTGACACTTATTAATTGTTTTATGCAGGATAACAACTTCCTCAAATCACTAATGTCAGATCGCTCTGACTGAATCTTGCCAAAACCTCCAACATTCTCAACATATTGATATATGACGTAGTCAGAAATATTTTGGCCGAGTTCATGTTCAATTAAAATAAAGATGGCAAAGATATAATAACATAATGAAGCCATTACAAACTCCTCCTCACGTCCTTTATCTGCACACGAAGTATATATATATATATATATATATATATATATATATATATATATATATATATATATATATATATATATATATATCAATGTTCAAAACAAGATTACAAAATGTTGTTGAGCTATCATAAATGTAAACAATTCGTTGTAATGGAAATATTGTGGGACACTTTAAACCCGATTTCTTGAATTTTTAATATTTGACGTGGATCACTACAACCACCCACAACTTCGCACAACGACTTACAATGATGGCGCTACCAATGAAAAGCAGCAATATTGCTATAAAACGTGTTCTCGTAATACCATCAAGCCAAAATGCCATAAAGCCAATATATGTATATGTTTAAACTGTATAGAACTGATCAATAATTATTATTGCAAAAACATAAAAGCCAGGATGCCCGTGGCCGCGGCAAATATGCTGCAGTTTGTTTTTGTGATGTTATTAAGATGTCATCAAATGTCGAAGTGTTTTCTGTTTGTCATTGTCATCCCTGTTTGTCATTGTCATCCCTGTTTATGTGGCTATCTCTGTATTGAAAGAAACAGTGGAAAAACCAACAAGTGACCTTATTGATAATATCCTATAGAAAGTCTGATATCTTAATGGGAAGCAAAAGGCAGTTCTGACATATTGTGGCCTTTGACGCGTGTTTATAAGTATTACCGATTTTTTTAAAGCTGATGGTCCAAAGGCGTAGAAGACATTTACGTATTTTTTAGTTTTGTTGTATTATGAGATGCGCCCCGCGTTTGTCAGATGATCCGCAACTAAACACAATTAGATTCACATGTTGATTTGGCCGGCGCAACCGATTACAATGTTGTGTAATAATTGCTGACTGAACCGCACAAACGCACATATCGCCAAAAAAGTTTAGCAATGTATGCCCAGCGTAACGGATGTATGCTACCTGTATAAGGGTTAAGTACCACTTAGGGTTCACACCGATGAGTTTTCGTAATTATGTATTTTGTTGAATTAACGTTTAAGTCCAATTGATTGCGACAACTATCAGTGTGTTTGTGTATAATGCTGCCACGATCATATTTAACTAGATCCAATAATATTAGTATTCTTTCCCGTAGTTGGGATGCACTCAAAATACTTCCCACAGTGGGAGAGGGGGTAGACACCCCACAGTGGGAGAGGGAATAGACACCACACACTGGGAGAGGGGGTAGACACCCCACAGTGGGAGAGGGGATATACACCCCACAGTGGGAGAGGGGATAGACACCCCACAGTGGGAGAAGGGATAGACACCCCACAGTGGGAGAGGGGGTATACACCCCACAGTGGGAGAGGGGATAGACACCACACAGTGGGAGAGGGGATAGACACCCCACAGTGGGAGAGGGGATAGACACCCCACAGTGGGAGAGGGGATATACACCCCACAGTGGGAGAGGGGATAGACACCCCACAGTGGGAAAGGGGGTAGACACCCCACAGTGGGAGAGGGGATAGACACCACACAGTGGGAGAGGGGATAGACACCCTACAGTGGGAGAGGTGATATACACCCCACAGTGGGAGAGGGGGTAGACACCCCACAGTGGGAGAGGGGATATACACAACACAGTGGGAGAGGGGATAGACACCCCACAGTGGGAGAGGGGATAGACACCCCACAGTGGGAGAGGGGATAGACACCCCACAGTGGGAAAGGGGGTAGACACCCCACAGTGGGAGAGGGGATAGACACCACACAGTGGGAGAGGGGATAGACACCCTACAGTGGGAGAGGTGATATACACCCCACAGTGGGAGAGGGGGTAGACACCCCACAGTGGGAGAGGGGATATACACAACACAGTGGGAGAGGGGATAGACACCCCACAGTGGGAGAGGGGATAGACACCCCACAGTGGGAGAGGGGGTAGACACCCCACAGTGGGAGAGGGGATAGACACTCTACAGTGGGAGAGGGGGTAGACAGGACACAGTGGGAGAGGGGATAGACTCCAACAATGGGAGAGGGGATAGACTCCCACAGTGGGAGAGGCTTATCTCTCCTTATTACCCGACACTCTACACTCATCCGACAAGCTACTCCTTAAACAACCAACTTCCCAAACTAAAATAGGAGAACGAGCTTTCTATTGGGCAGCTCCAAGGGCATGGAATGAACTGACCATCACAGTTCACTAATGCATGAATGTTGGGCAGTTCAAGGTGGGTTTAATGAATTAACTATTTTTACTATTTATTCTTGTTTTTATTTATTCAGGATTGTAAAGTACCCCAGGACAATTATATGGATGGGGCACTATATAAAATTATTATTATTATTGGTATTATTAGTATAAGTGCATGACTGTATGGCAAGCATTGTAATGGCTACATCTAATATGTAATGTGTTACAGTATTGTCTGTGCAGTGTATCATCTAATATGTAATGTGTTACTGTATTGTATGTGCAGTGTATCATCTAATATGTAATGTGTTACAGTATTGTCTGTGCAGTGTATCATCTAATATGTAATGTGTTACAGCATTGTCTGTGCAGTGTATCATGTAATATGCAATGTGTTACAGTATTGTATGTGCAGTGTATCATGTAATATGTAATGTGTTACAGTATTGTCTGTGCAGTGTATCGTGTAATATGTAATGTGTTACAGTATTGTCTGTGCAGTGTATCGTTTAATATGTAATGTGTTACTATATTGTCTGTACAGAGTATCATGTAATATGTAATGTGCTACAGTATTGTATGTGCAATGTATCATGTAATATGTAATGTGTTACATTATTGTCTGTGCAGTGTATCATGTAATATGTAATGTGTTACAATATTGTCTGTGCAGTGTATCATGTAATATGTAATGTATTACAATATTGTCTGTGCAGTGTATCATGTAATATGTAATATGTTACAGTATTGTCTGTACAGTGTATCATGTAATATGTAATGTGTTACAGTATTGTATGTGCAGTGTATCATGTAATATGTAATGCGTTACAGTATTGTATGTGCAGTGTATCGTGTTTCGTTACAAAAACACTGACTTCTAGTCAAAAATCATCAGGGGGAAGTTCCAGGAATACTTGTTATTTAGCCCATTACTGTATTGTGTTTGTGTGTCCGCCTGTTCTACGCAGCGGACGTAATTATTTGAACGGCATGTTTTAATACAGCTGGAATAAAGAACAAATCTGTCCCAGCCATGTTGATACTTCTAAACGGCTGATTCTGTTATACATGTTATCATCTACAGCATCACTTCAGCAATGATGATATCATCATCCATGGGTCTGGCAGTGAACAGATCCTCGTCAATGTCCGTCCATGTGTCCAATGATGACATCATCATCCATGGGTCTGGCAATGGACAGATCCTCGTCAATGTCCGTCCACGTGTCCAATGATGACATTATCAACCATGGGTCTGGCAGTGGACATATCCTCGTCAATGTCCGTCCATGTGTCCAATGATGACATTATCAACCATATGTCTGGCAGTGGAGAGATCCTCGTCAATGTCCGTCAATGTGTCCAATGATGACATCATCAACCATGGGTCTGGCAGTGGACATATCCTCGTCAATGTCCATCCACGTGTCCAGTGATGACATCATCACCCATGGGTCTGGCAGTAGACAGATCCTTTCAATGTCCGTCCATGTGTCCAATGATGACATTATCAACCATAGGTATGGCAGTGGACATATCCTCGTCAATGTCCGTTCACGTGTCCAGCGATGACATCATCAACCATGGCTCTGGCAGTGGACATATCCTCGTCAATGTCCGTTCACGTGTCCAGTGATGACATCATCAACCATGGGTCTGGCAGTGGACATATCCTCGTCAATGTCCGTCCATGTGTCCAATGATTACATCATCAACCATGGGTCTGGCAGTGGACAGATCCTCGTCAATGTCCGTCCACGTGTCCAGTGATGACATCATCACCTATGGGTCTGGTAGTGGAGAGATCCTCGTCAATGTCCGTCCATGTGTCCAATGATGACACCATCAACCATGGGTCTGGCAGTGGACAATCTTCGTCAATGTCCGTTCACGTGTCCAATGATGACATCATCATCCATGGGTCTGGCAGTGGAGAGATCCTCGTCAATGTCCGTCCATGTGTCAAATGATGACGTCACCACCCAAGGGTCTGGCAGTGGAGAGATCCTCTTCAATGTCCGTCCACGTGTCCAATGACGACATCATCATCCATGGGTCTGGCAGTGAACAGATCCTCGTCAATGTCCGTCCATGTGTCCAATGATGACATCATCACCCATGGGTCTGGCAGTGGACATATCCTCCTCAATGTCCATCCACGTGTCCAGTGATGACATCATCACCCATGGGTCTGGCAGTAGACATATCCTTTCAATGTCCGTCCATGTGTCCAATGATGACATTATCAACCATAGGTATGGCAGTGGACATATCCTCGTCAATGTCCGTTCACGTGTCCAGCGATGACATCATCAACCATGGCTCTGGCAGTGGACATATCCTCGTCAATGTCCGTTCACGTGTCCAGTGATGACATCATCAACCATGGGTCTGGCAGTGGACATATCCTCGTCAATGTCCGTCCATGTGTCCAATGATTACATCATCAATCATGGGTCTGGCAGTGGACAGATCCTCGTCAATGTCCGTCCACGTGTCCAGTGATGACATCATCACCCATGGGTCTGGTAGTGGAGAGATCCTCGTCAATGTCCGTCCATGTGTCCAATGATGACACCATCAACCATGGGTCTGGCAGTGGACAATCTTCGTCAATGTCCGTCCATGTGTCCAATTATGACATCATCATCCATGGGTCTGGCAGTGGAGAGATCCTCGTCAATGTCCGTCCATGTGTCAAATGATGACGTCACCACCCAAGGGTCTGGCAGTGGAGAGATCCTCTTCAATGTCCGTCCACGTGTCCAATGACGACATCATCATCCATGGGTCTGGCAGTGAACAGATCCTCGTCAATGTCCGTCCATGTGTCTAATGATGACATCATCACCCATGGGTCTGGCAGTGGACAGATCCTCGTCAATGTCCGTCAACGTTTCCAATGATGACATCATCACCCATGGGTCTGGCAGTAGACAGGTCCTCATCAATGTCCGTCCATGTGTCCAGTGCTGCTGTGGGACTGGAATGTCTTCTGACACACCCAGCCCAGGTGACCTCGCTTCCGGCTGTTCGCGAGGTCCCATTTTCAGACCACATTTCCACCAACAATTTCTGATCAGCACCAGCTCTACATCCTCCCAGGCCTGGTCAGCACCAGCTATACATCCTCCCACACCTGGTCAACACCAGCTCTACATCCTCCCAGACCTGGTCAGCGCCAGCTCTACATCCCCCCAGACCTGGTCAGCACCAGCTCTACATCCTCCCAGACCTGGTCAGCACCAGCCCCACATCCTCCCAGACCTGGTCAGCACCAGCTCTACATCCTCCCAGACCTGGTCAGCACCAGCCCCACATCCTCCCAGACCTGGTCAGCACCAGCTCTACATCCTCCCAGACCTGATCAGCACCAGCCCCACATCCTCCCAGACCTGGTCAGCACCAGCCCTACATC
Organism: Lamellibrachia columna; assembly: GCA_963662155.1. Taxonomy (NCBI): domain Eukaryota; kingdom Metazoa; phylum Annelida; class Polychaeta; order Sabellida; family Siboglinidae; genus Lamellibrachia; species Lamellibrachia columna. The sequence continues at coordinate 54,260,813 of OY759268.1, forward strand.
CTCCCAGACTTGGGTAAGAAGATAGATCGCATGAGCACGGACCACAGTCACTTTTCCCACAGACGACCATTATAACGTTCTTGCGCCTACATTGAAAATTTATCCTACAATTTTTTTTCACAGAAAATTACAGACCCATTAAGATACCTGGTGTGCGAAATTCGTGAAAATTACATATCTCCTTTTCGTATATATTGCTTCAACGCATGACACCCCTGCATTTCTGCAATTAAATTCACCGGTTTCCAAATATGAGTACATCCTGCCTGATGGTCACTATGTCCTTACGCAACTGGTATACCAACTAACAAATGGCATAATTTCAAAGCGCATATGCTACTGTGCACAAAAACATCACTTACACTCACTCATTCACACAATTTCTGCTCTCACTAATACACTCAAACTGCACAATTAATTTTTTTCCTGGGCACTCTTGATCTATGTAATGACGGATGCATTCTGACTGTGGTCTGCATCCTGCAGTGATGGTGTCATGAAGTAAACTATAGACGCTACTGATCTAACCGACAAGTCGTCGCACCCCACAAATAAACCCCCTTCGGTAGAACAGTTGTGTGTATATGTAAACTAGACGCTACTGATCTAACCGACAAGTCGTCACACTCCACAAATAAACTCCCTTCGGTAGAACAGTTGTTTGTGTACTTTTTTTAGTTTCGTGGGAATTAGTTTATATATGCTGCCACCTGTCAGATAGTGGCGTGAGACCCCGTGCGCTACCATCATCCTGCGATAAATTGCCCCAATACGCAGTCTCAATACACGATCTCAGGCCACACTTGGTAAATTAAATGACCCAGAAGTGACCCATCCAAATTCCACGCCGTCTGCCTGCTCAGTCAAGCTTATACAGTCTTGTCCATCAGCGTTCTCAAGCGAGTGAAGGTGACCCAAAACAAACACATCGCATACAGCCAAAGGGGTTGTATCAGGAGGTGCTCGGAAGAAGGTGCTGGGACAACCTCATTATCGCGTACAACATTGTGGCTGTGACGGAATGTGTCGTATGCATGCACGTTGATTAAGGTCTGCATTCGACAGGCTCAGCCAAGACTACATGTCACTGGTGGAGCACTCGCTGCCAGAGACACCCATCAACGTCATCAGGTCATTGTATGGCCAGGTCAAGGTCGTCGTGGAGTTTTGCAAAGCGACTGTTTGATTCTTCTCATATTTATATGCACGCTAAGTTCTGTGTTTGCTCGTTGTACCGACCCTGACGACGTCTTGGCACTCCCGTGCGGCGGCGTTCGTCTCAAACACCTTTGTTATGCAGATGACATCGGGCAGCTGAGCACTGACGCCAGAGCGGCAAATGATTGACTCACGCGCAAAGGCAAGTTTTCGGACATCAAGGTGCCACGAGACAAGCAGAAAAAAAACAGCGGCCCTACTAGAGTCAGTTTAGCCATCTGATATGCCGCTGGAAAACGTTTACTCATTCGTGTACTAGGGCTGTACCATCGGCGCGGTCTAGCTGTTCTGTAATAGTTTACTCATTCGTGTACTAGGGCTGTACCATCGGCGTGGTATAGCTGTTCTGTAATAGTTTACTCATTCGTGTACTATGGCTGTACCATCGGCGTGGTATAGCTGTTCTGTAATAGTTTACTCATTCGTGTACTAGGGCTGTACCATTGGCGCGGTCTAGCTCTTCTGTAATAGTTTACTCATTCGTGTACTAGGGCTGTACCATCGGCGTGGTATAGCTGTTCTGTAATAGTTTACTCATTCGTGTACTAGGGCTGTACCATCGGCGCGGTCTAGCTGTTCTGTAATAGTTTACTCATTCGTGTACTAGGGCTGTACCATCGGCGCGGTATAGCTGTTCTGTAATAGTTTACTCATTCGTGTACTAGGGCTGCGCCATCGGCGCGGTCTAGCTGTTCTGTAATAGTTTACTCATTCGTGTACTAGGGCTGCGCCATCGGCGCGGTCTAGCTGTTCTGTAATAGTTTACTCATTCGTGTACTAGGGCTGCGCCATCGGGGTGGTCTAGCTGTTCTGATGTAGTCACTCCTAAGTACTTGTAAGATGTCACACGCTCCACATTTTTTTTTTTGCAAAACGAGTGGTGGTGATGTTTGTTTTTCTTTCTGAAGTCCACAATTCTCCTTTGTCTTTTTTTGTGTTAAATTCAAAATAATTTACATTGCATAAGCTTTGCGATTTCTTCACGATGCGCTGTCTCATCATTGTTGGATATCATGCCTGTCAGGCATTTATCGTCTGCATATTTCACCAGGATATCATTGCTTTTTTCTCTGATCGGCTTACAGTCAGATGTGCACATATATAATCATAATCAGCAAATGGTAGGGGACAACTTATATTGACAATTGTTTTTTTTCCTTTGTTTGAAAAGGCTGTTACACATTACATAATGAACTAACCTCTTCATCCTCCTCTGCCCTCTCCCACTCTCTCCTCCTATTCCTCTTCCTCATCCAACCGTCCCATTTCTCCCCCTACTTCTTCCCCTGTTCTTACTCTTCTTCCTCCTCAAACCTTCCCGCTCCTCTTCAAACTCTCCCACTCAATCAATGCAATAGTATACCTCCTACAACTTTCCGACTCCTCCATTTATCCTCCTCCCCTACTCATACTCTTCCTCCTCATGTCCCTCCTACTCTTCTTCCTCCTCCAACCCTCCCACTCCTCCAACACTCCCACTCCTCCAACCCTCCCACTCTTCCCCCTCAACCTTTCTGAATAACGATTATAACATGAAATGACAAACGTATTTGTTTTAGTACAAGGCCAAGAGAACAGAGATCAACTTCAACAGGTGACCAGTCAGCTGGAGGTCCATGAACAACAGGTGACCAGTCAGCTGGAGGTCCATGAACAACAGGTGACCAGTCAGCTGGAGGTCCATGAACAACAGGTGGCCAGTCAGCTGGAGGTCCTTGAACAACAGGTGACCAGTCAGCTGGAGGTCCATGAACAACAGGTGACCAGTCAGCTGGAGGTCCATGAACAACAGGTGACCAGTCAGCTGGAGGTCCATGAACAACAGGTGGCCAGTCAGCTGGAGGTCCATGAACAACAGGTGGCCAGTCAGCTGGAGGTCCTTGGACAACAGCTGAAAGAAGACATGACAACCCAGGAGAAGACGAAGGAGACGAAGATGACAGGTATGGTGTATGCTCCTGCTTTCCCTTTAGGCAGATATTGCGTGGAGAGGGAGATCACATTCCTTTGGTTGTGACTCGATCTGAGAGTGTGGGGACTGGGGATTAGTGTTTTATGACGAGTGGGGGTTAGTGTTTTATGTCGAGTTGGGGTTAGTGTTTTATGTCGAGTGGGGGGTTAGAGTTTTACATGTCACAGTCCAGATTATGTAGTCCATTGTGGTGAATATACAGACACATGTTACAGTCCAGATTATGTAGTCCATTGTGGTGAATACACATACATATGTCACAGTCCATATTATGTAGTCAATTATGGTGAATACACATATACATGTCACAGTCCAGATTATGTAGACCATTGTGATGAATACACAGACACATGTCACAGTTAAATGGTTATGTGTCTGTAATAATACATCGTGTCAACTAAGTCTGGTTGTAAACCAATGTTGGATCAATGGTGGCATTCCATTGACTAATTTATAGTCGTCGTGTCAGAGCCAGGCCAATATTTGTGTTAAATAAACAAACACTGTTGGAGGCCAATGTTGCACTAATGTTGACATGATGTCAAGTACCACTGGCTGACAGGCTGACATGGGGTCAATGGAGGCGTGACTGACTGTCACACAGATGACATTGGCCAAAATATTGAAATTGTATACACAGTTAATATTTGCATACAATTGTATATGTTAATGAATACAACACAACAAGAATACTTATTGTGTCAAAATCATCGGGAATCTGTGGCCAGTTTTAGGTAGTCTCAAACCGGTACTACATTTTAAAGTAGTCAAAACACGTATGAATACACTTAAGAGCTAAGGTACAACCTGCCTCCATCCCTGTATATTGGTCACATGGATGTAGTTGTTACTGTTCGTGTTATGCCGATGTTTAGGACAAATGTTACAACTATTATCACTGAATAGTTTCCCAGGAATACAAAGAATCTGGAGTTGTATTACCTATTCTTCTTTCCAGGCGGATTAAAGGAGCTGGAGGAACGTCTGAGAAAGGTTCAACAAGGCACAGTGGAAGATTATCTCAGTAAGAAAAAGGAAGAAGATGACAACGACACTGTCAAGGACCTTAGTGAGATGTACGTTGATCTTCGTATCCATGACAACAAAGATGCTTACAAGAGACTGGAGACTCGGACACATCATGATGTACTTGAGTTGCAGAAAGATTATAACAGTTGTCGTCCCATTGACATAAAGGATTTGTTCCTGCCTGAGAGAGAACAGGCCTTTGCCCCAAGAAGGGTACTTGTCAATGGGAAGGCCGGTATTGGCAAGACCATGTTGACCATGCACATACTTGATATGTGGGTAAATGATCAGTTACCATTTAGATACGTCTTCTACTTTGCTATGCGGGACCTGTCACAATTCAGGGACGTTTCAATGAGAGAGTTGTTCAGCGAGCATCATGAAGGCGAAAACACAGCTGAATTTGCCAAGCTTATTACTGAACATCCTGAAGATTGTCTCTTGGTTTTGGATGGCGCAGATGAGGTCCGCGATGAAATGCCTGAGCTTGTGGCATTTATTCTACAGGGGAAAAAACTGAAGAAGGCAACAATACTTGTGACGACCAGGCCAGGCGATAAGCGCCTGCGTCTAGACTATCCAAACTACGTATTAAGCGCCTCGTGCATATAACGTAAACAAACGCAGTTCTATATAAAAAAAATGACCAGTTTAGTAAACAAAGGCCAAAATATGTACACAAGTTGAGTTTTGATGCAAACCGCATAGCCATATCATATTGGCAAATATAGGATTACATGTTTACAAATATATTTTAATTTGGTGAGCTAATATTGCCAAACTATGCACTCATGATTTAAGCTTTTCTAACAGTATGGCGCGGCCCATGAAATTAAAATGCTGCGTGTTCAACAATATATACATAGTAAACCACTGGCGTGATATTCTTAAGTGTTGTTGCAAAACCGTAACTTTTGTGTCCCTCTAACAAGTTACTGTTTGCTTCATTTGTCAGGTGCATTTAAGCAAATAAAGAATAACAATATAATGCACAGTTATATAAAATATATGTATGGGTGACCGGGGCACCAGGGACACTGGATTCTTTGGTCACTTGTATATTTAATTACAGGACATGGCATCACTTTGTACATTATCTAGTTGTGGACACACAATCATGATGACATCTAGTGAGAACGTTACAACACAGAGAGGTGTATCGAGCCTAGATAGCTGACCTTCCGAGCTGAGATGATGACATCTAGTGAGAACGTTACAACACAGAGAGTAGTGTCGAGCCTAGATAGCTGACCTTCCGAGCTGAGATGATGACATCTAGTGAGAACGTTACAACACAGAGAGTAGTGTCGAGCCTAGATAGCTGACCTTCCGAGCTGAGGTGATGACATCTAGTGAGAACATTACAACACAGAGAGGAGTGTCGAACCTAGATAGCTGACCTTCCGAGCTGAGATGATGACATCTAGTGAGAACGTTACAACACAGAGAGGAGTGTCGAACCTAGATAGCTGACCTTCCGAGCTGAGATGACACCTCATCATGATGAGTGTTTTTATTTGTATCCATAAGACTCATTATAATAACAGCACACAATAATTTTGTTTCTCCAAAGAAAGTGATTCATTTGAAAAACACAAATGCGCCAGATCGGTGGCCAAGCTGGCACATTGATAACATGAATTTGTCGAGTACATAACACGTTAATTGTTCAATTGTATATTATTAGAATAACGGGTAACGCTCTGCACTAGCAAGATGGTTTTATTTACAATCGTTTGTTCTACTTTACACTGAGATGCATTTAAAGTGGAATAACGCACATTGTGAGCATAATTAAGAATACATCTCATTACTTGTCTATTTATCCATCATCTGATTGCAACATGTGAGCAGAATGAAGTGTGTATTTACAATTACTCAGCTTTACAAATTACAACCGTATGGACACTTGCGTTATTGCAGATACTGTAAAATATTGTATCAGTTCAAAGAAGATATTTCAAAAACATAATTTTTTCATTAGCTGAACAAGTAATCATATCCTTAAATTTACAGTATTAATTTCAAAATATGCCACCACTAACATGGGTTTCTGGTGTAAAGGTTACACTGAATTTTTAATTACAATTCTAAGATTCGCCAAATAGTTATTAAGATTGTTGACTAATAATAGTGACTTAGCTTTAAGAAAATAATGGTGGTTGGTATTCGGAATAAGAACATCAGATGGATAGGCTTACTAACTTGCCTGTATTGTTTTTCGTTTACAAATTAATGTTATTTTTATAGTTACTAAGCACGTATGTTATATGACTAAGCAAATAATAGCATGTAGTGTTTGTTGATGTTATTGATCATTTGCATCACAAATATGTATAACTAATTTAACAAATAAAAACAACGAATGTGACAACACAAACTTCGTCAGAAGGCGGCAGTGCAACAAGTTGGTGGACAGACATTCCTGAAGCCCTCAATTTATACTATGACTTTTTTCATACAACCTGTTTTGGCCACCAATTTTTGTGGATGGCCCCTACATTTTGGCAAAGTGGGGGTCTGGCTGGTCCCCATTAATCTTCGGTTAAATTGAATCCCTGAATAGTAAGCATTATGGTTTGGAATAATGAAATGCATTATACATAGTTATCTGTATGTGTTACGTAATCGGCAAATGTTCAGTTGACAATTAAAAGCAACTAATGTGACGCATATTGAACAACGCAAGTAAAATAATAAATTATTAATTACATTTAACGTAAAATATTTTTTAGGTGGAACACATTCTCTTGACGACACATTTTTTAAAAAACAATTCTCTACACAGCGTCTTGCGCTCGTTCTGAATAAAGCGCATTTTGTGAGAAGATTTCGCTAAGTTTGTCAAGATATATACCGCAGGTGGTTATTACTGTATCTGTGTAACTACGTTGATAAATTTTATATGTAAATTAGATATATCACAATGTTAATTATGCAACGATGTTTGTTCATGCAAAAAACATAAATCGCCTATACTAAGTATATGCTATCCTATGCCTAGGCTATGTGATGACAGCCGTCGTCTAGTCACATAAATTGTTGAAAGTCACTTGTATTTACACAGACTACCATTTTAACACAATTGTATTGATAAGGACTTAATGAGTAAACTATGTTTATAATTTTGGAATGTCTTACTAATTTGGATTTGTTTCGCTTTTGGCAAATATGTTTAAACCGGACAATCGCAATTTTTTTTATATATGAGACTAGGCTTTAAAACAAAATACTTGGGTATGGGAGTTATATAGTCGTAGATGAACCTGGGCCTAGGGTTGGTTACTGGGGTGGCAACTGTTGTAAACAGCGACCCTGTCCGCGACCCGTATACAACACTGACATTGTGCAAAAAAAGCGTTTTTATATTATGGTCACGATAACATTAATTATGAACAAGTGAATTGCGGGTGAAGTTGAAGTTGCGCCCGTCCAAAATAACATAATCCAAACACAAGTCCTGGATCCGTCGTCGACACAACAATTACAAAACTTGGCGCTAATTTATTGCGACTACAAAGTCTTCCAAATGACATCCTGCACAACTCTAAATGTGACAACAGTTGACTAACAATGTGTGTTTATTTCACTTAAGAATTGTGATCATATTTTTATATCATCAGTCATTAATTAAACTGTTAAATATTCACTGTTTCGTGTTACAGTTTAGACGGCTGTCACATCCCGGCCGAGGGCATGGTGACGTTGGCTGCAGTGATAGAGACTTTGACGGCCATGACAGATCTCAAGTAGGTGAACATGTATACATATGTATATATACATGTTATGTGTACACAAACAGTCGTACTAATATAACTAAATGTACCTACAAATACATCGTGCAATATTTATTTTAGAAATTGTATGTGACAATATTCTGTCTACATCAGTATAACTATTTACAAAATGCAATCCAAATTAGTATTACTTTAATTAATTAAAATGCATATTTCTTGATTAATAAATAATAAAACACCAGTAATTATTATTGACTATTCACGTGTTATGTTCATTAAAATTCACTCTTTGTCTAAATATTGTTATTAAACTGATCCGTGAATTAATAAAACATTATTTCGAGGGTTCAACATTTCTCGTCTCACAAACTCGACTTTTCAAAACAAACTGTCTTTTTTTGTTGTCCACAAAATGTACTTTGTGGCGAGAAACATTTGTGTTTGTAGAGTCGGGTTGACTGAAAGTTGTTTGTTTGTAGATTATTAGTTTTAGTTTACTGTTAATTACTGCGTCAGTTCACGGAGATAATGTTTACTTTACAGTCTCTGCGACAACGATGTGTCACCGGCGGCGGCCGAGAGACTCGCCCGGAGTCTGGAAAGTCTGAAGAAACTCGAGACACTCAAGTAAGATTTGTAATTACGTTGACATGACATAGTTTATTGTTGACACGTCAATTGTTGGTGACTCGGTGAAACAGTTACACACGCACGTACACAGGCTGCTTAGTGCACACGCACGAATCCACTCAGTTGTCTTCCGTTGTTGACAAGTGTCACATGTCGTTTACTTTACACTTGTTCATGTTACTCGTGACATTTGTCTGCAGGTTGTGGGGGTGTCACATCACAGACTCCGGGGCGAGACAGATCGTCGCAGCGACCAACAACTCACCAAGTCTAAGGATCCTCGGGTAAGTTGAATTATGTAATTTCACTCGTCTATCTTCTGTAAACAGGGTAATTACCCCTTCTGACGGGGCACTTGATGTTCTACCCACCGACGACAACACTTTGTGACAGTCTCCACCGAGTTTGTGTCGTCAAGTGTCCTTGACATTGTAACTGTTTTGTTGTAGTTTATTTTGGTTCCTCTCAACAGTCTTTTCTCAAAAAACCTGTCACGTCTAATGTCGCCAAATTAAACATTTATGGACAGTAGACGACTGTGAAGCGTCACCAAATGTGTTGCTGTCAAACGTCATATTATTGGCAACAACTTATTTGTTTAATAATATTTAATTATAATTTATTTTAATAATAATAAATCGTTAACTTGTGCTATAAATTTAAAAGATTTTTCACGAAAGACTTTCGACATCCACAGTCGGTGATAGACCGCTGTGTGGGGTAACTTTGTAGACGTCGTGTAATCACCCCTAGCAGCAGGGGAGTTAATGTGCGTGTGTGTGTGTGTGTGTGTGGGTTGGGTAAATAGCAAGGGTTGTTGCGAGTTAAGTTTGATTGTGACGTCAGAAGTCTATGTGTTTGTTGTAGTCTCGGCGCCAATCACATCACAGGCGACGTCGTGAGACAGCTGGAGGAGGAGACACGTGGGAGGAAGGGACTTAGTGTAGTGTGAGTAGATATATTGTCTGTTGACATACGCACTGACACACGCACTGACACACGCACTGATATAGGCACTGACACACGCACTGACACACGCACTGGCACATGCACTGACACACGCACTGACACACGCACTTACACACGCACTGGCACACGTACTGACACACGTACTGACACACGCACTGACACACGCACTTCCACACGCACTGACACACGCATTGACACACGCATTGACACACGCACTGACACATGCACTGACACAAACATTGACACACGCATTGACACACGCACTGAAACACACACACACACACACACACACACACACACAATGTAACACGTGTGTCGTCTGTTGTAGACTGTTCCTCCAGGAGTCGCCGTCAGCCTTGAAATAACGTCCACATGCCGAGTTTTCCGGATTATCGGTGTTCACTTTCACGAGGTTCCACTGCATACGAATGTAGCTTATATGTATTATATGTGGTGTTTATTTTATCTGTTTCATATTTCTTCATGAATTTTTCTTATTTGTCTCGTCCTGACATAACCCTTGATAGGTAAGCGAGCGCATCAATACGCATCTGTCCAATAGTAAGCCGACTGCAATGCGCAACGGCGCATGACTGCACCTATAGAGTATCCACACACCGATTTGTTATATATGGTATCCCATGGTGGTCCGAAGCGCGCGTCGGAGACAGCATTTCCGGGGCAACAACTGGAATATTCGTTGCACGATTTAGCATAGTCTAGTTTTTGTTAACGCAGTTTTATATCGATGTTTCCCAGGGAGGAACATGTCAGATAATCCCCACCACGAAAGAGATACCTCGGTAGACGCTTATTTCAAAAGCGCCATCCGTTCTAAGCAATGAAATACGTAGATGTGGGTTTTAAATTATTATATATGCGTAAGTCGAATGTATCCGCTAATTTAGTATGTTTTACCATCAGCATAGTATTGTCGGACTACAAATTATGCGAAGTAAACTTAAGAAATGTCCACGGTCACATCACGTTGAAAACGTCGGATCTCGTCCAATCTCCGAAGTTTTGCAACGTCTAGTCCTGTTAGTACTTGGATGGGTGACAGCCTGGGAATACCGGATGATGTAGGCTTTTTATTTTCGCATTTTGCTGCATATTTTCCTTAGACCTCTTCGATACAATGCGCTTTCCTCGAAATTCTCGTGCAAATATATCGAATGTTTCTTATTTATCTCGTCCTGATATTATTCTCTAAAGGAAAATGAGCGTATACATACGCATCTGTTCAGTAATCAGCTGACTGCAATGCACAACAGAGCAGGACTGCAGGGCAGGTACCATTGCCACTTTTCCCATAGACGACCATTATAATGGTATTGTGCCTACATTGAATATGTGTCTGATATTTGTTTTTATTTCTCAGCCTATAACAGACCCACTATGTCACCTGGTGTGTGAAATTCTTGAAAATTACCTACTTCTTTTCGCAAAAATTGTCTCAACGCGTGACACCCCAGCATTTCTGCCATAAATTTACCCGGTTTCCAAAACACAAGAACATCCTGCCTAATGACCACTGTGTCCTTACGCAACAGGTATACCAACTGACATATGGTATCATTTCAAATTTCAGATGCAACTATGTACAAAAACATCGATTACACTCACTTGTTCAAGCAATTTCTGCTCTCACTAATACATCCAACCTGCACAATTAATTTTTGCCTAGGCACTGTTTATCTATGTAATGGCGGATGCATTGGGACAGTGGTCCGTGCCTTGCAGCCATACAGTGTCTACACACCGAGTTGTCATATATTGCATGCCATGGTCTAGTTGTTCCAAAAACTTAGCTTAATATCGAAGTTTCCCAGAGAGGAAAATATCAAACAACTCCCCCCCCCAAAAAAAAAAACTTCGGTAGACGCTTACTTCAGCAGCGCATCCGTTCTAAGCAATGACAAACATTAATGTGGAATTAATTATTAATTTAATTATTATATATGGGTAAGCCAACATTACCCGCTAATCAGTATGCTTTAGGGCAATTACAAGACTCAAGGGCCATGAGTGAAAGAAAAAATATTATTTCATTATAAAAAGGGTAAACATTTATTCACCAGATCCCTAAGTTGCAGAAAAATAGAAAATTCTTGTTGACACATGTTTTGCCCTCATGGTTCTGGCATCAACACATATCGCATAATTTCCAAGCCACAGACTACCCAAAAATAGGAATGTTAAGCCTCTCAAATCACCTGCACAAAACTGGCTTTGACACTTCATTTCACTCAATTTATAACGCAAGTAGCATCAGTTTAAAGAATAAGGAAGTTTAAAATATTTTCTTAAAGTAGGTAGCCACAAAATTGGATTTGAAGCAATGTGCTCAGTCAGTGTACAAAAAAATCAGAATTATATAGGTGAGAAGAAAATCTTAAGGCATATAAACATGTCCTTTCTAATTATCTTAGCACTAGCCAAGGCAAAGTTAATAAATATTTCAGTCAGTCTTGAAATTACGTGGTTTTAATTTGAGAGAGGAAAGAAAACTATAACATCTGTCACATGTAATATCCGTCACAGAAAAAAGTGGATTCAGTAACGTCTGTCACATTCCGATAAGACATGAAAAGTCTTTACTATTGTCTTAATAATTCAGCATCTTTAGAACAAAAGTTGGTTTCACTAATTACCACTAGATGACAGCTGCAGCATGATGATATTTTACCGATAATTCTTCAGTACTTCCTCCTTGTTAATTTCCTGAGCTATTTTCAAGAAAAATCAATTCCAATTTCATCAGGCAACATCTTAAAAAATAAAGGTATGTATTATTTTTTCCTAGAGACTGTTGGTTTAACAATTGCAAAAAGTGCAAGGACGGGAAATTTTGACGGCCATGACTGACATGGATGATGCAGCGGAAGTGACTTGGTATGTCTGGAAGAATGATAGTGGAAGAGGGAACAACTGATGATTTGCGCACTTACATTTCCTCCATATTGCCCACATTTATGGAGCACTGCTACAGTAAACGAGAGCAGGCGGCTTATACATTGGAGTGGGAGGCAATTGAAGGTAGTGAGAATAAGGCACTGCTGCAGGTTGACTTTTCCGAAAACTATACGTGTCAATACCAGCATGAGATACAAAGTGCTCTTTGGTTGCAACATCAAGTGAGCCTTTTTACAGCGGCCCTGTGGCATACTGGCATGCTCTACTCGATTGTGATAGCATCCGATAATCTTGTACATTCGAAAGACACAATCATAGCATACCTTGACATGCTCTAAGAAATTATCCCTAATTCAGTCAAAACTGTATCGATTTGGTCTGATGGACCAGCGTCGCAATGAATTCAAAAAACACTTCATAGCAGCTGCTATGATCTCGCTACAAGAAAAGCACAACATGAATATTCACTGGAATTTCTTTGCCACATCTCACGGCAAGGGGCCTGTCGATGGGATAGGTGGCGCTGTAAAACGGTACGTGTGGACTTCAGTGATACAAAGGAAGGAAATAGTGGTGAACCGTGCGTCGTCCCTTGTCGAGGTGGCGGGTGGCATGCCCCAGGTCAGTGGCCTTGATATGACTACATCCGATATAGAAACAAGAAATGAGGCCCTCAAATTGAAAGTGGTGTTCGCCGATGCTCCAGCCATCAAAGGAATTGCTGGGTTCCACTACCTCACCATTGAGGATGGTCACTGTGTCCCCTTCATTCTGACAAATTACCTATTATTTTTTAATGAATCCATACCACATGATACCACTTACTACTGTGACCTGTATGAAAGATTTCCATGCAATGGTAATCTAAAAATGCACCCGGATATGACATTGGTGGACTTGTAACTTTTTTACAGGCAGTGGACTGTTTTTTATTTGCAGACCCTTGTGTAACCATTTAGGGGACTGTGTTTGTTTTCAACTTGACAGTTTTTAGATGAACTTTACCTTTAGAATAATTGCAGGCTGTTGTATGACAGAAATTTACAAGAGACTATGGATATATTGGTAAATCCTCAGTAGCTTCGTACAATTTTGAAAGTCTGAAAGTTTAGTTAAAAGTCATAAATATCCACATCATGATCTTCATCATGCATTAAATGCTTTTATCATCACAGCAGTGGACAATGTACTGCTTTTTATGGACAAAAAACGTCATTTTATGTCAGTGGTCAAAACGTAACGTCCGTCACGTAACGTCCGTCACGCACAATTATGCAATTTTCCTTATACTCTTGTTTTCAAGCTGAATTGTAATTAGTAGTATTCTACAGCCAGGCTACTTTCACTTCAAGGCCAAACAATTATTTGTACAATTTAAGGGTTTCACACAATTTGGAAATTAAGTTAGTTGGTTTTACCCATGTCCTTGTTGAAGTAACGTCCTTCACGCACACATTTCTGATTACCCACCAAGCCGTAGGTATTCCTAAGCACTTTTCCCAGTGGCACCAAATAGACTTGGACATTGACAAATCTCATATACAGGGCCAAGTTCCAGTGGGTACCACTCTAGCAATCAGGGCTCCCGGGTAATATTCTGATGATGCACTGGTTACACGTTCTGACAGCTTGCTTGGTGACAACCTGCCAGATATTGTATTTATATCATTATTCTTTGTGCATTGTATGTTTCAACCATCGTGTCAAATGTTAAGGGTACCATGACATATTTGTAGGTGGAATTTCGATGATTGTCTTTACTTTGGAATAATTTCCAACACAAGATTGATTTCTTACCACGGCACTATTGGCAGGTGTCATTATGTTGGTCCTACCCGTGTGGCGCTGTGTCGAAACGGTCGTATCTCGACTTCTCCCGATAACCGATATATAAATTATTGTGCTATCGATTCACCTGGGATGCATACATTATAATTATAACTGGAACTGTATGTATTATGGGTCTCAAATATCTAAAGGCTATAATCTATCAGAGTAACCTACCACTACATGAATAAGGAATTCTACAAACTTGTGTTGATGGACTTCATCGTCGCCATAGCTGTAGTTTTCTTTGTGGAATTTCCGCGAAAGTATGTCGTAATGACGTCATACACAAACAACGCACTATCAATTAACGCAACTGTGACGTCACTGCTGTTTTGTCAATACATTTGTTTTCACCCAATCCCAAACAAGAAGTTCCTGATGGCAAGTGGACAAGGAAGCCATTGGCTTATCGAGAGTCCAACAATGTTCTCATCTATGTGTAGCCCGCCCTTATCAGATATATGTCAATTCTATTTTTAAACATATTCACACTACTAGCATTAACACAATCACTTGGCAGTTTGTTCCGTTCATTTACCACCCTCTGTGAGAAAGAGTACTTTCTCATGTCCAACCTACACTGCTCTTTAACCAATGCTGCTTTGTGACCTCTTGTTCTACTGCCTTCTATAAGTAACAATAACAACATCCTCATCACCGTTCACTATTTTGAACACTTCTATTTGGTCTCCTCTTAGTCTCCTGGTCTCTAGTGTTGTCAAACCACATTTTAATAAGCGACTTTCGTAAATAAGGTCTCTCAATTCTGAATCATTTTAGTTGCTGTTCGTTGTATTCTTTCTAGCTTGTCTATGTCCATTTTACGATACGGCCTCCATGGTTGAATACAATATTCCATATGTGGTTTAACTATTGCTTTATACAGGGGTACAATTAGCTGTTTCTCCTTATACATGATAGTACTCCTAAGTAGTCCTAGGATTTGATTTCCTTTCGATGCAGCATTCCTCTCAGAAACTTTCATGTCAGCACTAAGTCCTTTTCTTGTGTGGTTCTACCTAGTACAGCATCCCCCATTTTATATTCTTCGTACATGTTTCCATGTCCTATGTGTATACATTTACACTTCCCAAAATTGTATAACATTTGCCATTTTTCTGACCATTTAACTAATTTATCTAGATCATCCTGTAAAGTGTGTTTATCTGTTTCATTAGTAACCTTTGTGAATACTTTTGTGTCATCTGCACATTTGAGTACTTTGCTAGATATGTCATCTTCCAAATCATTTATTTATATTAAAAACAGTATAGGGCCTAATACTGAACCCTGTGGTTCCCCACTCAAAACATATTTCCAGTTTTAAATTTCACCATCTACTATTACTCTCTGTCTTCTGTGTGTAAGCCACTTTTTTATCCAGTTGATTACATCATTACCTATGCCATGGGCTTTTAGTTTAAGTAACAATATTTAATGTGGCACTTTATCGAAAGCTTTCTGAAAATCTAAGTAGACAACATCCACTGGTGACCCGTCATCTACCCACTTCATAATGTCTTTCAACAAACATAAGCGATTGGTTAGACATGACCTTGTTTTTAGGAACCCATGTTGATATGTATTTATTAATTTATGTTTCACAAGGAATTCCACCATGTGGTCTATAATTAATGTTTCGAGTAATTTACATACAACTGATGTTAAACTCACTGGTCTGTAATTATCTGGCTTGTTCCTCGATCCCTTCTTAAGTACGTGTAATGTTTGCTTCTTTCCATTTTGAAGGAACCATTCCTTATTCAAGAGACAAGTTAAATAATTTTGCAAGTGGTGTACTAATTTGCTCAACAATTTCCTTAAGCAGTTTTGGTGGTATCCCATCAACTCCAGGTGATTTATTATCTTTCATCTTCTTAATTTTCTGTGCTATCATTTCAGGAGTTACAAATAATTGCCTTAAATGTTTTGATTTATTGCCTTCAAATTTAGTAAATGGAACTGGAATTGAGCTGATATCTGTTGTGGTAGAAACTGAGCTGAAATACTCATTTAGGACCTCTGCCATTTTAAACCTGTCTGAAATTATGTTTCCCATGTTGTTTTCCAGTGGTCCGACCTTATCTCGAACTTTCTGTTTACTCCTTACATAAGCATATACACTCTTGCTGTAATTATTTATATTATCTGCCAATTTTTTTTCAAAGGTTCTTTTAGATTTTCTAATTTCAGTTGTAGCTAGGTTAAATACCTTTTTATAATTTGCACAGTCTTCATCCTTTCTGGTATGCCTACGAACCCTCCACATAGTTTGCTTAAACACTACTTTTATAATAGCTTCTTTTGACAAGTGTTTCTTTCTAGACCGTTGTCCTAGTTTTTTTTCATGGGAACACATTTATCGATGAAACTCTCAATTTCATATTTCAGAATATTCCAACATTCAATTGCGGTCTTATTCAACGGCATGTTATTCCAATCTAGCTTTGCTAAGTATTTTCTCATATCTTTAAAGTTACCTTTGTGTAAGTTTCTCCTATACATTTTTTTATTTTTACTTTCTGATTTTACATTGATGTCAAAATGTATTTGATTGTGGTCACTGTTACCCAATGGTTCATGTATTTTTACATTGTCCACTAATTCTTTTTGTGATGATAAAACTACATCTAATACATTTTCTCCCCTGGTTGGTTCTAGCACGCGCTGAGTAAGGAAGCTATCCTGAATTAAAAATAGAAATCGTTGGTCCTCACCCTCTGTACTCTCTAGAGATTTCCATTGTATGTGTCCATGGTTAAAATCTCCCATTATGATATATTCCCCTTCACTAACTTCTTTATAGCATTTTGTATTTTTGTGTTATCCTCTTCATTTATGTTTGTACTTCGGTAAACTAATCCAATAGTTAATTTTGAATTTAGCATGGAAAAATTGTTCGTGCTATTATATCATTTTGAAATAATATTATGTCACTCCCAGTTATTTATGTTTGTATATTGAACATCGTTTCCACCATTATTTAAACATCACGCCGACACATCGAGGGACAACCATTACTGGGCACCTGGGGTTCAATGAGACCATTTAAATGTACATTTTATCCACAAAGCATGAGATAAGTAAAACAATGTCATATAACTTTTTTCAACATACAACATTGATAATGTTTAATGCAATTGTGTCTAACTCAGAACATTTTGATGACACTGGAAACATTACGTATTGTGTTAATTAGTCAATATTGATTAAAATGCAATTAGTATATAATTCATTGCTGACATACTGGCATTTGGTGGACAACATTTTTGACGTTCTTGTATATGTTATTGCCAGTTACCAAAACTCGAACAATGTCCTTGATTTTACTAGACAAACATTGGTAAAGCAATCGTGACATTTCCACCAGTAAAGAATCGTAACATTTCTACCAGTAAAGAATCGTGACATTTCTACCAGTAAAGAATCGTGACATTTCCACCAATAAAGAATCGTGACATTTCTACCAGTAAAGAATCGTGACATTTCTACCAGTAAAGAATCGTGACATTTCCACCAGTAAAGAATCGTAACATTTCCACCAGTAAAGAATCGTGACATTTCTACCAGTAAAGAATCGTGACATTTCTACCAGTAAAGAATCGTGACATTTGCACCAGTAAAGAATCGTGACATTTCCACCAGTAAATAATCGTGACATTTCCACCAGTAAAGAATCGTGACATTTCTACCAGTAAAGAATCGTGACATTTCCACCAGTAAATAATCTTGCTGACACTACGTGACTTTAACACCGCGAGCTCCTTGATTGACTACTCGCTCTCCATTAGGTGGTTTGTCGCGATAAACCTGCCACTTAGTGGGTAGCTGGTCTCACTGTCTCGGTTCCACAAAACATTTGTCCACATTTGGCCGGCTTAATGGTCATATACTGTGAAAAAGGACACCCACCCCTGAAAGCAACCAATTCCTCATTTGCGGTTATTGATGAACAGGTGATTTTAAATCAAACTGGATTCTAAAAATTAAGAGTATCATTGATGGATGTGGACTAACTAACATGTGGCATGATCATAGTATAGTAAATATAAAATGGTTGAAGCATAACTTGGAACTCAAGATGAAAGATATTAATATACAAACATGGCACAGTGAAATTCATGCAAATAGGCTATGTTCAAATTACAGAATATTAAAAAATGAAGTAGGTTTCGAGAAGTATTTAACATATTTGAGCCCAACTGACATAATTAATTGATGTAAATTTCGCTGTGGAAATCACAAATTACCTATTTATGTTGGTCGTTATCTCCCTGGAAATGCCCAGAGGCTATGTCACTTATGCAACACTGGCGACCAAGGTGACGAATATCATTATGTACTTGTATGTCCATCTCTAATGGAAGAAAGATCGAAATACATAAAAAGATACTTCAGAATCAGACTTAATACTCTGAAAATTAACCAGCTGTTCAATGTACACAATGTGAAACAGCTGACATATCTGTCCAGATTTATTAAAATAATCATGACAAAGTTTGTCTAATTAAAAAACTACTTATTAAAACAGTTAATTGCGTAGAAGTAAAATTGTAGCTCATAGTTAATTTACTGTTCATATTATTGCATATTTTAGTCCAAATTGTGCAATATATAAATAGTTTATTTTATTTTACATTACCTAAACTACATGTACTGATTATGTAGAAAATACTTTATCCAATAATGACACTAGATGTATTATGCACTGTAACTAGATGATTTACATACTGTAAATATGTTTTATACAATATATGTCCTATGTATTGTAACCAGATGTTCTACTAAAATGTACTGTAGAGAGAAACTTCTCTCATACTCCGCAAGGGGTCGTAGGAAGATAACAATCATTGTCATTGTAATTGTCATTGTCATTGACCTACTGAACTTCCCATCAGTGGCGCCACTCACCGTTTCATTTGATATGTTGAGTGGTCCTCTGTTGCGCAGTGTGATCCCCTACAACCTGAACTTACTGTTGTTTCAACATGTGTACAACAATAAATGTTGTTTGTCTCAAATCATCACTATGAAATACAACGGTCGGTCAATAAACAGTTTTCTAATAATCCGGAACTCGGACGTGTGCCAAATGATATAGTAATTAAACAGTGTTTGTTCTTTGCCCGCAGGTGGGTCTGTTATACAACTTCACGCCGAGCAGCAAGCCTTATCGTGCGTCGGGCCCATTATGTACGTCATATTCACAGGTACGTCATATTCACAATTTCAACATAGTGATTCTAATGGGGAATGAAGTCGTTGTGTTTACTGGATAAACGTTCTTGGCGGTTTGTCCATAAAGAAGAAGAATTTTGCAACACCGCCATGTGTTAATTTCACGAATGACAACAAATATGCTTGTTTTGGATATTATTACACACGCAGGCAATATGCTATATACAGTTATGATTTAGTAATCGAAAGTTTCAAATGTCACGACAGTGGCGCCACTCAGCAAATCACCACTGCCACAACTCGATTGCAAATTCAAAATGAACGGCTGGTGGAGTGGTATAAACGATTGGAGGTTGGGCAACGGCATTTCTGTTTACGAATTCATATGGCATTGCAATCGTGCACTTGAGTAATGTAATCTTGAATAAATTTCGATTCAAAATACTATCCACAATTGAATGAAATTGAAATTGGGAAATTCCTTGAAAAGAAATCGAATTTTACCAAATGAAATGAATCTGCACATTACATTAAAGTTGTTGCAGGGGTGATATAAAACAATGTCCACGCATGCGCGGGGGTTGCGAACGCGTGTACGAATACGACAAAACTATTTGTTTACGTTTTTACGCGGCGTACAACAATGGAAAATGGCAGACGAATATTTGCGAGCGTTTGTTGCGTCAATAAATCGCTTCAAATACAAATCAACAAACGATCAGGGTGGCTGGGAAGGTCCGAAGTTATTTTATAAACCGGGAAGAGCTGCGAGAAATGGAAGCCATAGAGTCGAGCATGCTGAACACACACAATGACGAAGGCGGCTATTGCGAGCTTGACAGTTTGATAACAATGCACTGACTTTCTTCCTTTGTTGTTACTGTCACTGTGAGACCAACAGTGTCGTCGCACCTCAGGTATGTGCCAATATGTTGTTTGCTGTGTTGTAGATGTATTTAAATGTATTTTCTCAGCAATTTCGCGAGACCCAAGCTAGAAATAGTTCGCGGATCCCCATTACTGTTCTCGACTACACACACACACCCGTTAGTTACAACGGTGCTATACTTATAGCATGACGGGGGATTGTTAGATACTTAGTTAATGGAACAGCGGCTACAATATAAACAACCGAATGACGACCGACTGCGGCGATAGGAACTCGGTTTGAATTAGATTGTTTATAAAATCAATTTGGTGTGGGTAATACTAGTTATCTGGATGGTCCACTGTAGGAACGAGTTTATCATTATAAAATTGTTGTTTACCTTACATACCAAGCTAATGGCATCACGACCATTTGCAGGATGCCTCCGTCGACGGGCTGCGGACCATTCCGTAGCTACGACTACATGTATGACGTCATGAACGTGACGATAGCTGAGTGGCCCGGATGGATACAAGGAATCGTCGGCTTCCTTAGTACAGCTTCCTTTCGCATCCCCTTCTTTCTTGTCCTGATGTAAGTCTCAATAACAATCTCTGTATGAAAGTGCAACTTAAATGATACCAGTTGTGCCTAACACTGGGTTTTCTTGATTCTGCAGCACGGGTATAACACTTTTTGATTTCATTGTACTTGTTGTGTGTCGCCATGTAGCGGAGTCGTCGTTCATCCAACTTAAATGGTACCAGTTGTGCCTAACACTTTGGGTTTTCTTGATTCTGCAGCACGGGTATAACACTTTTTGATGTCATTGTACTTGTTGTGTGTCGCCATGTAGCGGAGCCGTCGTTCATCCAACTGAAATGATATCAGTTGTGCCTAACACTTTGGGTTTTCTTGATTCTGCAGCACGGGTATAACACTTTTTGATTTCATTGTACTTGTTGTGTGTCGCCATGTAGCAGAGCCGTCGTTCATCCAACTTAAATGATATAAGTTGTGCCTAACACTTTGGTTTTCTTGATTCTGCAGCACGGGTACAACACTTTTTGATGTCATTGTACTTGTTGTGTGTCGCCATGTAGCAGAGCCGTCGTTCATCCAACTTAAATGATATCAGTTGTGCCTAACACTTTGGGTTTTCTTGATTCTGCAGCATGGGTATAACACTGTTTGATGTCATTGTACTTGTTGTGTGTCGCCATGTAGCGGAGTCGTCGTTCATCCAATTTATCGGTACTATTCACTTCACTTTGCATGTCCTCAGAACCAGTGCAGAATCCAAACACAAATATTGGAAATATACATTATGCATTCCTGGTTGTTCACCTCCTCAGTCTGAACACTAACAATCAAATCACATTATCTCCATTGATAGCCCAGTGGCTGTATAATTGTTACGCTATTGAGCAAACAATAAACATAAATTAAACAAAGTCTCTTCTCTCAGCACGTATTATTTTTATTTGTTTCCTTGTGCAATGTGTAGAGGTAAGTATCTTTAACAATACTTAACCATATTTAATAAGATTGCCATCCAAAGCTAAACACCCAGATGGAAAGTGGACAAATAAACCATTGGTTTATCGATACTCCAACAATGTTTCACAAATATGTAACCCGCCTTTCTGAGTTATTTGTCAATTTATGTAGTTTTAAAACATATTCACGCTGCTAGCATTTGCATAATCAGTGGATAATTTGTTCATCTATCGTTCTCTGTGAGAATTAATACTCTCTGATTTCTACAATGTTCCTTCATTGACTTCGTGTCCTCTAGTCCTTCTACTTATTTTTAAGAAAACGTACTTCATCAATCAATATAAATATTTCCATAAGCATTCAATGTCGTAAAAAAATACATTTGATCACATATTAATCTCCTTGTATCTAGGGTTGTTAAGCCACACTCTCTTAGGTGCCATCCTCTTTATTCTTTCTAGTGTATATCTATATCGACTGCCACGGAGTACTTCCTTGTTTATTTAAGCCACACTCTGTTAGGTGCAATCCTCTGTATTCTTTCTAGTGTATATCTATATCGACCGCCACGGAGTACTTCCTTGATTATTTCGTGTTCCAGCCAACTCATATTCACCATTCTTCTCCATATTAACTTTTCAAAGTTCTCAACATAAACCTTAGCACACTCTCAACGATTCACATAAAGTGCAACACAACACTGGTGCATGCGCTTCTACAAAGTCGCCAATCTTCAACGTTTTTGCAGTTACATCTTTGATGTTTGTTCGTTGGTCACTGTGAAGAATGAAGTGCTGTGGGGTTGTGTTACAGGAGGGACACGAAAAGAAGTTTCTAGTCGAAACACTACAGGAGGTGTGTGAACAGAGTGAAGGGTTGCCTGTCAAGAAACATGAATTAACAAGATTTAACAAGATTTAACAAGATTTGCCATCCAAGCAAAATGCCCAGATTGCAAGTGGACAAGGAAGCCATTGGCTTATCGAGAGTCCAACAATATTCATCTACCTATAAACAGCCCTCCTGAGATATGTGTCAACCTTGTTTTTAAACATATTCACGCTGCTAGCAGTTACACAATCTGTAGACAATTTGTTCC
Source organism: Lamellibrachia columna (assembly GCA_963662155.1). Classification (NCBI taxonomy): domain Eukaryota; kingdom Metazoa; phylum Annelida; class Polychaeta; order Sabellida; family Siboglinidae; genus Lamellibrachia; species Lamellibrachia columna. The sequence continues at coordinate 54,283,759 of OY759268.1, forward strand.
ATTCATTTATTGTCCTCTGTGAGAACGAGTGCTTCCTGATGTCCAATCTACATTGATCCTTTACTAAGTTTACCTCATGTCCTCTAGTTCTGCTATCCTTCTTGAGTGAGAAAAACATATTTGTATCAATATTTTCATATCCATTCAATATCTTAAAAACTTCAATCTGATCTCCTCTTAACCTCCTTGTCTCTAGAGTTGTTAAACCACATTCTTTCTGGCGTTCTTCATAACTAAGGTCTCTCAGTTCTGGAATCATTTTAGTTGCTCTCCTTTGTATGCGTTCAAGCGTATCTATATCCTTCTTACGATATGGTCTCCATGCTTGTATACAGTATTCTAAATGAAGTCTAACTATTGCTTTATAAAGAGGTATAATTAACTTGTTTCCCTTGTATGTTATGTTTCTTCTAATCAATCCAAGAATTTGATTAACCTTTGAAGCTGCAATACCACACTACTCTGAAACTTTCATATCAGCGCTTATTGTAACTCCTAAATCCTTTTCTGTTACAGTAGTACCCAGAACAGTATCTCCCATTTTATAGTTTACATTCAAGTTCCCATGTCCTGTATATAGGCATTTACATTTCCCAAAATTGAACAACATCTGCCATTTCTCAGACCATTTCACTAATCTGTCTAGATCGTTTTGTAAATGTTGTTTATCACCATTAGTATTAACCTTTCTAAACAGTTTTGTGTCATCCGCAAATTTCAGTACGTTACTTGTTATATGGTCGTCCAAGTCATTGATATATATTAAGAATAATATAGGTCCTAATACTGATCCTTGAGGTACCCCACTCAAAACCGATTTCCAATTTGAAACTTCTCCATCTACTACAACTCGTTGTCTTCTGTCAGTCAGCCATTGTTCTATCCAGTCAGTTATGCTATCCCTGATACCATGGGCTTTTAATTTAAGTAGTAATTTTTGATGTGGCACTTTGTCAAAAGCTTTCTGAAAATCTAAGTAGATAATATCTACTGGCGATCCCACGTCTATCCACTTAGTGATTTCTTCCAAAAAACATAACATATTTGTTAAGCATGACCTCGCTTTAAGGAATCCATGTTGAGACGAATTTAATAATTTATGCTTAACGAGGAAGTCCACCATATGGTATTTAATTAACTTTTCTAATAATTTACAAATCACTGACGTTAAACTCACTGGTCTGTAATTCTCTGACTTATTTCTCGAACCCTTTTTAAATAATGGTATGATGTTTGCTTCTTTCCATTCAAACGGAACAACTCCCTCTTTCAATGACAAGTTGAATACTATTGCAAGTGGTATACTGATTTGTTCTACTGTTTCCATTAGTAATTTTGGAGGAATCCCATCCACTCCCGGTGATTTGTTATCCTTCATTGCCTTTATTTTCTTAGCTACCAATTCTGGAGTTACAACTAACGGACCTAAATAGTCAGATTTAGCCTCCTGAAATTTAGCATCAGCAACTGGTAATGGACTTCTTTGGTAAACACTGAACTGAAGTAACCATTTAGGTCGTCCGCCATTAAAAAACCCTGTGATATTATATTTCCAGCACTGTCTTCTAGAGGTCCAACCTTGTCTTGTACGTTTTGTTTACTCCTTACATATGCATACAAACTCTTGCTGTCATGTTTTATGTTACATGCTAGTTTTTGCTCATAGGTTCTTTTAGATTGTCTGATTTCAGTTGAAGCTGCATTAAGTGCCTCTTTGTAATTTGCATAGTCTTCTTCCTTTCTGGTACGCCTATAAACCCTCCACATAATTTGTTTTAACACTATTTTTCTAATAGCCTGTTTGACAAGTGTTTCTTTCTACACCGTTTTCCTTGTTTTTGGAAGGGAACAAATTTATCGATGATACTCTCTATTTCATATTTTAGAATATTCCAACATTCAATTGCGGTTTTATTCATCAGCATGTTATTCCAATCTAGCTTTGCTAAGTATTTTCTCATATCTTTGTAGTTACCTTTGTGGAAGTTTCTCTTGTACGTTTTCTTATTTTTGCTTTCTAATTTTATGTTGATGTCAAAATGTATTTGATTATGGTCACTGTTACCCAATGGTTCAAATATTTTTACATTGTCCACTAATTCTTTTTGTGATGACAAAACTATATCTAATACATTTTCTCCCCTGGTTGGTTCTAGCACGTGCTGAGTAAGAAAGCTATCCTGGATTAAAAGTAGAAATTGTTGGTCCTCTATCCCTGTGCTCTCTAGATAATTCCATTTATGTGTCCATGGTTAAAATCTCCCATTATGATACATTCCCCTTTACTAACTTCCTTTATAGCTTTTTTATTTTTGTGTTGTCCTCTTCGTTTATGTTTTGACTTCGGTAAACTAATCCAATAGTTAATTTTGAATTTCCTGAAACAATTTTGCACCAAACAGCTTCCTCGCAATCTGCTTCCCTTTCTAGTTTTATTTCATAAGCCTGAATAGATTCTTTAACACATAAAATAACTCCCCCGCCCCTTCTTCCTATTCGGTCTTTCCTAAACATTACGTATCCTGTCAGTCCTAATTCAACATCTGTTATATATATGTTGGCCCATGTTTCAGTTATACCAATTATGTGAGGGTCAATATCTTCTACCATAATGTTTAATTCGTTTTTCTTATTTACTATGCTCCTTGCATTTAAACATACGCATCTATAAACTTTTTCAGAGATGTTTTTCGGACGATTTGATATTGGTTTATCTGTGCTAGTGGCCTCTTGTTCTGCTTGAGATACCTCTAGGTAACCCCCCTGCACTTCTAGTTTAAACAATGTTTACTTCCAAAAATATTTGTCATTGTACCCATGTCACTATCTACTGCTGCTGAAAGTTCATCCGCGAATACTGCTGCCCCCTTTCAACTTAGATGAAGCCCATCCTTCATGTACATATCAGCCCTCCCAACAAAACTTCCTCATAAATCCACAAATCCAACTTCCTCTTCCCCACATAGCTTCTGGACTAACATGTTAATTGCCATCCCCCGACAATTTCGATATTTGTGACCCCTCCTGCCCATTACAGGTAAAATCCATAACAGTATTACCTGCTTAACCCGCGTCTGTTTTAGTGTTCTGATCAACTGCCTATATTTCATAACTATGGCAGTTGTACCCTCCCTCTCTACGTTATTTGTCCCTACGTGTACTAAAAAAAGATCCACCCTTACCCGAACCTACGATGTTTTTTACCCTCTCAGTTATCGCCTCTATTTTGGCTCCAGGCAAGCAGACCACCACATAATCTCCCTTGTTTAAGACTCTGTCGGTCTTCCTAACTATCGAATCCCCCACAAACACCCTCGCTCTCTTCCTCACACCCTCTATCACTGCTGCAGAATAACTCTACCGTTCGATCCCTTCCGTCACATTCTGTCCTGACCCCTTCCCTCCTGTCTCTTCGCTCCTGTCTCCCCCACTTCACACCCCTTTGCTCTTGTTTCTCCCACTCCCCTCTCCTTCAATCCGGTTATTTTCCCTCCCATCTCCCCCACTCCCTTCTCCTTCCCTCCTGTCTCCCCTACTCCCTTCTCCTTCCCTCCTGTCTCCCCTACTCCCTTCTCCTTCCCTCCTGTCTCCCCTACTCCCCTCTCCTTCACTCCGGTTGTCTTCCCTCCCGTTCCTTTCCTTCCCGTCTCCTTACGTCCTGGCTCCCTACGACCTGTCACCTTCCCTCCTCTCAGCTTCCTCCCAGGCTGAGGTGAGCTCTCCCTAGCATCTCTTGTGTCTTTCCCCACTTTATCGTCTACTGTTCCCCCACCGGAACTACTGGTACAACCCCCCTGTTCCCTTCCCTCCATTGCCACAACGAGCAGCCTCAGCTCTTCCAACTCACCTCTAGTTCCTTCATCTTCGTACATCCCCTACACTAAAAACTAAAACTATCTGCCTGGACCTCAGCCCAGGACGTCTCGCACCCAGACTTGACGAAGTTCACCCAGTTACTGCAACTGCTACACATTATTTGCCTTGTGGCCTTTAACTGCCGTTTGCACGGCGCCATCATACAATTTAGTTTTAATTAGTTTGCTACGTTAGCCTTGAATAAGGATGTTTTTGTGATCAAAAGAACACTTTAGGCTAATATACTTGCTAACTATGTCTTCTATTAAGCTCGCATGAGAAAAAAAACCTGCCACCTAGCGAATACGGAGAACACTGTGTAACAAAACAACGAAATCAGTGTGTACTAATTTACGCTAAAATCCTGCTGTTAATTCCTTTTTACCGAAAACGTTTACTACCACTATGTCAGATATTACCTTATGTATGTAATTTAAGTAAATATATCACTTTATCTTTATTACTACTTATATATATATATATATATATATATATATATATATATATATATATATATATATATATATATATTACTACTTATTAGCCAATATAAACGATAGTTCGATGCACGAGTTGAATTTACGACAAACTCCCTTTTATCACTCGTTGAGTTTGAATCCGAGAAAAAATACTACCTCTGTTAACAAAAACGGTTTCTTAATATATGTCTACAAGAAATTTGTGAACAATATATGTATAATAGTAATACTTCTTCTAACCAATATTCCAATGTTACTGACTATTCACTATGCTATCTCAATTTTCGAATGGTAAACAACCCTATTAACGCTCGCTGACTTCCCTGACAGAGTCCGAAACTAACTTACTCTAAAATACTCCCTCTGACTAATAATTAACAAAACCTGTTTCCTAATATATGTCTAAAATACGTTTGTGTATAATATATATATGCAATAGTAATACTTATTCTATTCGATACACCGCGTTTTTCTGTAAATGATCTACACCAAATTCAAGTCGCTGCACCAAGTCCAAGTAGCCGGAACCGGGACACGACAAGACGTTTCTCGTCGAACGACTACAGGAGGTGTGTGAACAGAATGAAGGTCTGCCTGTCAAGAAACAGGCATTGGGAGACGGCGGGATAAACGTCGGTCTTCCACAAGTATCCTAAATAGGTATGTTGCCTGCAGAGATACGGGAAAGACTGGCCTATTGGAATAGTGAAACGTGCCACATTTGTAAAGTCATCGAATTGTATGTTGATATATTTATACACACCCGGGAACTTTCGTGTACATTTTCTAATTGATTGCACTTTAATATGATTGACCTGGGGTTTGGATATTTATTAATACGACATATCGCTTGCACTAGTGAGCGAGTATATTGACAAGTACTTTTACAGCCAACCACATGTCCACCCTGTGATTCTTTCAGATGAGTCATCCAAAATGTAGACTGTTTTCCGAATTTTAATATATCGTATTTTTCGACGATCAGGTATTATCGGAAGGCAATGCATGTCAAATCGTGTAGTAGTGTTTATTACAGTATTATCAAGAATGGCGGCACCGACATAACGTCCTTTTGGTGTGTACGTATTTTATATTTATTTGTCCGTCTACAGACAGCGGTGGCGAGACACTATTCATTCATCTTTGCGTTACGTCATATTGTAGTACGGTAAACGTACGGGAGTCGTGGATGATTGCATAATTATAGTGTCTATTTATGTTATCAGATACTCTTTCATACACCGTAGGGCTATATTAAAAATATAAACTTATACAAATGCAGGTCAAAATATATTAACGGTTGTAATAAATGCCTCGTCTTAAAATATACCGTTTCATTAGAGTAAATTGATAATTTATATTATACACTTGGTTTTTCAAGCACATTGTAACTATATATTATTAATAACCAGGATTGTTGACTAGAGGCATAGTGGGCAACTGGTATTACAATTAGTAGATGTTGGATAGTAAGGCAGCCCATCCAACAACATCATATATATTATTAATAACCAGGATTGTTGACTAGAGGCATGGTGGGCAACTGGTATTACAATTAGTAGATGTTGGATAGTAAGGCAGCCCATCCAACAACATAATATATTTCAACAAGGATGTGTTTTATTTCAGTAGAATGACAAATGGGACACAACTAACTATTTAACGACCTGTGTTTAGCAACTGTAAGTGATTAAACACAACGTGCTGGCTGAGCTCCCGTTAGTGCTTACTTTCTCTTTCTGTCGAATGATTAACAAATACCACAAAAGCCTCACTGGTGCTACCGGAATCAGCACAAGAATATTGCATTGCAATATGTTTCTATTTGTGCTGCGCACATAGATCGCTGTCGCTCAAGACACGTGACTTCATACCAAATGTCCCACCAGTGGCGCCACTAACCATTCACCACTGCCACAACTTGCATCTGCACATCTTAATTTCATTTTGTAAACTCCATATATTGCTCAAGAAATACTTAAATTCGATTGCATTCAATTGTGGATAGTGTCTATATTGAAAGCGTGTCTAGAAACACAATAACCTTCGTTGTTGTTTGAAACTATGTTACGTTACTCAATTACCTGCTACACTTAAGTAACAAGTCATAAACAACAATGACGTTGCCTAGTCAAACATTTCTTTTTCTATTACTTTTGAATTTATAATCAAGTTGTGGCTGTGGTGATACGCTGTATGGCGCCTCTGTCGGGAAGTGTGCGTAGAAACAAGTCTACAGTTCCTTTCTTAAGCGATAGTTGGCGTTGAAAGGAAGCAAGAGACAACCAGCAAATGTTGAAGAGAATAGCAGCGTTGGTGTTGGTCTTTACGATGATTTTATACATTGTAGATTTATTTTATTTGTATTTTTGCACTTGATGTATTGTTTCATCTTTCATAAAATATTTACATCAACGCAGTGTGTATTTTTAAAATATGTTTTAATATATATTTCCTGATCTGTGATATATTAACATTGACAATGTGATGTGATTAAGGATGTTTCATGGTAAGATAAATGTGCTTACATTTTACTCGTGTTCCGTTTTGTTTTGACCGAAATTGCGCTGTACAAATAAAAGGAGAACGTTTGGAAATTGTCGGATTGTGCAGACATTTTACATATATCAATAAAAAAAAAACACGTTGAGTAAGTAAATCAATAGTTGTTGTCAGAAGACAATCGTGATTCATATATTATTTACCAACTTGATGAACATTTTCACGAATCTATATTGTAATGCATCGCCCTACATTACCTTTTGCAATCGGCAGTGATCTGTCACAAAGCATGCCCTTTTAACGGAATACTATTTGAATTCCCGCTTCTATCACATGCTATATGATGCACACGTGTTGATCTTACCAAACGATCTACCAAAAACTCGCGCGACATACTTTGATTTCATATATATATATATATATATATATATATATATATATATATATATATATATATATATATATATATATATATATATATATATATATATATATATATATATATATATATATATATATATATATATTTATATATATATATATATATATACACACACAAATAAACGGCTGTTGTACGATGGGTTGGGTGGACGGACAGTGGCTATACATGGTCGACATTGGGAGTGCCTTATTACGTTTGTGTGGGAGTATATTCTAGAGTTGTACGATTGGTTGAGTGGACGGACAATGGGTATAAATGGTCGACATTGGGAGTGCCTTATTACGTTTGTGTGGGAGTATTTTCTAGAATTGTGCGTTGGGTTGAGTGGACGGACAGTGGCTATACATGGTCGACATTGGGAGTGCCTTATTACGTTTGTGTGGAAGTATATTCTAGAATTGTACGATGGGTTGAGCGGACGGACAGTGGCTATACATGGTCGACATTGGGAGTGCCTTATTACGTTTGTGTGGGAGTATATTCTAGAGTTGTACGATGGGTTGAGTGGACGGACAGTGGCTATACATGGTCGACATTGGGAGTGCCTTATTACGTTTGTGTGGGAGTATATTCTAGACTTGCATGATGGGTTGGGTGGACGGACAGTGGGTATGCTGACTGCCAGTTCTGCTAAAGTTTCTAGGACTTCTAAGACATTCGACACAGTAATGGAGATCTTTCAGAATGGTTGATCTCATGCATGTTGGTACAGTCAAGCGCTCGCTTTTGAAGAGCAGTCCGTCACATTCACTGATCTCAGTGCGAACGTCCCAGTATGGTTTGCTACTTGAAGTGCACTCCGCCATCCATTCTTCGCATGCACCAGGAGATCTTGCAACTGTGGGTCTTGCCGTGTTGCATTTTTGTATATCTTCCTGGACTTCTTTGAATGGATTATGACGGCACAAATGTCCATCAATGGATTATATTCTTCTTCTCGCTCGTCATGTCTGGGTTGTCGTTCTAGCTGACATGTGCGACTCAGCGTATCTGCAGTGTACAGATCTTTTCCTGGCTTGTAGACCAGCTTGTAGACCAGCTTGTAGACCAGCTTGTAGACCAGCTTGAAGTCATACCTCTGTAACTTCAGCATCAGTCTTTGAATTCGTGGTGAAGCCGTGTCATTTACTTGTTGAAGACGCCGATCAATGGTTTGTGGTCTGTCTCCACGGTCACTTCTCTGCCATAGATATTAATGTTACCCATGAAATAGTTTTCCATGGCAGCTTTCTTGTCATCGGAAGCTCTGTTGTACTGGTCATATTGTTTAGTGCACCACGGAACCAGCAACGAATCAAGACATGCGTAATTATAGAATATGCACATGTATCTTCCCCATGTGTCCACAATGGTAATCAATTTACGAACATTTGTGTATGATCTCTTAACCGAGTCTTGATATTTGTCAACCAGTTTCGTTATTTTGGCCGACGTAAACGAGGCAGCAAGGAATAATTTACTGACTTTTCTTTCATTCTTCAAGTTATACAATTATTCACTAATTTTATAAGTCACGTGTGAACGATTGTAATCATCCCAGTGATTCAACATATTTTTACTGTTATATTCATCATAGTTCTTGTAAATCATATACTGATAACGGTTGCCATCGACCCAGTTTTCTTTAAATTGTTTGATATTATTCTTAATATTTATAATGCGCTGAAGCGGTTGTCGTATGACTAGTGACTCGTACAAGCTCATGTTCCTGCCGTATTCGACTGGAGCTTCCAAGAACCCTTTGCAATTTAAAATTATTTCTTCTACATGACCATCGGCGATATAGCTACGAAGCGATGTTTTCTATATATTTAGTAATGTGTCTTCTGAGTCGAGTGTACGTCTGATTTATTTTAATGTTTTGGGGGAACAATCCTTCAGTTATATAGAGCGAGTCGTAACTGCCATTCGGTGTAGCCAAAGGGACGGCATTACTGTAAGCGTCGTGAACTCTCTCTAAGTTGTCTGAAGCTCTTTTCGAAGCGATGAGCCTTTCTTCTAGACGCAGCTGTACGGCTGCTCGCCAAGGATTTTCCTCACTCGTGTTAGCCGAATGGCTGAGTATTTGAGAGAGCTCGAATGAGTCAGACATGCAATCATACAAATCCATGCTGTCCCAACCGGCAATACAATCTCTCTGTAAGACTTCCTGCATCTTATGCATTCTCATTTCCATTATAAACTTGTAAACGCCATATAATTTACTTAGTACTTTACGGGATCGAGTGTAAACATTTGAATACTTTGATTTTGAAGCTCCATAAATTATTTAACTCGCCGTCTGTCTGGCATTATATCCTCCTTCGTCTCGAGCGATTCTTTCAACTTCTTCTGCGTTTTCTTGAGGAATTTTGCAGACAAATCGGATCGGTTTTCGCGGTTCTCGTTGGCGGGTGTATAAGTCATGGACGACTCGTAAAGCACTATATCACAATCTTTCGGGCACACGCACTTGGCAGACGGATTTTCGTTAAATATTTCTGAAACGCAAACGTCGCTTTAAAATGTTACGTACACTTTTGTAGTACGTGCTGCAAACTTGTAATTCCAATTAGGTAATTGCTTTTATGTGAACGTTTAAATTGCGTAATTCGCACTCAATCAAGAGTCCATATGACGCGAGATTGTTAGGGGAAGGTAGTGTTAGTTGAGCCACAGGAAACGATAACTGCTATAGTTATTTGGTACCACCCCGTGGTTGTTAGAACACGATTGACGTTCAATAAGCGCCATGTGAGCTGAAAGTATGGTTTTTGATGTTTTTAGAAACTTTCGGTGAACTTGAATAATTTCTTCTGGTGAGTAGACTATCCGTACGTGAAGATACTTTAGCGTCTGTGCACTTACGAATGGTTTATTTACGCACAGGGAAGAATATGGTATTATTTACATCACTTCGCGCATTAATTATAATTTATTTGATAAGGTTAATGTTGGTTTACTTGAGCAGCGGGTAAGGAACGAAAATGAGTGTTCACTACCAAGGAATTACATTTTTCTTGCAAGCAAATTGTGATATCGGATAGCTATACAGTAACATATTGCATGTTAGTTACATTGATTGCGATATCGGATAGCTACACAGTAGCATATTACATGTTAGTTACATTGATTGTGATATCGGATAGCTACACAGTAACATATTACATGTTAGTTACAATGTTTGCTATATCGGATAGCTACATAGTAACATATTACATGTTAGTTACATTGTTTGCTATATCGGATAGCTACATAGTAACATATTACATGTTAGTTACATTGTTTGCTATATCGGATAGCTACACAGTAACATATTACATGTTAGTTACATTGTCTGCTATATCGGATAGCTACACAGTAACATATTACATGTTAGTTACATTGATTGTGATATCGGATAGCTACACAGTAACATATTACATGTTCGTTACATTTGCGATTTGCCTATATTAATTAAATGTGCTGATTTATTAATTAATTATTATCAACAAACACTGCCTTCCCCTACTTCAAGCTGCCAACATTGTAGAGATGTCGCGTTCTTGAAACCTGGATTAGTGGTACACACATATAAGTAGACAGGTAGGGTAGGGTGGGGCAAGGAGCCCTTCTTGAAAGGAAATCATAAGCGGTAGAGAATCACTCAGGTAAATATCGTCTATGCGCAATGAATGAAGTACAGTTCATCATCATATATATATTCCGTGTGTTGACATTATTGACGTACCCGGTGTCTGAAAAAAAGTTGTAGGCGTTTTAACGGATGTTTTTATGGTGGGGCAAGAAGCCCACCCACGGGGCCAGAAGCCCCCTCTGGGCATTTACAATATTACAATTCCTTTATTTGAATATTCTTTATCATGCATCACACAATCGATTATACGCCACTACAATAATCGTATTAGCGTGTTGTGAGCCTTCACTTCTTGTGTCTCAATTTGGTTAGGACGATTTGTTTACTAACGAAGCTAGTATTTTAAAAAAACATTTTAAAACGATTTATTGGTAAGGCGGTGGTTTACATTTTCTGCAACTGCTCTTTAATAAGATGGACGAAATGACATGTGGCTCCATCTGGCTATCTCTACATTCTTATTTTTGGGCCTGATGTCTATATGGAGAGGGTAGCAATTTATCTCGAAGGGACGTCTTGCCCCACTTTACCTTTCAGTTTTTTTTTTAGAAAAGTGTTCCGACTTCTAAGTCTGCGTCCCACGGGAATCTCTATTTTGGACGTGCACGGTAATGGCGGTATAATCAGGATATCTCGTTTTTAAGTATATTATATAGTCAGGTACGTTAGCAAATTCAAGGGGACACACCGAAATAACACCACATCTTTTGTGCTGCCTTCCTTGGAACCTTATGTTCATGCATCGAACCTTATATGCTGTTGTTTTACCGCACTTCACCATATACGTGACGTATGGTTATCTAACAATATGGTGCGGCCCATTAAATTAAGATGATGTATGTTCTACAAGGTTTCCACACTTAATCCACTAGCGTGATATTCTTACTTCTAGTTTCAAGTGGCTATTTTTTTATTTACCACTACTGGTGCATAGGCCCAAAATCATGACTTTTGTTTGCCTTTAAAATGACAATGTTTAGCAAACTTCATTTAAACATGCTGTAGAGCGAAATAGTTCTTTAATTTGTTATATAGTACACATCTGTACCTCCATTGATTATCTAGTTACTGTACTTCACATACAACAGAGCGGGTATATATGGGAGGAAATCTAGTCGGTGATCGTAGTGCGACAGACAAGTCCGAGTTTTCGGCTGGACCAAGTTTAGTCTTCTACGTTTTTTGGCTGATTTAGCAAGACTAGGTTGTACACTTTCCGAAAATGCCGGGCAGTTACTGATTCACTGCAAAACATTTCCCTACCCTTCAAAATAACGAATGCCTTTGTTGTCAAGTGTGACATTTTTGTTTGCTACTGAACACCCACATACATTACTCCTGATCACTTTGAACGCGCTTGTATTTATATCCTGGCCAAACCATTTTCCTACCATATAACGTAGAGAGATGTCGAATGGCTCACAATTATTAGGAGTAATGTCAATAGATGTCCTAATTGCAAGACAACAAATCTATTTTGGCTAAATGGTTATAAATGTTCTCGCGACTTTACATGGTGGGTTAACGTTTTGGCCATGACATCAAAGCCTGCATACTTGTGGATCTACACAGTGGCAAAGACATCGATCGGGAATAATGCCATTGGGTGACAAAATAACAAAATATCAATTTAATTTGGTTTGATTTAATTTAAGTGTTACAAGTTTAACTTAATTGTACTCGTTTAACCAAATTGGTACCTGCTGCCTTATTGTGTTGGGTCATATGTTGGCCAGGAAATCAATATTTGTACCCTCAGTGTGAAAAATGACCAGAAGTAATATAAATATATATGGCAATAAAAAAAATTAAATATGTATATTATGATAAGATATATACTCGCGACATTAATGCTAGGTTAGTACTTGAACATGACAACATTAGTATTGACATATTATATTCGTCATAACGTCACACATGACAAATACAATGTTTTCACTAAAAAATAAAGCGCGTTAAATAAAAAAGTTAAGTTTTTAGCGACTTTGTTTGCTCGTTTTTATCTTAAAATTATGCTACATAGTATGAAGTATATATATTCAAACATAAAACTGACCGCCCAAACGCTTCTAAACGAAGTAAAGACAATATTAGAGCAAAGGCAAAATAACACTTTGAAGTTTACACTGCTCAACCTAGCAGGAAGAGGCGGGGACTTGAAATGTCAGATGTTGTCACTTATAGACGACTTACAATTGACAATTAGTCGAGCCGAATCGCTTTCTGTGGTGCTCTATATAAGGATATTTATATTGTTCTCTGCTAAATACAACTTCGGAACTAATTCGTAAGTTATTTCGTCGGCAAATAACAATCGAAAATAATAATCAGGAGGTGAACAGCCGAAAAACTTTATTCGTGCGAAAATTGTCCAAACATAAAAAACGAGGTACGTACAATCGATATTTGTTTCACTTCGTCTTACAACCAATCGCAAAACATCGATTTAGGAATGCACATATCATAGCAATGCACCGGGACAAAGACGGTGGGAAAACTAATGGCCCACACCTAATAACGTTAAAGTTAATATCCTCAGGAATCAGTAAAACAAATTTGTAATGTTATCCGGTCTGTACCAAAATCATCAAGATATGTTGCTAAGTTACCCGATGGATTGTCATATTTCAATATCCGCTTACCTATCGCTGGCAGCAGGCAGCTTAAGTATCGGGAGATGTTACATACGGGCGGTTCGTCTGTAATCAATAGTAGGAGAACATGTAGCGAGCTGACAAATGGGGCCAGTTGCAAATCGCATAAAAAAATTTAAACAGGGAACAGCTAGCAGCACCGCGCAATTCACCAATGAAGTACACACACACGCACGCACGCACGCACGCACGCACGCACGCACGCACGCACGCACGCACGCACGCACGCACGCATGCGCGCACGCACGCACGCACGCACGCACGCACACACACACACACACACACACACATTCAGAGTAATCGACATTTGCAATTTTTACGCAAACTGCAAGTGATAAAAAAAGGGTGGTTTCTGAAATTGCAAAAAAAAATGTCATTTAATTAAACAATTTAAGACTGGCTGTACACGTGTATCTGCGACATTCAATTTAATTAAGATATATGCAAATATATGTGCTTGTGTATAACATATTTTGCTTGTGCATTGCTTAGAGTAAATTCAAGGTCTAACAAATGGCCTGCAGGGGCAAGTTGAGTGGGGCAAGTTGAGCGGGGCAAGTTGAGTGGGGCACGATGAGTGGGGCAAGTTGAGTGGGGCAAGTTGAGCGGGGCAAGTTGAGCGGGGCAAGTTGAGTGGGGCAAGTTGAGTGGGGCAAGTTGAGTGGGGCAAGTTGAGTGGGGCACGTTGAGTGGGGCAAGTTGACGAGCGACGAGCTATAGCTAGGAATTTTAACCTGTACAAAGAAGTGCATATCTATTAGGACAACCTGCACTCAAACGCCGAGCAACCAGCGGATGACAACAAACAAGATGTGGTGTTCTAGGCATACTAGTATGAAGTTGAAGATCCCTTAACCAAAATTGTTTTCTGTGTCGCCAGTACATCGAACGGTGGCACAGAAGTTGCTACAATTAAGAAGGACACACATAGTTGTCAATATACATAATTTAACTTGATAACTCATTCAGGATTTTATATTGGCAACTTGCACCAATGTGAAAGTCATATTACCCCAAGTGTGAAGCAAGATGGCGAATTTTGGTTAATAATTACTTAAACAAATTATTTCTCGCTCTACTTTTAATTGTTAAATGTGATTATCTTGAAAGAAAGTACACGTTTCTCTTTAAGATGTGTAATCCATTTACTTGTTTCAGTGAACTACTTTGGTGTGTCACATGCATTGGATCTTATTTTCAAATGAAACATTGTTGCAGGCTATCGGGCAACAATTTATTATTTGCTTTATACGTTACACTGTAAATTATAAATTGTATTGGGTCATATAGCAAAGGAATACCTTTATAAAAAAAATATTGTATTATATTGCCATTAAAAAATATTGTATTATATTGCCATCAAAAAATATTGTATTATATTGCCATCAAAAAATATTGTATTATATTGCCATCAAAAAATATTGTATTATATTGCCATTAAAAATATTGTATTATATTGCCATCAAAAATATTGTATTATATTGCCATTAAAAATATTGTATTATATTGCCATCGCTATTGAACTCAGGCAATGTGTTGTATTAAAGCGAATCAAAATTAATTGTGATGGGGCTATTGTAACGAAATAATGCTTACTCCCGGCTATCACAAACAGCTGTATGCTCCCGTGCTGTCATTGCATTGAAGTCATTGCCTGTCGGTCGTTCTGACTTGTGACGATTAAAATGTGTGCTTATTATATACCACTTGTCGTGTACATCGTTATAGCTATGCACCTAAAGGACATAATACAAATTAACTTATTATATACCACTTGTCGCGTATATCCTTATAGCTATGCACCTAAAGGACATAATACAAATTAACTTATTGTATACCACTTGTCGTGTACATCGTTATAGCTATGCACGTAAAGGACATAATACACATTAACTTATTATATACCACTTGTCGTGTATATCGTTATAGCTATGCACCTAAAGGACATAATACAAATTAACCATGTGCAACTATAACGAAGAATATCGCCAGTGATTTACTGTGAATTTTTTCTAAAAGTGGGAGATTCCTGTTAATGTGCCCGGTTGACTGAAGGCTGACGTGTAAACCAGTGTGACTGATCAGTACATGCGCAGTTCAACGAAATTAGGATAACTTAGACTACGCGTGACGTAGTAAATATGGCCGGTATACGCATAACCAAAGCAACGTCTCAAGTAAATGTGCTATTTTCTTAGAAAGAGGAATAGTTTAGAAAACAAAGACCAAAATATGTTATATAAGTTGAGTTTGGACGCAAACAGCATGGCCATATCGTATTGGCAAGAACATGAATAGATGCATACAAATATTTGTCCATCTGGCGAGCGAATGTTGCTAGACTTCGACACTCGTGACGTAGGGTTATCTAAGAGTATGGCGTGACCCGTAAAATTAATATGTTTATTCAGCAACGTTTTCGTAGTAAATCACTTGCGTGATGTTCTGAATTGTAGTTGCAAGTTGTTATGTTTTTTATAATCATAGCACATCTTCATGAACTATTAACCTGTATCGGCGAAAGGTGGCATATAGTAATCTCTGCAACCACACGTGTCGACAACGAAGTCAGTGACGCATTCCCTGTAGCAGGCGGCCTGCGAGTAACGACTGAAGTAGCGCAGCTTTTTGTGTCTCACACAGTCACCGTATGGTGGCGGCAGGTTGGTCTCCTACAATATCAACATTCAACCGACGAATGGCTAACAATACCAACACAAACCCAATATATGAATGTGTGTCTCAGATTGATTGGTTATTTTTGTATCTTGTTATCACATTTATAATTAATTCGTTTAGTAATTGTCCGCATAAATTCAACAGCAGCAGAAGATGCACGTTTTGCGAGAACAACTGGGTCCACATAATTACAGGAACAAAGAAGGTCGATGAATGACGTGATTGAATAGGTTTGGATACCATTCAGCTTAACAAGAAGAATAGTGAGAATTCGGGTTGTGAGCACGGGCGGTGAGGGCGTAGCGCCGCAAGTAGTATTGCACATATTGACGTGATAACGCATGTGGCATGTGGAACCCGGAACCACACCTGGCGCATAGTGACAACATTTCAAAACCTGGTGAGCAGTTTTGATTCTAGTGGCATCCTTGGCGGGTAGTCTTACGAACTATTTCGTAAAACAGTGCATCTAACGCTTAATACTCAATTTGCGTGTTAATAACGTCTATTATCGCCCGTTGCACATTTGCTGTTGTGAATGCGCAAGTACCAGCTTCCAGATAACAGCATATATGGGCAATTTCATTGAAAGCAAAGCAAACAAGACAATATCACACAAAATTGCTTCCCTTGTGTGGCATCTGGCGTAACCATTTCCTTCGTTTTTTTCTGGCAGTTATCGCCTTCGTCAACCAAATATTGAATAACTCGTTCATTCAACGAACTGCCCCTAGCGAGTACAACCGTAACACTTTACTTATTTTCAACTCTAGAAGCACTCCATCGACCAAATTCATTCGATAGTCATTGTGTCTTCAGGCTACACGGTCCACATCTCCCTTCATTCACCGCCCTCCCACTACCCTTACATTGACTACCTTCATTCACCGCCCTCCCACTTCCCTTACGTTGAATACCTTCATTCACCGCCCTCCCACTTCCCTTACATTGACTACCTTCATTCACCGCCCTCCCACTACCCTTACATTGACTACCTTCATTCACCGCCCTCCCACTTCCCTTACATTGACTACCTTCATTCACCGCCCTCCCACTACCCTTACATTGGCTACCTTCATTCACCGCCCTCCCACTACCCTTACATTGACTACCTTCATTCACCGCCCTCCCACTACCCTTACATTGACTACCTTCATTCACCGCCCATCCACTGCCCTTACATTGACTACCTTCATTCACCGCCCTCCCACTTCCCTTACATTGACTACCTTCATTCACCGCCCTCCCACTACCCTTACATTGACTACCTTCATTCACCGCCCTCCCACTACCCTTACATTGACTACCTTCATTCACCGCCCTCCCACTACCCTTACATTGACTACCTTCATTCACCGCCGTCCCACTACCCTTACATTGACTACCTTTATTCACCGCCCTCCCACTACCCTTACATTGACTACCTTCATTCACCGCCCTCCCACTACCCTTACATTGACTACCTTCATTCACCGCCCTCCCACTACCCTTACATTGACTACCTTCATTCACCGCCCTCCCACTACCCTTACATTGACTACTTTCATTCACCGCCCTCCCACTACCCTTACATTGACTACCTTCATTCACCGCCCTCCCACTACCCTTACATTGACTACCTTCATTCACCGCCCTCCCACTTCCCTTACATTGACTACCTTCATTCACCGCCCTCCCACTTCCCTTACATTGACTACCTTCATTCACCGCCCTCCCACTACCCTTACATTGACTACCTTCATTCACCGCCCTCCCACTACCCTTACATTGACTACCTTCATTCACCGCCCATCCACTGCCCTTACATTGACTACCTTCATTCACCGCCCTCCCACTACCCTTACATTGACTACCTTCATTCACCGCCCTCCCACTACCCTTACATTGACTACCTTCATTCACCGCCCTCCCACTACCCTTACATTGACTACCTTCATTCACCGCCCTCCCACTACCCTTACATTGACTACCTTCATTCACCGCTCTCCCACTACCCTTACATTGACTACCTTCATTCACCGCCCTCCCACTACCCTTACATTGACTACCTCATTCACCGCCCATCCACTGCCCTTACATTGACTACCTTCATTCACCGCCCTCCCACTACCCTTACATTGACTACCTTCATTCACCGCCCTCCCACTACCCTTACATTAACTACCTTCATTCACCGCCCTCCCACTACCCTTACATTGACTACCTTCATTCACCGCCCTCCCACTACCCTTACATTGACTACCTTCATTCACCGCCCTCCCACTACCCTTACATTGACTACCTTCATTCACCGCCCATCCACTGCCCTTACATTGACTACCTTCATTCACCGCCCTCCCACTTCCCTTACATTGACTACCTTCATTCACCGCCCTCCCACTACCCTTACATTGACTACCTTCATTCACCGCCCTCCCACTACCCTTACATTGACTACCTTCATTCACCGCCCTCCCACTACCCTTACATTGACTACCTTCATTCACCGCCGTCCCACTACCCTTACATTGACTACCTTTATTCACCGCCCTCCCACTACCCTTACATTGACTACCTTCATTCACCGCCCTCCCACTACCCTTACATTGACTACCTTCATTCACCGCCCTCCCACTACCCTTACATTAACTACCTTCATTCACCGCCCTCCCACTACCCTTACATTGACTACCTTCATTCACCGCCCTCCCACTACCCTTACATTGACTACCTTCATTCACCGCCCTCCCACTTCCCTTACATTGACTACCTTCATTCACCGCCCTCCCACTTCCCTTACATTGACTACCTTCATTCACCGCCCTCCCACTACCCTTACATTGACTACCTTCATTCACCGCCCTCCCACTACCCTTACATTGACTACCTTCATTCACCGCCCTCCCACTTCCCTTACATTGACTACCTTCATTCACCGCCCTCCCACTTCCCTTACATTGACTACCTTCATTCACCGCCCTCCCACTACCCTTACATTGACTACCTTCATTCACCGCCCTCCCACTACCCTTACATTGACTACCTTCATTCACCGCCCTCCCACTTCCCTTACATTGACTACCTTCATTCACCGCCCTCCCACTTCCCTTACATTGACTACCTTCATTCACCGCCCTCCCACTACCCTTACATTGACTACCTTCATTCACCGCCCTCCCACTACCCTTACATTGACTACCATCTGACTGTCCCTAGTATTTTAGTTAATCGTGGTGTACTTTCATTTGCGAAGTATTCACAAAATAGCTAAGTAACAAAGTGGCAAATATCTGTTCAACTAATATTATAGTGTCGTTGTAAGTATGCATCTAATCGTCAAGTTCAACATTTATGCCACTAACGAGCACAATCGTAATTTTGTGACCTACATTCAATCCAATAAGCGCCCTAATCTATTGAAATAACTAAACCTATCGAGCACAAGCTTAACACTTTGACCTAAGAAGAATATAGATACGCCTGAACGCATACAGAGGAGAGCAACTAAAATCATTCCAGAACAGAGAAACCTTAGACACCTGAGACACCTCGTTCTCACAGAGGACAATAAATGAATGGAACAAATCGTCTATGGATTGTGTAACTGCTAGCAGCGTGAATATGATTAAAAATAAGGTTGACACAAATCTCAGGAAGGCGGGTTATATGTAGATGAACACTGTTGGACTCTCGATAAGCCAATGGTGTCATTGTACACTTGCTATCTGGGCCTTTGGCTTGGATGGCAAATCTTGTTAAAAAATAAACAATCTACCAAAACTGTTGCTGATGTCGTAGATTGAATATATTATAAACCAGTTTTAAATTGTTGCGTGCGAAAGCGTTAGTCATGGTGTGGGTGGCGTCTTTTTTTGGCAAAGTCGTTCGCTTAGCTTAGCAATTGTTTGTGATGGCCAAAGACCAGCAATTTTTTGCTATGCTTTCATTGAAATAGGTCGCGTACGTTTCCACTAGATGTCACCACTTTAGAAAGAGTGTGGTTGCACATTCGTAAAAGGCAACGTGCAACGGACTAAAATACATTTTTTTAACAAGCCAATTAGTTCGGTAACTTAGCATTAGGGTTGCTTCTCCTTGCAATATTTACTTCGTCTCTACTCGCCAGAGGGAATTTTTAATGAGATTTAAGGATATTCAATAATTCTTATTATACGTTTTGTGTTAAAAATTGCAACTGTTTTACATATAAAAAAACAGCTTTCAAACAATGTGTCTGCACTCGATTTAAGTAAATGCAATTTTTCTCAAATATGGTGTCGTTGTCGCCGGGCTCCGGGATTCTCCGGGCAAACGTGGAACTCTCCGGGCTTCTTCGTCTAGTTCATAGACGTTTTGACAGTACACTTTCAATAATAAAACAACTGGATATGTGGAGCCGGGAGCCACACCCGGGCTAGACTTACCCGCCTACGGTGCCGCGGCGAGGCGCTACCTGCCAGGAAACGACGCGGTAAATGTCCGTTAGGGTGTGCCACTAGACGTCAAATAATATAAAAGTGTAGCAATTGTATGTGTATGGTGGTGCAACGAGGCGCTACCTGCCAGAAAACATCACTGGAAGTGTCCGTTAGGGGGTGACGCAAGACTCCACATACCAAATAAGAGAGGCAATTTAGTTTCATATTATCTTTTTTTGCTACGCTTTTATTAAAATACATACGCTATCCCATAGGTGTCGCCATTTTAGGAAGCGCATGTCCCACAGAAAACGAGCAATGGCCGATAATAGACGTTTTAAAAACCCTAATTAGTTCGGCAGCTAAGTGTTAGGTGCACTGTTTTACGAAAAAGTAGTTGATAGATTATTCGCCAGGGGTGTCACTAGAACCAAAACTGGTAACCAGGCGTTGGTGTACAGGTGCCTGGATGTGGCTCCGGGCTCCACATGTCTCATGGGTATCACGAAGACCTCTACTGCCGCAGGAAATTAAGATGGGGAGGCTGCGTTAAAAGTGATGTGAGAAGGGGGAGGAGCACGACAAGTGGATGGAGAACGTTGGCAATACGATGAAATGGAAGGGGATAACAGCCTGAGCGTTGCAGAAATATAGTGACAAGCGTCACCTCTTTATAAAGGGAAGAACCCATACTCTCGTATACGGGCCTGTTGCCACCATTAAAAGCAAACCAAGATGGAACTTACTTTAGAGACGCTTACTTCAACAGATGCGTGCGCCCCTGTTGGGACGATATAGACAAAGTCCTCTAGTTGAGGTATGGCATCATGGCTGTGCAGAAGAAGCTTCAGTCCCGGTTCATTGTGTGGACCGTTCATGTATTCGTAATTTTCAATATTCAACACCAGCTGCAATCCGTGCTTCACTCCTACAGAACACCAACCGTTTTGATGGTGTAATAGTCAAGTGGATGCAGTAGAAACAATGCAATTTTAGTTATTACATACTTCATGAATTCTGATGAAACAAAGAAGGGACCTGATCAATAAAACGGGAAATGTAGATTGTTTACAAGCCTCACAATGCAACTTTAAATGCTAGGGTTAGATAGGGTTGTTTACCAGTTGTATTGATCATGGAGTCGGGACTAGTCCGGGCGTTGAACGTGTAGCACACCCCAGCATCAGTCACTGTCAACTTGAAATATTCGTTGCTGCATGACGAGGTCTTCCATCGACAACTATTGAGACAGTAATATGTCGGTGGAAGTGATTATGGAATAAAACAAATAAATATCGTACTATTATGCCATGACGTTTCTAATGCTTGGTTGGTGATGGTTACTAAGATATAAAAATGTACCGAATAATCATTTCCAATAACCTTCCACTTCCTTGCACCCGCTTCAGTTCCACTAAAATTGACACACAGGGCAGGATGGGGCAGAATTATGGGAGACCAGTTGGCCTGAGTGGGGGGTAAATGAACTGATATATAATTACATAAATGAACTTATATATAATATATATTTAAGTGATATATACAAATTATATATATATATATATATATATATATAAAGAGAGAGAGAGAGGACGTTTCTTACATGCAAAGTGAGAGGAAAATGCCCCATTACATTATTATCGTTATCAATATCGTTAAAGTCATCGTTGCACGTAATAAACAGTTGCACGCATATGTAATAGTCACCAGGCTATATAAACAAACTCACGACGCAATCATGTCTTCCTTGCTGTGTGCATGTTGTAGGTAGACATCAAGCATCGATTGGTTTCCGACGCCCCACTTTGCATAGTTGAAAGTGGAGATGTGTTTTTCTTTGTACATTTCGTGCAACCAACGGTAGGAGCCTTTCTCTGCTGCTGTAACTAGTCTGCAATAAGCGCCGCTAAGTGTTAACAGAAGTCACACGAGTTATAAGTCACCAATCCCTTCTCAAACTAAATACAATGGTAGAAGCCTTTCTCTGCTGCTGTAACTAGTCTGCAATAAGCGCCGCTAAGTATTAACTGAAGTCACACGAGTTATAAGTCACCAATCCCTTCTCAAACTAAATATATTCAATAAATAAAAATAAAAAATTGCATTAACAATTCACTTATAAACGTATTACATTGGTGCTTGTGCTATTAATACATTAACTTAATTTTACATCATGTTCAGTTAAACGTTTATAAATAAGCAATAAATAATGACAACTTGAATATGTTAAACTTGACAGCTGAGTTATTTAATTTGTTAAATTGTTCCACGTTTCTATACCTTTCACAGTAAGTGAAAATAGACTGATGGCGTTGTTTATTTGTTTAACATAAAAAACAGTCTGCATTGTCTTGTACCATAAATGTTTATACCTGCGGTTGGTTTAAAGAATGCTTGGACACGACCATTTATAAAGTGAATGTTTGCTATATAGAATATAATCAGAGTCTTGTCTGTAGCTAAATCATGACGTTTAAGCATTTTTGAGGTATGGACAAATAAAGATGTATAATCATGGTAATTTTTTTTCACAAATAAACCGTATAGCTTTTTTGTTGCACAAATAGTTTCTTGAGTCTAGATTGGTACGGACCTCCCCATATCTGACAGCAATGTTACTTATGTGATTCAACATGTTATTGATATATTGTGTGTAACGTTTGACAATCATTGTTTGATACTATTGTTTCAACCAGTTTTGCTTGTTCTCTCCATGTTAAATTTCCACCAATAGTTACTCCAAGGAATTGTGTATGTGTTACCTTCTTAATGGTTGTTCCATTCAAAACTATATGCGCATATGTTCTCTGTTGTTTTATATTGTTAAACTGTGTAATAAACACAATTCACATTGAGCGATAATCTGTTATCTCGGAACCACAGGTCTAGTTGTTTTAGTTCGTTGTTAACTACATTGGTTACATCATCAATGTTACTTGCCGAGTAAAAAGTGTTAGTATTATCTGCAAATAGAATAATTTGAAATAGTTTTGAAACACCACAAATGTAATTTATGTACAAGATGTCATTTATGGGCCAACATTGAACCTTGCGAGACTCCACACTTGATTTCCTTTAATTCTGAGTTACTGATGTTTTGCAATATGCTGTGGTCAACGGTGTCGAAAGCTATTTTTAAAATCGATCAAGGCACCAAACGTACTTTGAAATGTATATATTGCAGAAGTAACCTTTTCGACAAATTCAGTTAGAGCTAGTGAGGTTGAATGTTTACTTCTGAAGCCATAAAAGTATTCAACACCAGCTGCAATATGTGCTTCACTCCTACATAACACCAACCGTTTTGATGGTGTAATAGTCAAGTGGATGCAGTAGAAACAATGCAATTTTAGTTATTATATACTTCGTGAATTCTGATGAAACAAAGAAGGGACCTGATTAATAAAAAGGGAAATGTAGATTGTTTACAAGCCTCACAATGCAACTGTAAATGTAGATTGTTTACAAGCCTCACAATGCAACTGTAAATGCTAGGGTTAGATAGGGTTGTTTACCAGTTGTATTGATCATGGAGTCGGGACTAGTCCGGGCGTTGAACGTGTAGCACACTCCAGCATCAGTCACTGTCAACTTGAAATCTTCGTTGCTGCATGACGAGGTCTTCCATCAACAACTATTGAGAGAGTAATATGTCGGTGGAAGTGATTATGGAATAAAACAAATAAATATCGTACTATTATGCCATGACGTTTCTAATGCTTTGTTGGCGATGGTTACTAAGATATAAAAATGTACCGAATAATCATTTCCAATAACCTTCCACTTCCTTGCACCCGCTTCAGTTCCACTAAAATTGACACACAGGGCAGGATGGGGCAGAATTGTGGGAGACCAGTTGGCCTGAGTGGGGGGTAAATGAACTGATGTATAATTATATAAATGAATTTATATATAATATATATTTATGTGATATATACATATTATATAAATATATGTATATATATATATATATATATATATATATATATATATATATATATATATATATATATATATATATAAAAGAGAGAGAGAGAGAGAGGGCGAGAGAGAGGGCGTTTCTTACATGCAAAGTGAGAGGAAAATGCCCCATTACATTATTATCGTTATCAATATCGTCAAAGTCATCGTTGCACGTAATAAACAGTTGCACGCATATGTAATAGTCACCAGGCTGTATAAACAAACTCACGACGCAATCATGTCTTCCTTTCTGTGTGCATGTTGTAGGTAGACATCAAGCATCGATTGGTTTCCGACGCCCCACTTTGCATAGTTGAAAGTTGAGATGTGTTTTTCTTTGTACATTTCGTGCAACCAATGGTACGAGCCTTTCTCTGCTGCTGTAACTAGTCTGCATTAAGCGCCGCTAAGTGTTAACTGAAGTCACACGAGTTATAAGTCACCAATCCCTTCTCAAACTAAATACAATGGTAGAAGCGTTTCTCTGCCGCTGTAACTAGTCTGCAATAAGCGCCGCTAAGTGTTAACTGAAGTCACACGAGTTATAAGTCACCAATCACTTCTCAAACTAAATACAATGGTAGGAGCCTTTCTCTGCTGCTGTAACTAGTCTGCAATAAGCGCCGCTAAGTGTTAACTGAAGTCACACGAGTTATAAGACACCAATCCCTTCTCAAACTAAATATATTTAATAAAGAAAAATACAAAATTGCATTAACAATTCACTTATAAACTTATTACATTGGTGCTTGTGCTATTAATACATCAACTTAATTTAACATCAAGTTCAGTTAAACGTTTATAAATAAGCAATGCATACTGACAACTTGAATGTGTTAAACTTGGCAGCTGATTTATTTAATTTGTTAAACTGTTCCACGTTTCTACACCTTTCACAGCAAGTGAAAATAGACTGATGGCGTTGTTTATTTGTTTAACATAAAAACAGTTTGCATTGTCTGGTACCATAAATGTTTATACCTGCGGTTGGTTTAAAGAATGCTTGGACACGACCATTTATAAAGTGAATGTTTGCTATATAGAATATAATTATAGTCTTTTCTGTAGCTAAATCATGACGTTTAAGCATTTTTGAGGTACGGAAAAATAAAGATGTATAATCATAGTAATTTATTTCACAAATAAACCGTATAGCTTTTTTGTTGCACAAATAGTTTCCTGAGTCTAGATTGGTAAGTACCTTCCCATATCTGACAGCAATGTTACTTTTGTGATTCAACATGTTATTGATATATTGTGTGTAACGTTTGACAATCATTGTTTGATACTATTGTTTCAACCAGTTTTGCTTGTTCTCTCCATGTTAAATTTCCACCAATAGTTACTCCAAGGAATTGTGTATGTGTTACCTTCTTAATGGTTGTTCCATTCAAAACTATATGCACATATGTTCTCTGTTGTTTTATATTGTTAAACTGTGTAATAAACACAATTCACATCGAGCGATAATTTGTTATCTCGGAACCACAGGTCTAGTTGTTTTAGTTCGTTGTTAACTACATTGGTTACATCATCAATGTTACTTGCCGAGTAAAAAATTTTACTATTATCTGCAAATAGAATAAATTGAAATAGTTTTGAAACATCACAAATGTCATTTATGTAAAATATGTCATTTATGGGCCAACATTGAACCTTGCGGGACTCCACACTTGATTTCCTTTAATTCTGAGTTACTGATGTTTTGCAATATGCTGTGGTCAACGGTGTCGAAAGCTATTTTTAAAATCGATCAATGCACCAAACATATTTTGAAATGTATCCATTGCAGAAGTAACCTTTTCGACAAATTCAGTTAGAGCTAGTGAGGTCGAATGTTTACTTCTGAAGCCATACTGCTCGTCTGACAATATGTGTTGTACCTCAATGAACGATGTTAGCGTTTTGTTGAGTATTTTTTTTTAAATTGGGATAAATAAAAGAGAAATAAGTATATAATTAGAAAATTAAAAACTACTTTCATGCTGATCTCATCGTGTCTGTGTGTAGTTTTACATTTGCACCCAGACATAATGTCAAGTATTCTTGCTCAGTAACTGGGTGTATATACATTGACTGTGATGCGCTACTTGCTACGTCAATCAATGGACGTTTTTCCTGGGCAGTGTTCTATATTTGATTAATTGGTACCTATGCCAACAAATAGTTTGTAGAAATGGTTAGCTATATGTTTCTTTCTTTCTCTCGATTTTCACCAACACGAAATTCGTTCAAATATTTTGTTTCAGATTCTCTTTTACATGTTATGTTTTTTAAGAATTGTCCAAGTGTCTCTTGTGTTAGTTTTTGCAATCTTCGATTTTCCTCCAGTAATAGTTCTTCTTTTCTAGATGTAAGAGTTTTGTTATATCTTGTTTTTGTACATTTATAAGGATTTTCTGTTAATTCTGATCTTTTAGAAACGCTAAGTACACGTTAGTTTTCTTTATGCTGGCATATTTTAGCCTTCTTGTTAACATGTGTTTATCATTCCGTTTATCCTTTCCAATGTACGTTGTTATTTTGACAGGACAGGCATCGTTGTAAGTATTACTTAGTACTTGAATAAAGCGGCGCGGAAACGCTAAATTAGGGTTTCACTCGTTCTTTACAGTTTCCCAGTGATATAATTTAGATCGTGTTCAAGTCTGTTTAGCGAATCTTCGTCTAATCTTCTTTATTTAACTGTTGGGTCTTCATGATTAACCACGTAAGTGCTGTTCTCACACATAAACCAAATTGGCATACGATCTTTAGCATCGCTTAAAACAATGCCGCAAGTAGTAGCTTAGTGAGTAAGGCCCATCAAAACAGGCCTTCATGTTTCGGAGGAAACTAAAAATAGACATAGGGGTAACATTTGTGTGTTGAGAGTATGAGTAAATGGATGTAATATCGCTCACTGAGTATCAGCGCCTCCTAGCGGTAGTATGACGGTACTAGTGTGTCCCTGGTGGTGTCCCGCCTACGGCGAGGGGCGGCGGCGGCGGCGGAGGAAGAGGAGGGGGTCTGAGTATTCACTTTAGTAGTTCTATTTATTACGAGAGTGAAGGAGGCGGGTGCCCCTGTATTTGTTTGAGGACTAGTGGCGCCACTGCCAGATGTAATGGTAAATAAGTAATTTTAAAATATTCAAGTTAAAATGTTATAATATAATGTTAATTATGTAATTAAAAAAAAAATTCAAATGTCGGGGGCGGCGGCGGCGGCGGCGGCGGCGGCGGCGTCGGGGGCCTGAATATTCACTTTAGTAGTTCAATTTATGAGGAGAAACGAACACAACACGGTAGGGTAAGAGTACACATTTAATTTTTATTGATGAGACATAATGTAATGGTAAATATGTAAATTTAAAATAGTCAATTTAACATGATATGATATAATGGTAAACATTTTATTTTTAAATATTCAAATTTATATTGTTGTGCATTCTCTCCAGCAGGCAACCATTTTCAACATGCCATGACAACGGGCAGCAGTGAGCGTCGGTCTGCGGGCTCCAGTTGCAGTGGGAGTGGTGGACGGCCCCGCTTGTCCAGCAATGATGTCGGTCTGCGGACAGGCGGGGTTATTAGACATTGTGAAATGGCTTGAAACTCCTCCATCACATGAACCCATAGGAGTCTATTGTCTTGGAGTGCTGCTTCATCGTTACAAGCGTCAGTCCAGTCTTCCGTTTCAGCAAAACCATCATCATCTGCAGCCAGACGATATGGCGTGGTGACGTATATCTTATACGTCATAACGTTGATCCAGCGCGTTCTACGATGGCTACAAGGAAACGAAAACCTGAGTGAGACACGAATATGAAACGACAGAGCAGGCGTTACCAAGCAACGAGACCGACACCGTCAACCAAGCCAGTAGGCGAAACTAGGTCACACGCGAGACGCATAGTCAAACGTTATATGAACACAAAACCAATTAGAAACTTATTCAATAGTAGCAGTAATGTATTTGGAATTAATAACAGTATTAACACTATGTATTAAATCGAATTACTAACAGTATTAACGCTATGTATTAAAGCGAAACCATGGGTATATATCCATTGCAAAAGTGTTCAATGCTACAGAGTCTTTAAGAGTTAGCATTCATTCAAACTACGATATTTATTGTAATGCATATATACTTACAAACGATCCATGAGTTGAAATAACTCCGTTCCGATGTCTTTGTTCACAGCAAGCAAGTCAGTGAATAAGCCAACGGTCGACGTCATCTTCGAGCATCAGCAACAACATATAACAGAATAAGGCCAACACAGACATTACAGATGCTGAACTAGGATTGACAGGATACGTAATGTTTAGGAGAGATGGAATAGGAAGAAGGGGAGGGAGAGTTATTTTATATGTTAAAGAATCTATTCTGGCTTACGAAATCAAATTAGAAAGCGAAGCAGATTACGATGAAGCTGTTTGTTGCAAAATAGTTTCAGGGAATTCAAAACTAACTATTGGATTAGTTTACCGAAGTCCAAACATAAACGAAGAGGATAACACATAAATAAAAAATGCTATAAAGGAAGTTAGTAAAGGGCAATGTATCATAATGGGAGATTTTAGCCATGGACACATACAATGGAAATCTCTAGAGAATAAAGGAGGTGATAACCAACAATTTTTAGTTTTAATTCAGGATAGCTTCCTTACTCAGCACGTGCTAGAACCAACCAGGGGAGAAAATGTATTAGATATAGTTTTATCATCACAAAAATAATTAGTGGACAAAGTAAAAATACATGAACCATTGGGTAACAGTGACCACAATCAAATACATTTTGACATCAATGTAAAATCAGAAAGTAAAAATAAAAAAACGTATAGGAGAAACTTCTACAAAGGTAATTATAAAGATATGAGAAAATACTTAGCAAAGCTAGATTGGAACATACTGATGAATACGACCGCAATTGAATGTTGGAATATTATAAAATATGAAATTGAGAGTATCATCGATAAATCTGTTCCCTTGAAAAAACAAGGAAAATGGTCTAGAAAGAAACACTTGTCAAAAGAAGCTATTATAAAAGTAGTGTTTAAGCAAACTATGTGGAGGGTTTATAGGCGACCAGAAAGGATGAAGACTATACAAATTACAAAGAGGCACTTTACCTAGCTACAACTGAAATAATAAAATCTAAAAGAACCTTTGAAAAAAAAATTGCAGGTAATATAAAAAATGACAGCAAGAGTTTCTATGCTTATGTAAGGAGTAAACAGAACGTTCGAGATAAGGTCGGACCATTAGAAAACAACAGGGGAAACATAATTTCAGAGGGATTTTAAATGGCAGAGTATTTCAGCTCAGTATTTACCACAGAAGATATCAGCTCACTTCCAGTTCTATTTACTAAATTTGAGGGAAATAAATCAGAACATTTAGGGCAGTTATTTGTAACTCCTGTAATGATAGCAAACAAAATTAAGAAGATGAAAGATAATAAATCACCTGGAGTTGATGGGATATCACCAAAACTGCTTAAGGAAATTGTTGAGCAAATTAGTACACTACCTGCAAAATTGTTTAACTTGTCAGTAGAAGAAGGAATAGTTCCTTCATAATGAAAAGAAGCAAACATTACGCCACTATTTAAGAAGGGATCGAGGAACAAGCCAGACAATTACAGACCAGTGAGTTTAACATCAGTTGGATGTAAATTACTCGAAACATTAATTAGAGACCACATGGTGGAATTCCTTGTAAAACATAATTTAATAAATACATCTCAACATGGGTTCCTAAAAGCAAAGTACACATAGGACATGGAAACATGAATATAAAATGGGGGATGTTTTACTAGGTAGAATCACACAAGAAAAGGACTTAGGATTACCATTTAGTGCTGACATGAAAGTTTCAGAGCAATGTGGGATTGTTGCTTCAAAAGGAAATCAAATTCTAGAGCTAATTAGGAGAACTATCATGTATAAGGAGAAACAGCTAATTGTACCCCTGTACAAAGCAATAGTTAGACCACATTTGGAATATTGTATTCAAGCATGGAGGCCGTATCGTAAAAAGGACATAGACAAGCTAGAAAGAATACAACGAAGATCAACCAAAATCATTCCAGAATTTAGAGACCTTAGTTACGAAAGTCGCTTATTACAATGTGGTTTGACAACACTAGAGACCAGGAGACTAAGAGGAGACCAAATAGAAGTATTTAAAATAGTGAACGGTTATGAGGATGTTGATAGGAATATGTTCTTCAAACTTAAAGGAGGCAGTAGAACCAGAGGACACAAAGCAGCGTTAGTTAAGGAGCAGTGTAGTTTGGACATGAGAAAGTACTCTTTCTCACAGAGGGTGATAAATGAATGGAACAAACTGCCAAATGATTGTGTTAATGCTAGTAGTGTGAATATGTTTAAAAATAGAATTGACAGATATTTGATAAGGGTGGGTTACACATAGATGAGAAAATTGTTGGACTCTCGATAAGCCAATGGCTTCCTTGTCCACTTTGCCATCTGGAACTTGTTGTTTGGGATGGCAATCTTGTTAAATCTTGTTAAATCTTGTTAACAACAAGTGAGTAGGCGATATATGCAGCAATGGCGGTAGGTGTAAAGAAATGACTAGTATCGGCACTCTTATATAGCATCCCACATTGCGATAACCGTGTGAGAGAGAAGTGAGAGACAGTTGGGGAGAACAACAAAACCATTAATGAAGGCGGCAAACACGAGGTCGCCGCCTATTCAACCAGCATTGAATACATTCTTATATTAGAGTGCGGGAACATTTTAAAATGAACACATCATAATGTGCCGTACTACAAGCTTCAGAGGAGGAGGACATTTCCTCTGTATTTTCTATGAATGCAGCATCAATGTGTGGAATAATAAATTCAACTCGGGATAATCGGCCTATCAGTAGAAAAAATATATGTTTCCTGTCGATGTTGAGACAGAAGATAAGCTTCTAGCCACACGGACAGGACTCCAGGCGAAATACCTCAGCAAGACCATCAAGCAGAAGGCCCATTTGCGCGAGACATGGAACACACAGAGACGATCGGTGATGTATGCAATTGTGCGTATTAAATTTCGTAACGTGGGACTATGTAAACGTCTGTTAGACACATAATTGTGGCCATTGATAGAATCTTTAAGAAGCAGGGAAGGTTATTGGGGTTTCAAAAATAATGCCCGACCATGGCAGAATATGCTTGGTGAAAGTCTTATGCAAATGCGTCAGAGCATTCGACACCAGTCAGACCCAGACAGACACCGCCAGACGATCACATCAGTGTCCGAAGGCCAGCGCGTGACACAGCGCCCAGACGATTACACCAGTGTCCGAAGGCCAGCGCGTGACACAGCGCCCAGACGATTACACCAGTGTCCAAAGGCCAGCGCGTGACACAGCGCCCAGACGGTCACACCAGTGTCCAAAGGCCAGCGCGTGACACAGCGCCCAGACGATTACACCAGTGTCCAAAGGCCAGCGCGTGACACAGCGCCCAGACGATTACACCAGTGTCCAAAGGCCAGCGCGTGACACAGCGCCCAGACGATTACACCAGTGTCGAAAGGACAGCGCGTCAGGCGGTTAGAGAAGAAACCTGGCTTCAACAGCACAGGCAACCCTAAGCCCGCCAGATCAGTGTGTTATATCCGCGCGCTCTCTCTCTCTCTCTCTCTCTCTCTCTCTCTCTCTCTCTCTCTCTCTCTCTCTCTCTCTCTCTCTCTCTCTCTCTCTCTCTCTCTCTCTCTCTCTCTCTCTCTCTCTCTCTTTCTCTCTCTCTCTTCTCTCTCTCTCTCTCTCTCTCTCTCTCTCTCTCTCTCTCTCGACTGCAGCCCTCTCTCCTCGATGCCATGGCCGCCCGGCAGCTGCAGCAGACACCACCGATGGACTTGACGCGCCTGCAAAACGAGATAGGAAATGGAAAGTATATATTTTAACGTCAGTTACCATTGTTACGTGTGCCACGCAGGAGAAATACATCCTGTATACATCGTGTAAGGAATGCCTGAAAGGTGTACAAGTAGACGGTGATGATTACTTTTGTTCCGACCATCTATGGCAAAGGGTCCCACTCACTGATTCGCCCTACAGGTGCTACTATCCGACGTGGAAGGAACGCAATTGTGGGGTGTAATGTTTGATTATGTGGCGACAAAAGTACTGGATTTCGATGCCAACTGGTACAGAGCACTTAAGTCAGACTCATAGCGACGTAGCGCACTGTATATCCTACGTGGGTCCCGTGTCATGACCACCATTAAGAAACGCCAAAGCGGCGAGTATGTGAACAACACCGTGGAAGTGATAGTACCTCCGCACTTGTCGTTTTTTGGAACAAACGAGCAACAATGAAGCTATGTGTTCCAGCAAAGAAACAGTACAGTAATGGTTAGATATGAACTCCGCTGATAGTATAATATTCACGTCAGCAGCGTCTAGTCTATCCTCTCCGGCATCATTCATAATCCTGTCAGACGGCGACGATGATATGCAGAATGGTGAGATCGTTGTATCACCAGAGAGAGTAGCAACGATAACATGGAGGCAACGGTGCGTACTATAGATGAAACTGAACAGCGTGCGGAGCGCATGTCAAAAGAACAGGCCTTTTATGCAGAGTTAGAAGAAGTCCTTGTTCGCCATACATGTAATGAGGTGTGTCGCGTGTTGAGTCTGTCGCAACACGCATTGCACTGGTATCTGGAGGGTTGGAAAAAGAGGATCGATGGCATACGAAGGCGACTTGATATAGCGGACAGGGTGATCCAGACACTACGCATTCGTCCTATTGGTGGGGTGACGATGACTGTCCACAACCAACCCATGTACACTACGACCAGTGCAACTGCGATATGCCCACATAAATGTATTGTCTCTTCGTCTCTGTCAATGTAGATCTGTTGCGGAATGACAATGATCCGTGATTCATATGAGAAGACGACTGCGCCGTCGGAAGTGACGACACGGAGGAAGCGAATCACTCCTAAAATGGCGTCGAATGACCTGTGCCTGTATATACAAGCAAAGCGACGATGCGTGTCGCCACCGCCGTCGTCGTCGACACCACCACAGTAACCACCCCCATTGCCATCACAACCATCGTCATCGGTGACGTCTCCATCACAGCAGCCGTCATCTGTGACTTCACCGCCGCAGTCTCCACCGACATCCCCTGCGTCATCGACGGACGTCGAGTTCAGTGTCACCGGCGTACAACGCGAGACAGCCCGGACTCGCCACCCCCATCGCGATCACCCAACCTAGTGCCAACGACACCCGCGTACAACGTCAAACAGCCCGGACTCGCCACCCCCATCGCGATCACCAAACCCAGTGCCAACGACACCCGCGTACAACGTGAGACAGCCCGGACTCGCCACCCCATCGCGATCACCCAACCCAGTTCCAACGACACCCGCGTACAACGTGAAACAGCCCGGACTCGCCACCCCCATCGCGATCATCAAACCCATTGCCAACGACACCCGCGTACAACGTGAGACAGCCCGGACTCGCCACCCCCATCGCGATCACCAAACCCAGTGCCAACGACACCCGCGTACAACGTGAGACAGCCCGGACTCGCCACCCCCATCGCGATCACCAAACCCAGTGCCAACGACACCCGCGCTGATGATGCCGGTGATGAGCCTCGAAGCAGCGAAGATAATGTTGGACGAAGATGTGTCGAACATAATCATGTGCGGTGGCCAATAGCTTAACGACGGAAGACGTGCATAAAGACATTGCATCATAAATACATTCGATCAACACATGGCTCATGTAACACACACACACACACACACACACACACACACACACACACACACACACACACACACACACACACACACACACACACACACACACACACACACACACACACACACACACACACACACACACACACACACACACACACACACACACACACACACACACACACACACACACACACACACACACACACACACACACACATTAGTTCATTTATGTAACCTTTTAGTTCAATGTATTATATTCATATTTGTATTTACTTCATTTTATTACTATTTTATGTACTTCATTTTATTATATTATAATATCATTGTATTGTTACTATTTTTATTTACTTCATGTTATTATATTAATACTTGCAACATGTTATTATTACTATTTCGGTCTTATTTACTATATCGGTCTTATTTGATGTATGATGTTTATAGTCTCCTCTCCTTATGAAGGAACGATTGATATCCATCATCTCGTCATCATCATCCAAAGACCTCTGGCGCGATGTAACGATCCGTAAGTCACAACCACCATAATACCATTATCTGGCGTGGAAGTAAAATGCTCGTAATCAAGAGGTCATTGTTGCGGCATAACAGCCTATAAACCTCAGTCATATATAGGCCTCGTGTTTACCTACTTTGTCGGTGCGCGCTATCAGCGTGGTCACGGACAAGGAAGTGTGTTCGGAGGACTGTTGCGCAGTGCAATGCCACTCATCAAGAAAGGCGCCATGGCTTTGGGGAAGGGAGCGTTGAAGACTGGCATACACATAGCCGACGACGTCTTGTCTGGACAGAACATAAAAACGGCAGCCAAACGTCGCGTCACGGATGTTGCCTGTTGTGTGACCTTTTGACCCCCGGAGTGCGACCTCGTAAAAGTATAAAACGCGCACCGATAAAGAGACGAGTCGCTATAGTAGCGAGACAGCGCAAGAGACGCAAGCCCCAGAAACGTAAGGCCGACGTATTCGACGACGATGGCGTTCCTACATAGACAGTGGTGCGAGGGGGTCAATAGTGAGCTGGATATCTTTACTGTACAGTCGCGCCCCGTTATTACGCGGATTCGAATATAACGCGGTCGGTCGTGGACCCCGAATTTCTGCCGCCAGGGGAAAATGTCAAATGGGCCTGCTTAAACCTACCTAGAATTGCTTTGACAATTCTCAAGAAACATTAGGTGAACAATGTCAATGAACGAGTATGAACGTGTTGTTTGTTTTACGCTAGTAGTTAGTGGAAGTTTCTGATACCCCCAAATTGCATGCAAAGTCACGTGACCCAAACATCAAAGGCAAAACACCCTAATATCGCCCACTGCTTATGAGTGCGCGCAGCCAATCAGATCGCCGCAGAGCGCCCCCTAGCGAGCGTAGCCGAGCGTGCGTAACCTAAGCGCCCCCTAGCGACGGGAGGAGGAACGAACATGAACCTAGTTACGTTTTTACCGAAGGGTCGTTAACCTAGTAAGGAGACGAACACAATCGTACGGTGCACACGTATTTTATTGAATACAACAACAAAGCGGCAGCAGCAGCAGCAGCAGCAGCAGCAGTACAAACGAGGCGATCGTATGCGATTGGATACAACGAGTCGGGTAT
This sequence comes from Lamellibrachia columna, assembly GCA_963662155.1. NCBI lineage: Eukaryota > Metazoa > Annelida > Polychaeta > Sabellida > Siboglinidae > Lamellibrachia > Lamellibrachia columna. The sequence continues at coordinate 54,319,702 of OY759268.1, forward strand.
GATGAAGATGAAGTCGAGGCGACTTGCGAATGGTGACCATCGCGCCAGAGGTCGCGAACTTACGGGTGTCTCCACCGCGCCAAAGGTTCGAGGGCGAGCTTACGGGTGGAGCGACCACCGCGCCAGAGGCTCAGTATGATACGTTATAGTACGGTATACCCTTTTTCAGCAGTTTGATCCAATCGAACACGCGACAATCGTTAGCGATCAGATCGGTGTGGAAAGCGTTGACGAAAGTTCTCATAGGAGCGCCGTTACAACGAAGCATGATATAAGTGACGCAATATTGTCCGCAAACGTTAGACACAGGACTCTGAAGTCTCGTGCTGTTATGAGTCCACTCGGAACAGTGTTTGTTCAAGAAGGTGCGGAACGCCGCGTGACGAGGCGGCAGACCGTACGAACAGAAGTATTCGCCGCGCCCGTCGGAGGACAGGTACAGCGCTATCCAATGTTCGCCCGGTTCGTCGCCGTCGTCGGTGTTGCACACGAAGGCGATCGGCAAAGCGTCAATTGTTGCAGGCAGTCCATCTCGGGGTACGACGCCGCCAAAGACGGACGCGGTGTTCGGATCCATCGCCAGTAGACGGGCGATCTGCAGGGTGTCCATCTCAGTAGTCGTAGATGACGTTGCGGTTCTTGTCGATTTCCAGCACGGACTCGAATTCGGCGTAGGCGACGACGTTCACGGTGGTCTGAAGCGCTACACGGAAATGGAATTCTAAGCGCAGGTTGCCCTTTTGTACCAGATTAAAGCAGGGACCGTCGCACTGGTCTGGGGTCAGGTCGAAACAGAAGTAGGTGTAGCCGTCTCGGTACTCTTCGCGAGTCAGACAGTTCCCCTCGTCCTGCCATATCTTGCCGGTCGAGGTGAACATGCTCGCGTAGCTCCTGGCGAAGAGGTTTTCTGCGAAGTTGGGCTGGAAGGGTTTGGCGGGTATCTGACGACCGTCGACGTACACGGAGACGAAGCTGATGGCGTTGTTCTTGGCGTGAAACGGGTTTGTGGCGTACGTGCCGTTGTAGGCGTCGTTGTCGATGCAGCACAGTACGAGACGTTTCGGCAGGGCGCCGAGGAACAGGTTCTCGTGCGTGTGCGACAGAGCGCCCGTGGGAATGGAGTACACCTTGCATTCGACGGGTCGTAACGGATACTTGACCGTGGTCCGCTCGAGAACCAAGATGTGAGCCTTCTGCACTGCCGGAGCGATGGTGGCCTTCTTGACGAACAAGGACGCGTTGACGACGGTTACCGCGTACACGTTCATTCCAGCAGCCAACAGCGCAAACGAGGCCTTGCTGCGCACAAGGCGTAACTTGACGTCGACGCCGTTGATCAGGAATTTATCCTGCAGAAACATATCCACGTGGAGACGACCCATCATGTCGACCACGCGACTGCCGGCTATGTACTCTCGACGAGTCACGAACCCGGGGTTAGGATCGGGTCCGGCGGCTAGCTCGGTGGCGTGCATGCGACTGGCCTTGTCCTTGTACCACAGCTGATTCGTCATCTGCGTCGACTTGGCGTCGGATCCGTAACTCAGCAGCGTCTCTATGAAGGATCGATACGGGTACGAGTTGAAGGACGAAGAGGTCACGAGCGTGTTGTTCAGGGAGAGGTCGACATTGCTGAACAGCGAATGCAACCAGTTGTTCACCGGTCCCACGGGTTCGCCCGCGTCGATAGGGTTACCGTTGGCTCGCGTCACCTTCACCTGCAAGTGTAGCATCGTGTTGGCGAGATCCATGTAATCGTCTCCCGATCCGGGGATGAAGAATTCTATCGGTCCTCCAGAGTCCAGAGAGGCCGTGGGTTGATGTTCCACCACGTGACTTTCGACGATGCAGTTCTGAGTGGGGGGTACGGTAAAGAGATCCAGCTCGGTCTTGACTCCCTCGCACGACTGTCTATGCACGAACGCCATCGTTGTCGTCGAATATGTCAGCAGTGCGTTTCGGGGACGTCCGTTTCTTGCGGCGGCGCTTTACTGTAGTGAATGTCGCCTTTGCGGCCGGTCGTTTTATACGTTTACCAGGAGGGGCTCGAATACTGCTGATCACGGCGTCGGTGACGCGTCGTTTGGCAGCCGTTTTTATGTTCTGACCCGATAAGACGTCGCCGGCTATGCGAACGCCGGTCTTCAACGCTCCCCTGCCCAACGCCACGGCACCTCTCTTGATGAGCGGCATGGCGCTGCGCAACAGACTGCCGAACAGACTGCCCAGTCCGTGACCTCGCTGGTATTGCGCACCGGCGAAGTAGGGCAGCGCACCGCCAGCCTGGCGCGCGTAATAATCGTTGTAATTCATCAGAACAGTCCGGGCTTGCGTCGACGAAAATGAAGCGTCACCGTCACTCTGCCGTATTCGAATGGCACGCGTCGACCCATGTCGTTCCTTATATCCACCTCGATCGAGTCGAAGTTCGAGCCCAACAGGGGTACGTAGTGCACGTTAGTGAAACGAGTGGACACCCTGTCACCGTGACGTCCGCTAATCGGAAGGGCGCGCAACAGAGGCGCGAGAGTGTCACCCACTATACGAGACTCCACGATGTCCGTGTAGAGGTAGAGGGTGTCGAACCCCTGCGTCATGTTCACCACATCGTCGGCCTCGATGTGGAAGGGGTACGACGAGTCGGGATGGCGGGAGGCGACGGGGAGGACGGGAGATGACGTAACCCCCTCCGGCTCGCTGGCTACGGGTTCACGGAATCCTAACATGGTCGCCACCGCGCTGTGGTACGGTACGGTGAACAGGGTGTTCGCTGTCATGTGTAACGTCATTTTCTGAGTGACGGAACTATAGCTCAATTGAGCCTGTGTCTCATCCGTGCGCATACTGTACAGTCCCTTGTTGACGTGATACAGCAATGTTAACGGATCGTCGTAATACCCACACGACAACTTCGAACGTCGGGACGAGTCCGTAGCATCGATCGTGTTGAGGAAGAACCAGACATCGTTCTCTGCGACGTTGTACCAAGTGTGCGGATACTGGACCTCGGCCAACCCACACTCCCACTCGCCGGTAAGATCGATGCGTTGAGGCAAGGCCGTGACGTAATGGGTCAAGGTGTTGTCGGGGTGCATCTTCATGGAAGCGTTGCTAGGCAGCGTCATGTAGAAATCAGTCGCCATTGCGTCTCAACGTGGGATTGGGCAGTAGGTAACCCAAAGAACTACTCAACAGAGCCGTCCACAGATTGGAATCGCCGTGACCTGTCGTCAGGTTGTAAATGCTGATCAGAATGACCGTGTACAGGACGACGACCTGACACAGAAACACGATCTCCTCTTTGGGACACGCGGTACCGAAAATATGCCAGGGAGTGCTGTCTGGCTCGTTCGGTGCAGCGTCAGTACAATCCTCGTCCTGCTCCTTCTCCTCCACCTCCTCGTCTATGGTGGTGGTGCAGGTCGGTGGTGGTGGTGTCGCGTCGTGTGTCATTTCCCGAATGCAGTGTCGTCATGTGAGCGGCTAGTCTTTATAGTTGACGAGTCCCCTGGCATCGATCCAGCTGTTGAAGTAGGAGGAATAGCCGAACCATTTCACCAAAGCTTCCTTTCGTCTACCAACTATACGGCGTTTCAGTACCGCTTCAACACGGTACACTTTATCAAAGGGTACCGTCACCTTCTGCAGCTCCAGTTCGTAGAAGGTACCCTCCAGCACTTCGCCGAGATCGTCCCGGAAGCGATACACGGGTGGATCGGAGGGGTGAACCTCGTGTATCGTGAACAACTCTTCGCTCCAGTTCGTCTCGTAGCCATTTTCGAACGTGCGTTTGTACTTGCTGACACGCACGCGATCCGACACGTGCAACTTGGGCACGCCCTTACCGTCGTGACCGTACAGACGTTGCCACACCTGTTCCTGGTTCTGTGCATTCACCTGTGACGGCGCCATACCGATCATGCGGTGGCGGGCATTGTTATACGATCGCATCAAGTCCGGAAGGATGTCGATGTACCGCCACGTCTGGTGTTTCGTGAAGTAGCGCCACATGCGCGACTTCAACGTTCGGTTGAACCGTTCCACGACGGCTGCCTTCGTCTCCGCGTTGTGCTTGTAGAAGTAATGGATGTCGTAACGCTGCAATAGTGCCTGAACGGATTTGTTCCGAAATTATGTGCCTTGATCCGTCTGCAAGGCCTGGGGGCAAACGTTGACGAACGTGGATTGCAGCGCTGCCACCAGCGACGCCGCGGACTTGTTCTTCATGGGAACACACCAGGCCACTTTCGAGAAGACGTCGATCATCGTGAGGAGAAAGGCCATACCGTCGTTGACGCCTTTGACCTTCGACATGTCTACGAGATCGGCCTGCCACTGCTGAAGCATACCACCCACGATGACGCGTCGTCTCTTGAAATGACGTCTCGCTGGTTTATGTAAGGTGTAGGCGTCCTGTGCCGACAACCATGCTGTGACGGCCTTCTGTGGCAGGCGCGTGACGCGTCGCAAGCCAGCGACGCCGCCATAACTGCCTACCTTCGTGGGATCGAAGTAGACCTCGCTCATGGAGCGTTCTCCCCTCTGAGCCATCAAAAGAGGTGGAGGATCGATGTGTTGACGGGGGCGGTGCCGTTGACTCCGGAGTCCCACTGCTGACGAATGACGAGGAGCACGCCGACGTGTAATAGGACACACACTATGGCACCCACAATGCAAGCGGTGGGCCAACAACGGTCTAGCGGAGTAACCATAGTCGGAATAACACCTGTTGTATAAGAACGCCGGCTGCAACGTCTCCCAGCAAGGTAAGTCCTTCGAACAATAGCGCAGCGACGACGGAACGGTATGCGTCCTGTGGATCGATGAGCATGACGAACACTGTGCTACGGAGACGCGTCATACCACCTTATACGTTCTTCCATCCAACCAATGACGACGAAGCCTTGCGCGATGCGGGGGGAGGGTGGGTGGGTGGACAAGGAATGTTCCATTCGACGAGCGTGGGGGGTTCGAATAACGTCTGTGGCATAAAACTTAGGACTAAACCGTGAGCAATCATGTAAAGTCCACTGATAAATATCGCACCGACGACGGAACGGTACACGAGGTCCTGTGGATCGGGCGACATGACGAACACTATGCTACGGACACGCAGCGTACCATCCTATAGGTTGTCCCAACCAGCCAATGACGACAAAGCCTTGCGTGATTCGGGGGGTGGGGTGGGCATGGTATGTTCCATTCGACGGCTCTGACGGGTGAGGGGTGTCCAACTTAGCGATCTTCGTGCACTACCTGCAGCAGCAGCAGCAGCAGCAGCAGCACGCGGAGGAGTAATTGACCGACGAGAGGGAGTGATCGACTGCTCCGGACGTATGTAGGCTCTCCTGGAGACGTTACCGACCAACGTCATGGGTAGGTTAATGGCACGGAGTTGTCGTGCGAATGGCTGCCAACCCGTCGGAGCGGTCTTTCTCTTACGCAACAGAGCGTTAACGAGATCCACCACGTTACTTCCGACAATCGGCACGCCCTCGTGTATCAGTTCGCCGCGAGCGGTCCACTCGACATCTCTCTTGAGATGCTCCATCAAACGGCTGGCTTTGGCCTTCATTGTCTTGGGAACGGTGGCCAAGACGGTGGCCTCCAGTCCGCTAATAGGAGCGCGGACTGCACCCTCCGACCCCGACTCCGACTCGTTCACCGTGACCACGCGTAGCGGTTCCTTGATTCGTTTATCGGCCAAGACGTTGTACCGCTGCAACACCTGATTATACAGGGTCACCTTGGTCCCGTCGTCTAGGTCCGTTCTTTCTAGGATGGTCTTCATCTCGTCATCGAGGGCTTGCACCTTCTTGCCTAAGGTGTCGGTCGCGGGTGGGGGTGACCGAAGCGTGTCCAACAGTCGCGGGTCCACCAAGGCCATCTTGCGTGCGTGCTCCATGTATCTACCTTTTGGACAGCACCTGTTGGAGCAAGGGTAGCAAGACCGAACTTGCCAACGGTGCTAGGAAGGCCGATAGGAAACCGCCGCTCTGTTCCTCACCAATCTGCGGTTGCAGCAAGATGCGTCTTCTCCTGGCAGCGAGCGTTCGTCTATTAGCCAACTCGCGTAACTTCGTCCTGTATTTATTCAATCGTCGCCTCTGTAAAGCGGTCATTGGAATGTTCTTTGTTAGTATGTTGTAGGCACACTCGGCTAGTGCACACAGCAGATCGGCGTCGGCGTTGGCGATGATGGCCTTTTTAATTTTGTTGTTCTTGACTCTGGCCAGAGCCTGTATGCACACGATGTGTCTCTTCACCAGGGTAGACATGATGCGAATGAAGAGACTATCCACACACTCGGTCGTTTTATACCTTCGGCAGGTACACGTACTGAACACCGTCGTCTGGAAATATGGCCGTGCGCAGACGCATGTCCTCGGGCGTGTCCTGTTTGAGATCGACCAATAGATAACCGTACGGCACCGCCGTGGCGTCTTTAAACGCCTCTTGCACGAACTTGCCGCGTCCCGGATACATCTGCCGAGCCAAGGTCGCCATCTGCGATGCGTCACGTGGATTCTTGAACACCACCATGTACTGCGAATTCAGACTGATGGTGCGACTCTCTTTGTTTTTAGGGAACAGGTTCTGTACGAGATACAGCACGGACGTGTTCCTGTGGTCACTTTTTTTAGTGAACAAGGTCGTCACCCGTTCGTCCGTTTCTGCCATGAGATCGTCTATGACGATGAGGTTCCTCGTTGTCGGATCGAACATGGCCGCAGTCGGTAACCCTTCCTCGAATCGCACGTGACCCAAGTCCGTCGTTGCGTAAGCCTCTTGCCATTCTCCGTAACACCACGTTATTTGTTCGGGCGGTGGATCGATCATCGCAGCGGCGTGACGCAACATACGCGTCACGAAAGTACTCTTGCCGCACCCCGTCGGTCCGGCGACGATGCACGTGAAGGGGTGTTTCCATCGTGCATCCATGATTGCGTGTGAAACGAGTGCAGCGTGCATCGCCTTTTCTACACGTCCACTGGACCCGTGGTCACCCCGTCCTCGTGCACCACGCGTTTGGCGTAAAAGAAGGTGAGTGCATCCCGTGCCTGCACGTACGTCATCACGGTAGATTTATGCACCCGGAAACCACGGTTCGATCCACCTCCGCTCCGACGGTTGGTGAGCACCGCCAGGAACGCGTCCTTGTCGATGGTGTTGTGCCGTTTGCTCAGTCCTTTGGTGCTGTACTTGTCGGTGGCTCCGAAACAATAGTACGTCTTGCTACACAACCCCACGAACCCGGCACCGGACCACTCGACCTTGAACAGACCCGGTGTCCTCTTGTCGAACGCTCTTCGCGCCTAACAGCACGCCTCGTCTCCGACCCACGGTCGATTGGCGAGACGACAGCGCTCGTAGTCGTTCCGATGGTCGTCGCAACATTCGGACGGGAGCCATTCGGAACGATGTCGGAAATAATGTTCTCGTAGTGCTGGGGTCACGAGGTCATCGACGGACTCGCCGGCCAAGGCTAAATAGGCACTATCCGTATCCATCTCGCAGTACTCGAACAGAGGGCGCTCCACGTATGTGATGATGAAGTCGTAATAGAACTGCAACATGCGCATCTTGGCGTACTGCAGAACGAAGAATCCCACGTGTACGGGTAGGGTGTACTTGACGGTTTTCTTGTTCAACTCTATCTCGTACGCATCGTCGACGACGATCTCGAGTTGTCGGAATCGTTTTTCGTTGACCAGGAGCGATGCCGCCTTCTCCGTGCAGTAGCTGACGTCACGATGTCGGTCAACGTTGGTGATGGTCTTTCCGTAGCCCGAGTTCCCCAGCAACTTCATGGTGTCCGCGATGATGGTCTTGTCTTGGTGAACGTCGCCCTCGCGTCGGGCCTTGGACACTGCATCGCCGAACCGACGGAAACACGGAATAGGATCGTATTCGATGACCTGGTACACGTGCAGTACCTCGAGACCGTGGTCCAGATACCATCGCAGCAGTGGCGTTGCGAGCAGTATCTTATCGCCGCAATAACTACCCACGAGCATGCGTCGCGGAGTCTTCATTATGTCGTGCTCTTCGGTGTATCGGCGCATGAACGGACCGAGATCCTCGCGTATCAGACTGATGTTCTTGAACACGGGCTGCATCTCGGCAAAGTGTGCGCGCAATTCTTCCGGTACACGTATGTCGCACTCGATCATGCCGAACACGGTTCCTGCACGCACTCCGTTCAGGATCTGTTGTGACGTCATCGTCCATCGCACGTGTCGACGTCGGGGAAATGCTGCATCCACACACTTGCGTACGACCGGGGTTCGTCTCATCTCTTTCCACTCGCATTCCCACAACTCGACGACTGTGACAAAGTGTCGTAGGTAGGCGGTGGTCTTTCGGGTTTCGGCGAGCAGTTGCGCCATGGGTTTCCCGTTGACGGCGTTCACCTCTTCTCGGTTGCACGAGCAACCGTGGAAATAGCACACTTGGAACTGATAAGCCGTCTTCGTCTCGCTACACCATCCGTCCACCCGATGTTTGCCTATTCTCTTCTCTCGTCCGTTGATCTGATGCCGTATGGGACGTCCCGTGTGTTCGGATTCCCACGTCAACCATTCTCCAGCCATCTGTCCGTACAGCTGCGCCGATTCGGGGCGGAAGTCCTTCTCTGCTCGTCGTCGCGTGTACCATCCCATAGGCATGTCTTGCATGAGCGACCACAGGTACAGTGCGTTCGCATCGTATCCGACGATCGCTCGACAAGGACGAGCCGCCTCTCCGTACTCGTTCTGACGTAGCTGGGTGACACCTTTCTCGTGATAGCGATGAAAGATGATCGAAGGCCCGCCTACAATGTTCTCTTTGACGAGGTCGTGCAGGTCTTTATTCTTCTCGTTGAAGATGGTAAAGTAGGTCTTCTCTGGAAGGTCGTTGAACAGGTACAGCAGGGTCAGACCAGGTACGCTGATACCTTGCTTGAACATGTCTATTCCCCGTTGTCGATAGAACGCGAACTGTCTGTCGATGGCCTGTAGAAAGGGAACCACGTCCCTGTTGTTGTACCAGACGAGAAAGTCGCGCAACGTCGTCATGCCATTGACGCGCCAGGCCTCCTGACAACTGGCGTAATCCTCGTCTGAAATACCTTCGTTCTTCAGTCGACTGAAGAAGGCCTCTTTCGGTGGAAGTGCCGTGTCGTCGAGTCTCTCCAGACGGTCCATGTACTCGTACGGGAAATGACCTTTCGTCACCTCGCATCCGTACGCTTTCAGATACTTGTCGTAGCTGAACCCGGGGGCTATGTAGTTGATCATGTCTAGGAATTTCAGCTGATCCGTCGAAAGACACATGAAAGTGTTGTTGCGTTTGATGACGAACATTGACCCGACGCCGTCGTTCTCGTCTTTCTTGTTGCCCTCTTGCTCCCTCTCGTCCTCGTCCTCGGCCTCCTCTTGTTCCACGGTCTTTGAAGTCGTCAGGAAGTACGGTATGAGGAACTGTTTGATGGCATTGAGATCATACTTCCCCGAATTGAACCCGATGACAGGTAACTGACGCATCCATCCATTCAGTTGTCCCATCAGCGTTTTGTACGGATTGGTTGCCGGTCGAGCTTTCTTCTCGGTGGCCTCCCGTGCAGCTGCCTCCCGTGCAGCCTCCTCCCGTGCGTCCCATTTCGTCAGCTCTTCTGCGAGTTGTTCCAACACATGATCGTATGAGTCTTTGATCTTGTCGTACGCGGCCTCACTCATCGATTGCAGGATAGTCATCATGGTGCTCACCAACTTGTTGGTGTCTCCGTCCGTGACGATGCATGTCACCTGTTCGTGTCCGGGTACGTTGGATGCCACGCTGACGCTCAGCGGGACGTGACGCGCAACCCAGTGAACCTGGGCACTGTCAGACGGAAGGTGTTCGGTGTCGAACCAACACTCGAAGTCGAAGGTGGCTCGGTACGGATAGTACTGCAACGCTTCGGCCACTCGGATGTTCTCGTCTGCCAGACGTTCGAACACCGATGGAGTCGAATGGTACACGCCACCAGGATAGACTCGGCGCACACCCCCCGTACACGTGCTCTCGTGGTTGCGTAGACTCCATGCGTCTTTCCACAAACAGTCCCCACACTTCCGACATCGGTACGAGTGACAATACATGCGTCTATCCTGGATGAGGGAAAAATGTGTCCCGTGAAGATTGAGGTAGAGTGTGTCAGGGTACTTACGTACCGAGCGACGAACGAGTTCTGCAGTTGGCTTTCCATCCTCTCCATCCGGTTTTACGAGACTGTACACGCACACATTCATTTGGAACGTGGTCTCGACACGATAGAGGTCGTCCATCGTGACCCCGGCAAATGCTTCCATGGGTACGCCGTCTTGGACGTAAGTCTCGTACAGCTTCTTCTCATCTGGTTCCAATCGACGACTTTCACATCCTCGATGCAGGGCCAGACATCGGAAGAGACACAGGTTATCATTGTACCTTTTGCTATACTTGGGCTCCTTTTCCAATGCGATGACGGCTTTGTTCTTCTTGATGTACATTGGAAGGTCGGTCATTCCTACACATCCTATCGGGTGTTCGATGATGCGATTGACGTAAAATGTGACATTGGTCACGAGTTCGCACACCCACGCCGAATCCGGTCTTTGATTGATGGCCCATTGCAAGACGTCGGTTTCTCGGATGCTTTCGAGGAACTTATCAAAGTCCTTGCTGTTGGTGATGAGACTGGGCTCGTCCAGGTAGCGTCCACAGCAGTTGCACGAGGGATGGTAGTATTTGTATTGACCCGTGTTCTTGTTCCTCAGAATGAACCCGTAACTGAGGTTAATCTTGAAAGCGTTGGTCTGTTCCTGGAACACGTTCTTCAACGGCGTCTCTAGAACGGTCGTGTCCAGAGTCGTTACTCTGTAATCGTACCTGCACTGGAGAGGACCTCTCGTTACACGTGTCCGTATGGTCGACCAGTGCGCTCGTACGACATCTAACAGTTCCGTCGACAGGTTGTCGGCGAAGGGGAGTCGAGCAGGTGGGTCTATGGGGTCTGCATCGGTAACGCGTGGATGGTGGGGTGTGGTGGCTTCCCTGATTGATCTCATCGGCGATGGTGGCTTCGTGACGTCGTCGTCGGTACATGCTTTTCCTGCGTGGATGGTCAGGTTATGGAGTCTAGTGAACTTCTTTCCACATTTCGCACATGTGTACACTGTGGTCTGTTTTCTATTACTGCTACTGCTACTGCTAAGACGACATACGGACCTCACATGTTGTTGCAGATCGTCCCATATCTCAAACGTTGCATCGCATTTACACGAATATTTCGTTCGCTTTGTCTGGTCGCTAGGTGGCACCTCTATTGGCGCCTCTAATGGCTGCGCCACCGAATACGTGTGTTCAGTCACTGCCGGTGTCGCATGACTCGCTAGGTGGCGTTTTAGCGTTGCATACGTGTCGAGCACCAGTCCGCAGTGACGACATTGGTGACGTTTCATGATGCTCTACGTGTCTACAACTGAGAGAGAGCGGTCCTTAGTACAGCTATATAGTACGTGTGGTGGTGGTGGTGGTGGTGGTGGTGGTGGTGGTGGTTGGTGAAGGGTGTATGACCTACGGTGTGATCCTGTGGTATTGGCTACTGTGTGTCCACTATCGATGGCTACGGGTTCTCTTTCAACACCACTGACAACACGTTTCATTCATTGTATGACGTTTTATTGAGTATATACTGACATAGACATATTATACATATTATACATATACATATACATATATATACACGGTTAGACTTATATAATTACTATGAAGACTTTATTGTTTGTGGGATTGTTACATCCGCGACAGTGACCTCTAGCTTACGATCGGTTATCGATACGCCAGTGGCTAGTTCCATGGTTATTAACTTGTGGGCTTTTACACCACGACAGAGGTTACGTACAATGATGATGATGAATACTATATAAGTCTGTAGGTATATATATATATATATATATATATATATATATATATATATATATATATATATATATATATATATATATATATATATATATATATATATATATATAGACATTACTCTATGTCATGCAACTACAATACGAGAGAGACTAAATACAATAAAAGAGAGAGCTACTAAACACCATACAGTTCGACACGTTACACTAAGCTACTGTTATTCAGTTTCTATCATAAAATCAATAATTATCTGTAGTAATCTATGTAATCCACGTTTTCTCTCGTCTCGTGCTAGTACTGATGCCTCCTCCTCCTTCTTCACCTCCTCCTCCTCCTCCTACATAAAAGAAATAGACCTATTGTTCATCGTGTGTTGATATCATATATTCTAGTAGTAGTTCTACTAGTTCACGGCCTGCACGCCTACGCGCTTCAATCGGTAGTACAGGTAAGTCATCCTACATAACAAATTAAAAGATACTAATATTCCACTCCATATTACGTAATACAACTACTACCTACTAACTCGGTTATGTTTACTAATAATAATATTCTGTTGACGCCGTCATATACGTGGCGTTCAATACTCCAGATCGCTTCCGAATGCTGGCTGGGAGTACGGGTGCCTCGTCGTACACTTCAATCTACATAACAACGACAACAACAATACTACTACTACTACTACTACTACTACTACTACTACTACTACTACTACTACTACTACTACTACTACTACTACTACTACTACTACTACTAATGTTCATATACCGTGGTTATACGTGCATACATACTACCTAACTAACTCACTACCGACTACTGTTCATCACATACTACTGTTCATCACATACTACTGTTCACGGCTGTCGACGGATAGCGCAACGCACATATTTCATTATTATTTCCTGGTACGGTGCCGACATTATGGTGAATGCTAGTGATCGACACACGTCCACAGTTACTTCTTCTACCGTGGATGGAGCGGATGCCCTCCACTCCGCCGCTATTACGCCGGCAATGTTGTTTTGCATTTCTAAAAAACACACCTTTCTCGGATCTTCTTCTTCTTTGGTCGACGTCGACGGCTTCGGGTCCTCGATGGTCGTCGTCGTCGACGGCTTCGGATCCTCGATGGTCGACGACTGCGGGTCCTCGACGGTCGACGTCGACTGAGTGATCATCGTCGGGTGTGTTATAGTGTTTTGATCCGGTATCCGGATGTGTTCGCCGTCTGCTTTCACAACGACGGTTTCATCCGGGAATACATAAAGTCTCGGTATTGTCATGTCTTCGTGTGTGCTTTGTGTCAGTGGTGGTGGCGATGCAGGACTAAATGTAAAATTGTCATCGTTCTCTTTCTCGTACGCGGGGGATGAGGCGATAGCATCCTCATCCACATCGTCGTAGTAATGAGGGGGGGTTCTGATGGTCCACCCATCATCGATGACAGACTCCGACTCCGACTCCGCCGGGGATTGATCGTGAGCGGGGGATGAGACGATAGCATCCTCATCCACTTCATGATGGTAATGAGGGCGGGTTCTGGTGATAACTACACACTCCGACTCCGAGTCCGACTCCGACGAGGATTGATAGAGCGGTCCCCACGGTAGCTCCGCCAACGCCTCCTGGTTTGCTGGTGGCGAGTCGCAGCGGTCCTCCACCACCACCACCACTCTGGTGTCGCCATCTGCTGGGGTTGGTTTATGTCTTTTCCGCGATGGCGTCACCTCATCCTCGTCATCGGCGTCATACAGGTCAGTCAGCTGTCGTTTGTACGCTCTCTGCAGCTGCGTCAGACCCGTCTATTGAACAGAAAGAACCAGTTACATTCGGCATATTTTCATCCGCGTAGCCCTGTATATCGTTGTATCTTTCGTACATACTCTTTCTAACCAATTCTGTCACTTGGTTACGCCATTTCATATTCCCACACGTTGCGATGACATCTATAGATAACCACCGCAAGACGTGCATTACCATGCTGGACGATGGTACGTAACGATCCTTATCGTCATTTAAATTCATTATGCGTTCCACCTCGTCACTGGCATATCGCACGCTGGCGACCTCTAGTGCCTTATAGAAATTATTTTCATTCGTCATGGCTTCGGATCGATCCCGTATACTATCTAAACCACTCACCGTGGCCTCCATATCATCGCTACTGCTACTGCTACTGCTACTGATATCCTCCTCCTCGTCATCTGATATTATAATTAATGATGGCGGTGAACAGCTGTCCACCGAGGAGGAGAATAGTATCTCCGAACTATTAGCATGTAACCATTCCATTACCTTAGAGCGGCTCTCAACGTCGATGACGTCACTACTACTTCCGGTCGCAACTGCAGTAGCCGCAGCGGCGACGGTAGCGGTAGCCTGTCAACAGAATGATTCACACTGTGACTACTTCCAAGTCTGACACCGTGTAATTTACATACTGTCCCGTCTCGCGTTTCCTAATGGTCACCATGACTTGGGCCCCCCGCAACATGTCCAGTGCTGCATACCGCTCGGCACCTGACTTCATGTTCATGTAATCGTTAGCCGTGTATCCTAACACCTGGACAGCCTTGGCATTAAATAACGTTGCCCACACTTCACTCCCGATGGCGTCTTGTAGGAGGATACGCATAGCGAACTGATACACTACACCACGCTGCCATCGATGGATCGGACACACAAACCCATTGTTTTCAGGACTCACACGTTTGTTACACTGCTGACATGATGGATACACGATATATTTCTCTTGAACAGCACATTGTACTATGGTTAACGGCCGTCTAAATATATAAGTACCGTTACCTACTTGCTTCTCCAGTTGGCTCACTGTCATCATCATATCGGCTTCTTGGGCGGCCATTTCTTTCTCTGCTGATGCTGGTAGTAAGTCTCGACGTGTGCTGTGGATCGGAGTGTGGTTGTGTGCCTCGTTCACTCTGCGTTGGGTTTATATACACCTCCCACTGTCTATGGCGCGCTTTCTTATCATCAACCCTTGGTGGAGCGCGTGATGCTGCTGCTGGATGTCTGCTATCTCGTTGTACTCTGTTCATCGGTCTTGTGATCGTCTGGCGGGAGTATTGCGAAATCGAATGACCTCGCGTACTCGCATTAATATATGCCCTAGCATGTTCTGACCGGCTTGACCACTGTATGTCAGTGCGCCCCAGTATCCTTCCCGACTCTTGACCCATTCATTCAACTGGGAATACCCAGTGTCTAACAGTCGTTTACGTAGGGTTGGATCGCGATATTTAACAGCAACTAACGCATACTTTAGTGAATATCGTTGTTGGTTCCATTCTGCGCGTAACTGTTCCTTTTCTCGTATGCTCTTGCTGAGGTGTTTCGCCTGTAGACCCGTGCGCGTGGACAGCATTTTTTCTGCAGTCTGCATGTCGCCATGATGCATGCATTTCCGCCATTGCACTTTCGACACTGGTAAATTCTCTATTCCACACGTGTATCCTGCACGCGTAGAAATTGGACAAATAATGTTTACCGCCTCTAAACTTTATAGGACGGTTCATGGTGACTTTATGACGTTAAAATGTACAGTTACTGTCTTAACTACACGCCGTTCTAGCACTGTCGAGTACATAACCCCCCACTTTTTCCTTGCGTGATGGATGCCCGGTGTCGGTAAGCTGACAGTTGCCGGCCGCTTATCTGTTTTCTGATTAGTGTGGTATTGTTCCGAGGCTGACGTCAGTTGTCTGGCTTATTTCTAGCATGCTATATAAGACTTGAGATCGTCGTGTCGTCATCACAACCGCCATTGCCTTCGACGACGACCTTCAGTTCACCATGCCTGTGCTTCAAGTCCGCGACTTTGCAAATTTTTTGGTTGTTATGGAAGTGCTCCCTCTAATGCGTAGTGTGTGAGTATGTCTTTTATTTATTTATTTATTTATTTATTTATTAATATTATACTTTCATAGCTCTACATAGTTCTACATAGCTCATACCTGTTTTCGCTTTACATACTGTTCTATCGTTCCTGTGTATACATGTCTCGCTAAGTGTTCGTCGAGTCCACGTTCCAAGTTCCATATGTAGCGGCTTGCCTAGCGATAACGTCTGCCAGTCGATCGGTTTCGTATTACCTATCTCTCTCTCTCTCGTTGCTTGGTTACGTCTGTTATATATAGATGCCTATGCATGTTCTCACTCTGATTGTGTCCTTTACTTACAGCATACCTCGCTTTTACTGGGCGTGCGTGCTCATGGAGCTGTTGGACGTAACCGTACAGCGCCGGAGCTGTCAAGCGGCCGTGCTGTTTCGAGAGGACCTGTACGACAGCGATCTCGTAACCGCGTTTGCCGAACATGTCAGCCGTTGGCGACACGTAATGTCGGACATCTGCTTCCATTACGGCCCTGGCTTTCGCCCCTCTCCGACCACGCAGGAGTCGTGGGACGACGACGAAGACGACGCCAACGAGGTTGCTTTACGTCTATCATTCCGTGCCCATATGACGCATTGGGAGCTTGTCATGAATCAATTACTACTAATACACGCCCCATCACCCACACCTATTCTCCGTCGACTTCACCGAGGTCCCATCGATCACCAGGCACTGTTCCGTCGCCGTAGATCGGTACCCCTCCGAATCGCGTTAGCACGCAGGATGACTGCTCGTTGCGTGCGCCGATCGCTATTGAACGCGTTCAATACCGCTTCATGAACACTTCTACCCACGAACATTTATATTATTATACCTAATACCGTTTACTTTCTATTGTACTTGTGGTTTTTCATGTATTAAATTTTGCATCACCTTTTATTCCCGTCTTGTATTGCGTTCTTGTTCCAACTGCGTGTTGACATATTATATTTTACACATAGTCCATTTTCGTCCTGCTACATTTTATTTAACGAACGGTCCGATTTCCGTCGTCCAGCGGTTATATTGTAGCCATGCATGTCGGCTAATTAATAACTATTACACATTCGCCTTATCTTTACCGGTTTTAATTTTATTACGTCTTATGTTCACTCCATATAACCGGCTATAACACGTCTCGGTCCCACATCAATGTCGTCACTGCAACATAGTTGCTGTTTATCACTGATTTGCTCGGCTCCCTTGCTACATTGTACAGATTAGCGTCCTTTGATCTCGCGCTACGGCTCACAGCTGGATAAACGCTTCGGCTTACAGGTAACTCCATTCGTTCGGACGTCCAGTTGCCATTAGCTAGCCACTCGGACTGGTCACTCCGTTAGGGTCAAGGTCACGGTCACGTGTTTACGTGGGTGGGTGGGTGGGTGGGTGGTGGGTGATATTACGTGTATTTTCTTTGTTCCTATGTCCACCATCGATGACTACTGGTCAATGTTCGTTCCTCCTTCCGTCGCTAGGGGCGCTTAGGTTACGCACGCTCGGCTACGCTCGCTAGGGGGCGCTCTGCGGCGATCTGATTGGCTGCGCGCACTCATAAGCAGTGGGCGATATTAGGGTGTTTTGCCATTGATGTTTGGGTCACGTGACGTTGCATGCAATTTGGGGGTATCAGAAACTTCCACTAACTACTTACGCTGCCGCCGACATCAATCGCTGTCGGTGTCGCTGGCTTCGCTTCGACGGTTTGTAAATTGCATTCGAGATTCACAAATATGCCTCGCGTAAGAATCAGATCAACTGTTTTAAATGCATTTAATTTGCAGTACCAACATAACACTTGTGTGATATTACATGCTTCCATTACATTGTAAATGTAATCGTTTTCGCGAAACCAACATGCCAAATTCCTAACCCAAGGCTCTACGGTGGCGAAAATACGAATTCATCATCCGCATATAAAATGATGAATCGATGTTAAGTGATGCTTTATGCTTCGGTCGAGATCGGTTGAAAGACGAAGTGAAACAATTATGAATTCTATGTATTGTCTTTTTCTGTGTTTTATCAGCTTACATACTACGTTTTTCAAATCATATACGTTTTCGGCTGCTCAGGTCCAGGTTATTAGTTTCGATTCGTAGGCCTGTTGGTCCAGTACATCATCATCGTAGTAGATCTGTTCCATAACGGTTTACGTACATGTGGTTTATTCAGTTCAAGAGTCAAGAGGGTGTGACATTTTAAAATAATGTCGTATAAGATAATGCTGCAAGCACACAGGGCTTCGACAGCGTTCTTGGGCTTGGTGCAGCGGGCGGCGGTCGGTGTTGTTTAGTAGCTCCCTGGTGGCAGATATGAGAACAACTAAGGCGCCTCGCTTACAGCGCGTTCCGAAGTCGTGGACCCCGACTACCGCGTTATAACGAGGCTCGACTGTACCTCCGAGTCAGACCAGCATTATCGAGAGCCACATAGTGGAAAATCAGCCCATGGCCTCTCTCGATTCGGGGGTTCCTATAGAATTCTTGATACCTGGATCGGGTGATGACTACTTGGTTCTCGCCAGCACGATGCTACACGTACAGGTGAAGGTGATTACATGCAGCCAGTTATTCACCGGCCCGTATGGCCGTTGAATAACTGGCTGCATGCGATGTTCAGTCAAGTGGACGTCTACGTAAACGGTACCGCTCGTAACCCCTGCCACCAATAAGTGTCGGGTCTACATCGAGACGCTGCTCAGTTACGGTAACAATGCCAAGGTCGCGCACCTGACGAGTCAGCTGTGGCACAAGGACACGGCCACGCAAATGGACGCCGTCGAGATTGCCGACGGGCCTGCAGCCAATGCAGGGTTCGTGAGTCGACGGCACGCGGTCATCCGGAGTCGCGTCGTCGACTTGATGGATCGTCTCCACGTGGATCTCTTCCTGCTCGATAAGTTATTGATCAACGGCGTCGAAGTCAAGATACAACTGGTACGCAGCAAGAACGCGTTCGCACTCATCGTCGGAAGGGTAAACCCCGACTACAAGATCGCCTTCGTCAACGCCATCTTGTTCGTAAAGAAGTCCGCCCTGAACCAGTCCGTGCAGATGGCGCACATCAAAACTCTCCAGAAGACAACGGCCAAGTATCCGATGCGTTCCGTCGACTGCAAGGTCTATTCCATTCCCACGGGCGCTCGGTCGCACAAGCACGATAATCTGTTCCTCGGTACCCTGCGGAAATGTCTGGTGTTGTGCTGCATCGATAACGACGGTAACGACGGTTCGTACGACAGAAATCCATTTCACGCCATGAACAACGCCATCAACCTCCTCGCCGTGTACGTGGGCGGTCGACAGACACCCTCCAAACCAACGACACCCGCAGCTACATCAACCTGTTCACCTCGGTAAGGTGTGGCAGCTACATCAACCTGTTCACCTCGGTAAGGTGTGGCAGCTACATCAACCTGTTCACCTCGACCGGTAAGGTGTGGCAGCTACATCAACCTGTTCACCTCGGTAAGGTGTGGCAGCTACATCAACCTGTTCACCTCGACCGGTAAGGTGTGGCAGCTTCATCAACCTGTTCACCTCGACTGGTAAGGTGTGGCAGCTACATCAACTAGTTCACCTCGACCGGTAAGGTGTGGCAGCTACATCAACCTGTTCACCTCGGTAAGGTGTGGCAGCTACATCAACCTGTTCACCTCGACCGGTAAGGTGTGGCAGTTACATCAACATGTTCACCTCGGTAAGGTGTGGCAGCTATATCAACCTGTTCACCTCGGTAAAGTGTGGCAGCTACATCAACCTTTTCACCTCGATAAGGTGTGGCAGCTACATCAACCTATTCACCTCGACCGGTAAGGCTACACCTTCTTCGGTTTCGACCTGACCCCCGACGCGTGCCATGGTGCCTGCTTCCACCTCGTACAAAAGGGCAATCTGCGCATCGAAATTCATTTCCGTGATGCGCTGCTGACCTCTGTGAACTTCGTCGCCTACGCCGAGTTCGAGACTGTGCTGGAAATCGACAAGTGTCGCAACATCATCTACGACTGCTGAGGCGATGTACACCCAGATCGCAAGACTACTTGCGATCGACCCGGTCGATCTTTCGCGGCGTCGTACCCAAAGATGGACTGCCCGCGACGATCGACGAACTTCCGGTCGCCTTCGTGTGCAACACCGACGACGGCAACGAACCGGGCGAACATTGGATAGCGCTGTACGTGGACGTCGACGGACGCGGTGATTACTTCTGCTCGTGCGACCTGCCGCCGCAACACGCAGCGTTCCGCACCTTCCTGAACAAACACTGCTGGACTCATCATAGCAAGAGGCAAGTTCTCTGTTTAACGTGTTTGCACAATATTATGTTGCTTATCTATAGCCTCGTTGTAACGGCTATCCGAGGAGAACGTCTGTGCAAATATTCGGCACCGATTTAGTGGCTAATAATTGCGGCGTATTTGGTTGGCTTAAAAAGCTGAGACGGGGTAGACTGTACTTTCGCCTATCTTACACCGATTGAGCCACTAGAATGGTGGTAAACACCCGCAAGTGACCGCATCGTCACCCTTGAGCCTCTGGCGTTGTGGTCAATACCCCTAAGGTCGAAACCTCTGGCGTGGTGGTAAACACCCACAAGTCAAGTCATCATCATCATCATCATCTTATATACTCGTGCTAGTTGTAGTGAAATTACACGCTACCCTCTTGTAACATGCTTGTGTTGATCAATAAAATACGTGTGAACTCATACCCTAAAATGTTGTGTTGGTTCATCATAAAAGTGGGTCCTCACACGATCTCCTCCAATCAGGGGCCGCCACCGCCGCAGGCCACTCTCGTAATAAATTTAACTACTAAAGTGAATACTCAGGCCCCCGCCGCCACCGCCGCCGCCCCCCGCCACCAGGGACACAATAGTACCGCCATAATGCCGGTAGGAGGCGCTGATACTCAGTGAGCGATATTACATATATTTACCCATATTCTCAACACACACATTTTACCCCAATGTCTATTTTTAGTTTCCTCCAAAACATGGAGGCCTCTTTTGATGATCCTTAATCAATTTGCTACTACTGCCGCACATAATCACTGGTATAACCAAGAGTTGAACATTTGATCAAGGAAATATTTTCACTCGCTCGCTTCGCAGTGCAGTATATATGTATTGTAATAAAGACATATCTATACAATTTTACTGTTGAGATGTCGTGGTACGAATAAAAGATTGGCAAGGAGGACCGCATTTAGCAAGATATTGCACAAGTAGTCTAGTTACACACACGCGTGCGTGCGCGTGTGTATGTTTGGTGGGGCTTGTGTGTGTTGGCGTGTGCGTGTTGGCATGCGTGTGCGTGTGCTTGTGTGATGTTATGACATGCGCAGTCTATTTGTTCTCCGCTTTTCGAAGACGCATACAAGTAATTTTTTTAAGACAACAGCGACCGGCGATACCTGAAGGCGTTTTGATTGCAAATGGTGACGGCAGGGAAGTCGACCTTTTCTTTTCGTGACATCGTGGTCTTCATTATGACAGGAACCAGATAACCCTGCAACATACGAACTTGTCGGACAAGTTGTCCTAGCACGCAGAAACATCGTTCTCTTTGACCTTCTGAAAGTTTCAGTCACTGGTAGCTACGCCAGTAACCTTACAAAAGATGTGACCAACTGGGCAACTCAACGTGTTTCCAATCCTAATTGCCTGATCATAACCCTGCATTACTGTTTAATATGATACCCTCATGTTGAGCGTTTCCTTGCATATTGGAGCGGAAGGATATTATCATCTCTAAAACCATGACAGCCTGTATTGATTAGAACGATGAACAAGGCCGAAAGCCTTGGTCAGGTCGACAATGGTTGACGTTGATCATGTTCTAATCTGAATGGTATACTTAAAAACCTATGACTGCCTCACCTGCGAGCTAAGCTGCTTTTTGACTCTGCAATGTTTCGCAGCCCGTGAAATGTGGTCGTTTCACAGAATCCCTTCAAGTCGTGAACCAACTGTTTGCTTCGCTCACCTGTCTCGTCTTCGGCTTCACCGATCTGCATAGACTTGAATCTGGTTTGCAGAACTTGTGCCTTTCATAGGGACAAGAAAGTACATCTTGTTACAACATACAACGTTATAAGTTACATCGGGACAAGAAAGTACATCTTGTCACAACATACAACGTTATAAGTTACATCGGGACAAGAAAGTACATCTTGTCACAACATACAACGTTATAAGTTACATCGGGACAAGAAAGTACATCTTGTCACAACATGCAACGTTATAAGTTACATCGGGACAAGAAAGTACATCTTGTCACAACATACAACGTTATAAGTTACATCGTTGCAAACTTCCGGCACGGAATCGATCCTACTCAGATGATTTTATCGCCAAATGAATGTTATTTTGATCAATGAAGAGTGACAAACGTGACATAGATTTACCTTAAGAGCATTACACAGAAATGCTGTTAATCATTCCAACCTGCATTGATTCTCGCGTTTCAGTAGAAAGATACCCTGGAACAGTGGGTGGGGTTAAGTCGGACAGGTGCCTGTGGTTTGTTATTTGAACGACATGAAGCCGTGAAAGGAAAAGAAGAAGGAAAAAGGAAAAGAAGAAGGAGAAAGGAAAAGAAGAAGGAGAAAGGAGAAGAAGAAGGAGAAAGGAAAAGAAGAAGGAGAAAGGAAAAGCAGAAGGAGAAAGGAGAAGAAGAAGGAGAAAGGACAATGAGACGGTCTCCCTGTCAGTTCCGAGCAACGTTCCAACAATACGGCTTCACACTGCGATAACCATGAGCCTTTACACAGCGGAAATAAATGTTCTGTTTAAGCACCCAGTCACTGAGCACAGGATATCCTCTTCTGCAACGATATCACTTATAATGACATTCAGGCTGAAATGTGCTTTTTAGACGCCGAAGCAGAAGCACCTGTTATATAACATCCTGCTTCTCTGGCACAATGCTACAGCGCTTAATTAGATTGGCCTGGGCAAGTTAATCAGTCACGTGCTGTATGCAGAGCATCGTATTGGACAGTGGTGAGCGCGGAAACAATTGCTGGAAGAAAGAAGGAGTAGGTTTGTTTCAAGTTACTGCTTCATTGAGCCAATCGATCACCAGCTAAGAATAGTTCCTTATTTTGAAAAAAAAAAAAACATTTATAATTGGTTATATTTGTTATATAACTAACTACCTAACTATCCTGGATAATTTTGAGTTTAAAACAGAATGCACCGAATGCAATTACTCTGGTCGAGGTGGTGCTGCAAAACTTGTTAGAAATGTGTTGTTTACAAAACTGGCAAAACATCGTCCACACGTGGTTATTTTGACGTTCGTACGAATGACCTAGATAAGCACTGGGTGGACGGCGCAGAGCTTGGCTGGTGACCTGTTTCCGATCGCTCGGCGATGCATGGCTGTGTTTGGCGTGTAGACGGTACGATGTTGGCCAGTGCTTCCCAGGGGACCCGGGCGTTTCCGGTCGAGAACACCAGTCTTCCCAGGGGACCCGGGCGTTTCTGGTCGAGAACACCAGTCTTCCCAGCAAAAGTTTAAAACTTTAATGTATCTGCGCAAAGCTCAAAAACGTGCGGTGTTGGTGCAGCTTCAACGTTTCGTTACAATGTTGCCATCTCTGCTACGCGACAGCGGACACGTGAACGAGGACGGCCTCAGCAGGTACTATTTGTTTCATTAAGCAGATTCATCGTAGCTGCGATAAAATAGTTTGTAATACAATACCAGTGGCGCATATAGCTAATTAGTAAGGTAATCTAGGCCTACCACGTGCTTCTGGTCTGAGTCTACTTTCTGCGCTTACTTGCAAGCATTTATGTGCACAGCTAATTAGACGGCAAGTGGCATAGTCTTAGCAGCGAAGATGACGGCCTGAATGGTAACTACCTTTATCATCAGGAAGTATATAGGTAACTACCTTTATCATGAGGAAGTATATAGGTAACTACCTTTATCATGAGGAAGTATATAGGTAACTACCTTTATCATGAGGAAGTATATAGGTAACTACCTTTGTCATGAGGAAGTATATAGGTAACTACCTTTATCATCAGGAAGTATATAGGTAACTACCTTTATCATGAGGAAGTATATAGGTAAATACCTTTATCATGAGGAAGTATATAGGTAAGTACCTTTATCATCAGGAAGTATATATGTAACTACCTTTATCATCAGGAAGTATATAGGTAACTACCTTTATCATCAGGAAGTATATAGGTAACTACCTTTATCATCAGGAAATATATAGGTAACTACCTTTATCATCAGGAAGTATATAGGTAACTACCTTTATCATCAGGAAGTATATAGTTAACTACCTTTATCATCAGGAAGTATATAGGTAACCGAACATTATGTCCAAAATAATTAAAATTAGAGAGGGAATGACAAAGCAGTGCTGGTGAGGCGACACTTGTTCTTGGCAAACGATTACCTCATGTAAAAGTATATATACACGGTCAAATGTTGCTTAATACTTGACGTCAGTCCACCATACGGAGCATTCTACCCAAGGGTAGTGGTATACTTAATGCTGGGTTCCATATGTCAAAGCCATCGACAACCCAGGTGAGGGGCGAGAAAGCCGAGACAAGTGCTACTGGCGATACGCCTGACAAAGCGTCCCTGCGATTCTCACCCCTGACTTGGAGGTACTCCTGGCCACCATGATGGCTACAATTGATGAGAAGTTTGAGGTACTTCGTCAAAAGACTCCTGCTCTTGTCGCGGTTGGCCCATCATAAAGGCCAGACGAGGAGATACCTGCCGCTGCAAGATCGTCTGCAACAACCCAACCCGAGCGACACCAAAGGCAAAACGCCACATACCCTCTTTATCGGGTAACACCACTTTTGATACGGGGTGGGCCTTGTTAGGGGACGAAGTTACAGAGAGGCTAAGAACACGTATTCACACCAATGTGTATTTCCTTCTGCGCATTGAGCGAACTGATTATGACCTTGACCCCCGGGATCCGGCCTCTCCCATACAGGACACGGACAGTCGATCCAGTGGGAGGGGGTGATCCATAGTTTTATGACGTATGCAACAATAAGGCCTGAGCAGTATCCAGAAGAGGGTAGCCAGCTTATGACCTTTGTGGATCACATACTGAAAACGCATGCTCAGAAGGGCCCCCCGAGTTTGGTTGGAATATGACTACATTTTCCTTGTCAGGGGAGAGGACTGGTGCTCCTTGGGATGTCTTTAACTACCTTCTCTATGCCAACGTTAAAGCTAAATGTAAAGTTAAAGCAGCTGACACGTATGTGTCATCGCAACAATTTTTGTGACAATGGTTCAAAAAGCACACAAACCCGCCCCTGCCGCTCCTATTGTGTATTTAACATGATTTAACAAGATTTAACAAGATTGCCACCCAAGGCAGAGGCCCAGATGGCAAGTAGACAACCATGTTTTTAAACATATTCACGCCGCTAGCAGTTACACAAACCATATATGATTTGTTCCATTAAGTGGTTGTCCTTTGTGAGAAAGAGTACTTCCTAATATCCAATGTACACTTACCCTTTACTAATGCTACCCCATGTCCTCTATCTTTCTTGAGTAAGAAAACATATTTCTATCAATATGTTCCTACCCATTCTAAATATTAAGCACATCAATTTGATCTCCTCTGAAAGGTTGTTAAACCACATTATTCCAGTCGGTCTTCATACTTAAGGTCTCTCATTTCTGGAGTCATTTTAGTTGCTCTTCTCTGTGTGCTTTCAAGCGTATCTATGTTCTTCTTACGATATGATATCCAAGCTTGTATACATTTGTCTAAATGAGGCCTAACTATTACTTAATACAGAAGTATACTTGGCTTTTTCTCCTGGTATGTTGTATTTCTCCCAATCAACCCAATACTTTGATTACCCTTTGAGGCTGCAATACCACACTGCTCTGAAACTGTCATATCAACGCTCACCGTCAGTGTTAACCCTTCTCAGCACCTTTGTCTTTGTTTCATCTGCACATTTCAGTACGTTGCTTGTTATATTATCGTCCAAGTCACTGGTAAATATTAAGAATAATAAAGGTCCTAATACTGATCCCTGTGGTACCCCACTCAAAACTTATTTCCTAATTGAAACATCCCCATCTACTACAACACGCTGTCTTCTGCAATCAGCCATTGTTCTATCCAGTCGAATATGCCATCCCCTATTCCATGAACTTTTAAGTTAAGTAGTAATCTTTGATGTTGCATTTTGTCAAAAGATTTATGATAATCTGTGTATATAATTTATACTGGTGATCCCTCGTCTGGCCACTGATTTCTTCTAAAAAACATAACATATTTGTTAAGCATGACCTCGTTTTTAGGAATCCATATTGATATGGATTAATAACTTTTTTCTCTTTTAAAATAATGTTATGAAGTTTGCTTCTTTCCAATAAATAGGAGCCACTCCTTCTTTCAATCACAAGTTGAACACTCTTACAAGTGCTACATTAATTTGTTATATTATTTCCATTAGTAGTTCTGGATGAATTCCATCCACTCCAGGTGATTTATTATCTTTCGTTGACTTTATTTTCTGAGCTACAATTTCTGAAGATTCAATTAACTGTCCTAAATAGTCCGATTTAGCCTCCTGAAGTTTAGTATTTGGAACTGGCAGTGAACTAATATCATCTGTGGAAAACACTGAACTGAAGTATCACTTTAGGTCTTCAGCCATTAAAAACCTTGTGATATTATATTTCCAGCATTAATCGCATTTGATTTGTTACCATTGTTAGGGGTTTAGCCCATTTTTTCATGTATACTATTTTGCTGGTGGGATCGAGTACCCTAGCCTTTCTGTTTGTACATGTATGCGTATGGCTAATCAACTTGGTAATTACGCCCCTACTATGGCACTTGTAACCAATTGTGATTGTCACTCCTATGTAGGGGCTCTTCGGCATTCCATGCCTATGATTACTGTATTAAATAAATGGATTGCCATTTTCTCACTCATACATGTTTTCAGTTATGACTGATATGAACAGAAACTAGCTCAGGCTCCACACCAGTTTATGATATCATTAAGACCAGGCAGTCAGATTAAGTAGGGATATTAAATTCAATGACATAAGACGCAGGCATGCGAAATTATATTTCCAGCACTGTCTTTTATGGTCCAACCTTGCCTCTTACATTTTGTTTACACCTGATATATGCAAAAAAGCTCTTGCTATCGTTTTTTATGCTACATACTAATTTTTGCTCATATCATCTGTCAGATTGTTTAGTTTTATTAGTTGCTGCAGTAAGTGCTTCTTTTTAATTTGTATAGTCTTCATCCTTTCTGGCACGCCTATAAATCGTCCACAGAGTTTGCTTGTACGCTTTCTAATGGCTTCTTTTGATAAGTGTTTCTTTCTAGATCGTTTTCCTTGTTTTTTCAACGGATCAAAATTAATGATACTCTCGATTTCACATTCACATTCACATTAAATTGCAGTCTTATTCCTCAGCAATCTAGCTTTGCTGAGAATTTTCTCATATCTTGATATTTCCCTTTCTGGAAGTTTCTTCTGTATTTTTTTTTACTTTCTGATTTTACTTTGATGTCAAAATGCATTTGATTATGATCACTCTTACCCAGTGGCTCCTGTATTTTGACATTGTCCACTAATTAATTTTGGGAAGACAAAACTAAATATAATACGTTCTCTCCCCTGGTTGGTTCTAGCACGTGTTGAGTAAGGAAGCCATAATGAATTAAAAGTAGAAACTGTTGGTCATCACCCCGTCTACTCTCTTGAGATTTCCATTGTATGTGTCCGTCATTGAAATCTTCCATTATGATACATTTCTCTTTACTCACTTCCTTTATAGCGTTTTGTAATTTTCTGTTTTCCTCTTCGTTTATGTTTGGACTTCGGTAAACTAATCCGTTTGTTAATATCGAATTTCCTGTAACTATATTGAGCCAAACAGCTTCCTCGCAATTTGCTTGCCTTTCTAATTTTATTTCGTAAGCCTGAATATAATATTTAATATATAAAATGACTCCCCGTCCCCGTCTTCCTATTCGATCTTTTCTAAACATTACATGTCCTGTCAGCCCTAATTCATCATCTGATATGTCCTTGTTGGCCCATGATTCGATTATATAATTATGTGAAGGTTAATATCTTCTACCATATTGTTTAATTCGTTGTTCTTATTTACAAAGCTCCTTGCCTTTAAACACACACGTACATTTATACACAGCTTCAGAAATGTGTTCCGGACTGTTTGTTACTGGTTTGTGTGTACTATTTGCCTTTTTAGAGGCACCACTAAGTAACCCCCCCCCAGCGCTTCTAGTTTAAACAATGCTTGCTGCCAAAATATTTGTTATGCTTCCCATGCCACTTTCGACTGCTGGTTATCATCAGCAAGTTCATCAGCAAACGCTGCTGCACCCTTTCCACTAAGATTAAGCCCATCCCTCATATCCATATCAGCCCTCCCCCCAAAAAAATATCAACACATCCAACTGCCTCTTCCCTAAAAATGTGCTGAACGTGTTAATTGCCATCCTCTGGCAATTCCGATATCCCTGTCCCCTGCTTCCCATTTCATTTGTAAAATTGGTGCACCGGTCTTGTTCTGCTGTTTACATGTCGGCGTGAAGCATTCATTGCAGAGACTGACATCTGGTAGTTGGTAGAATCATTATTCTGGTCTACCACATTTCAAACCATTACTTTTGCTGAAGGAGTGGCGCGTGAAAGAACTTGTTCTGACACGTGACATTATTCACATAATTGCGAAGTTCTGATCCATGCAGCGCAAATTAGGGGAAGGCAGTGTTATTTGAGCCACCCATATTTCCCGGGAAACTACAACAGCGACATTTACATCGCACCACACAGTGATTGAACATGTTATTTTATACTGCGGCCAACAAGTTTGCATAAGTATGTTGGATTCAAACGTATGTCCCCCAAACAGGCATGGGCGCTGGGTGGTATCTGCCACATAGGCAACCCCAACCTTTGGTCATCGGGGAAGCGGTGGTTACCGGAAATTCTCATACAAATTAGTTTTTCACGGGAATCATTCGGATTGCACATGTCTGTGTCCTGTCGTATTTAATTCGCTTTTGCTTCAAAATTTACTTGGCTTTCTAACTGTCATGTCTTCAACAAATATGTGAGTGACGAGTAAGCTTGCACTACAGACACCGGACGGCGTTTAAGGTCAATATGTTGTGGTCTGTTAGGCAACGTGCGACGATTTGAACGTCCGTCCCTACCTCCGGAAAAAGGTGATCTCAGTGTAGCACTTGTTTATTTATCTTGTATTTAGACTGGCCGACTTTTGTTTTGCTCTGGTACTGCCATCTGGTGTGTTGCAGGGGATGTCCGGTGCTGTCCTCTGGTGGTTTACATGCTGATATATTGGTGTAGCTATGGTTACAATTGGGCCCTTCAGTGGCTGTGCGTGTCGGCACAGCGCTTGTTCATACAAGTGGCCTTACGTGGCCTTACGTGGCTGGGGACAGGCATGGCTGCAGGCTTGTGCTCAGCACCATGTCTGTTGTCCTGTTTGTCTCGTCTCCCAAGCATGTCCCCTTTTAAACTTCTCGCCGGCAAGGTGTCTGTCAATGTAACCTTTGTTCTGAACACCTTACAGCTGATCGCTGCGGTAAAATAGGTAGGCAGCGGAGGGGGGGAGGGGGGGGGAAACTGGCCAGTCATTGACTGGCCGGTGTTGGATTGTGCTTATGCTGCCACCTGGTGTTTTACAGGATGTCCAAATCTGCATCCATGCGATCGAAGGCGGCAGCCATGGAGGAGCCTCCGAATGCATCACCTCTGGTGTCTGCACCTGCCAAGCAAGGCTGCGTCCGAGAGGAAGAGGTGTCGGTCAAAGAGTGGCCACCGCTTGTCTCGGTCGTAGAGGAGCCGGCGTTCGCGTCTGTCTTCTTGCAACTATATATATATATATATATATATATATATATATATATATATATATATATATATATATTGTATTGTTGTAAATATGAAAATATACCAACAAAATGCCAGCTTTATTAATTTGTTTAATGCTGAGGCCAACAGTGCTGCAGTAGTATGTTGGGTTGAAGTGTATATCCGCCAAGCAAGCGTGGACGCTAGGTATCACCCGCCACATAGGCAACCCCGACCTTTGGTCACCGGTGGAAGCGGCGGTGACCGGGGATTCTCATGCAAATTAGTTTTTCCCGGAAATCATTCGGATCGCACGTGTCTGTGTTCTGTCATATTTAATTATCTTTCCCACCCTCCCCCTCTTGTCTAGTAGCCAGTGCCCTCTTTGATTTTTAATCGGCTTCAGTGAAAAATCTATTGTACACTGTTAGTAGAAAGGGGAGTTAGAAAGCTGTCTGAACCGCTTATATATATATTGTTTTGGTGGCAGGCTTCTACTTCCACTCTCGATATTTTCTGTGTTTGTACAACATGAGTTTTTATGCATAAATTGGGAGTTTCTATGTGGCTGATACATAATTTGGGGGATTATAATCCCCGCTTGTACTTGCTTTATTTGTGTGAAATGTCTATTTTTGTCACGTATTATTGGCCAAAAAATACATCCAGGTAAGAAACTCATTTAAATTATATATTTAGTTTTTAAGAAAATTGCCGTTAAAGTATATTAAATGCTTAAATGCAGTAGTTTATACTGATGGTTTAATATTATAAATGGTTTGCTTTGTAATTATTGCAATTTAAGAGCGACTATGTTTAAATGCACATTTAATGCTGTCAATATATCACACTACCATCAATCAAATTCAAATAGTAGTCTAATTTAAATAAAAACAGACATGCGACGCAATATGCCGCATTCATGATGCAACATTGGTAAATTTATGGAGATTTTGTATTACTAAGTTTAAAAAAAAACAAGAATGCCATTATGGTATCTAGAAACAGATTCAGGAAAACGACTCACGTAAAGTATAATTAATTGCATCGATTTTCAAAACACCCCTCTGGGTGTCAGTGACAACAATGTAATACTTTGTCCAATATAACAGGTGACGGCGAAAGGGGATTACTCGTTCACGGTGCTATATAATACACGTAATTTCGCAGGCGGACAACGATAACTTTGATGTGGCTATTAAGGTTACAAACGTTTCAACTCATATTGCCTATGAAGCCAGAGCGCGCTGTCTCCGAACGGGCCATAATGAAAACAGCATTCACAAATCAGTGACGTAAAGGCAAACCAGTCACGATATTTTTGCATTACAAATAACTAATTATCTGGAAATAATAAGCAGCGTATTGGGAGGTTTTAAATTTATTTCAGTTATCGTCTCTGCAAAACACATTTTTCTCTACCAAATTGTAACCGAGCGATTTAATTTTGAAAATCAAGTTCCTCATATATAAGTGTAACTCCGACGTCACAAGTATACCTGGCCGCCATTGTCCGCCATTTTGATACCTATCCCTTGATAATGTATTTTAGATATAAAACATGACAACACATTTTAAAGTCTGCTTTAAAAGGAAGATAGTACCTAAATATAAATAATGCCTTTTTTCCGCGTCCATCACGTGTCCGCGCATCAGAGAGACGTATACAAGGGGAACACTTCGTCCAACACGTGTCCGCGCATCAGAGAGACGTTTACAAGGGGAACACTTCGTCCATCACGTTTCCGCGCATCAGAGAGACGTATACAAGGGAACACTTCGTCCATCACGTGTCCGCGCATCAGAGAGACGTATACAAGGGGAACACTTCGTCCATCACGTGTCCGCGCATCAGAGAGACGTATACAAGGGGAACACTTCGTCCATCACGTGTCCACGCATCAGAGAGACGTTTACAAGGGGAACACTTCGTCCATTAAAAAACTGTCCGGACATAGCAGGTGTTCGCTGGAGAGGTACTATTGCAATTATTATCAAGTTGATATGTTTTAATCAATTAACGATCATTCAAACTAATCGAATTTTTTACATATGGATGGAACATTGTCGCAGTTGCAAAGAATAAACTTGATGCTCCGCGAAAAGGAAGCATAGTCTGAAAGGCTCGCGGTGAGAGGGCAATATAAAAACTTGAAGCATAGTCTGAAGGGCTCGAGGTGAGAGGGCAATATAAAAACGGAATTCTTGCCGTTTATCCTGCACATGGAACGTGTCTACCCAGGACACAACCCAAAGCAAGATGGCCAAGGACAAGAGTAACGCACATTAGGCACAATTGTCATCGAGCGCCGAGCCAAATTAGGGTAACCTGTGGCAGAACGCCACCCTAAGGACAATACAGGGTAACCTGGGGCAGGACGGTCCCCCCAAGGGAAATTGTCAAATTCTACACCATTAAACAAAGTTAGCATGCCTTTAATGTGCTCGTGTTGTAGAGAGATATGCGTGTTGTCCATTCAAAAATATATTTTAGCAAACTGACAAACTAGATGAGTTGCATTGTAAAAATAGCAATAGTATAAAAAAACACATTTTGCCCCATTCCTGGGAAAACAACGGCCCTCTGTCTGGTCAATATCTCCTCCTCCTTGTTTTCGCTTATGAAAGAACCATTGTCTAAGCATAAAATGCATACATGCAAATGTTATGATAGCAATATATTAGGTTATTATAGTTGTTCAACTTAAATTGCAGTTTACATATAATACACCTTGCAATGCATACATAATATAATATTAGAGTAGTAACATTCGATTATAATTACATGCTAGCAGACCGCACATTGTGCAACGTTCATATTATGCTAAAACGTATTAAACACAATTGGACTTGCATAATACATTTTATACATTATGACCATGTGCAAGATAAGACATAATAACCTTCTTGTCCCACATACACTACATGTGCAAGATAAGACATAATAACCGTCTTGTCCCACATACACTACATGTGTCTTAATACGATGTATACAAAACACATCATACTATTGCCCATGTTGTATTGTTTGACCTATCACCCGATTAATAATATAATTTTTCACCAAATCAGTTAATGATTCATATCGTGAGTTGCACCATTTTACTATTGCCAAACTATTAGCCCAGAGCGTATATTAGTGCATATAAAAGTAAAAAAACACTGATTGAGTTACATATGTATCGTGTTACAGATATTTCGGGGTGGGTATCCGATAGATGTTAGCTTAATTTTGAATCACATTTTGGGACGTTCACAATTTTATATTTTGCATACGTGCCAGACGGTCGTCTTACCTCAAAGGGCCGTTTTACCCGTGTTACCCTAAGCGCCACAACGGTTAGGTGCACAATGTAAGTAACACAGGCAAGGCTAGAAAAACATCAGTTATTTAATGGTAGATAGAGCTGCACCCCAATCTGATCCATTTGTATATTAACAGGCCAATTTCAACTAAGGTGTCTCTGTTCCCAGAGTAGCCCTGAGTAGGGATTGATTTATGTTTTTTTCTTGTCGAGCACTGCACACAACGCCTTAGAAACACTTGCACGTACTTTCAGTAGAACAGCACGAAAAAGGCATCAAATGCTTGAAATTAAAACCTGGTGAATATGAAGCAATGGGGAAACCCGGATGCATGTGGTTTTGCTTAATATACAAACCGAAATTTAAAAAGTTATCGAACAGAGATGCGAGTTGTATTTGAAAACTATGAACACGAGACTTGAGGCCATAGAGAAAAACTTAGATGCGATGGAAAAGAAGTAAAATAAATCGTAAGGCAGGAAATGGATGGAAAGTATGCATGTATGCCAAAAGGTGATGAAAGAAGGAGCCTACAAAATAATGAATATGTTGTGCAGGAAAGAGTAAAATAAATCAATTAAAGAAAAAATAGGGGAACGAATGTCCTTATATTCAATGCCCCAGGACCAGAAACACACTTAAAGGAAGAGATGGTGAGGATAGACATGGAGTGTGTTGAAGGGTTATGTAATGAGGTGGGCATTCTGAACTTAGACGTAAAAGGTGAGACAACCAAAATTATTTGGCTTTAAAAAATATATAGACGGGTATACAGAGCACAAGCCCATACCTCTAAAGGTAGTAATGAAAGAAATTATCAACAAATTGGAATTGTTTAAACGACTATCAAACTTCAGGGAAGCAGAATACAAATATAAATGTATCAGCATACAAAAACAATGTAAATACAAACTGTGCACATAAATAATTAAAAACAATTTCACCAACGCTGCAATAAATACATTTAAAAGTTCAAAGCTAGAGTCATATTACACAAGGGTGCAGTGATAGGGATCACTGAGATAAAACCGAAAAACCAGAAATTTATTCCTAAGCACAGCTGAATTTTGTTTGGGTGAGTATGATTTATTCCATAACCAAGGAAGAGGAGTTTGTATATATATACTCACAAACACTTAAAGCAACACCCTTCCTATCCTTAGAATCCAACTTTCAAGAAGCGGTATGGGTTTAGATAACATTAAATGAAAAATATACTCTTGTGAAAGGATGAGTTCATCCTTCACAGAAAACGAACATTTTGGAGGGAAATCCAAATGGGACGAATTACAATTTAATTAGCATTTGATGTTATACTTGATTTTGTTATTCACTATATTATAACCGTTTTGTAACTTCTAACTAACTATATTGCAACTAAGTTACTTACTTATTTACATGTGTATGTTATAAAACATTGTCTCGTTATCTTGAAACACCGGTTCTTTGATTTACAACTGTGTAGTGTGCAAATAGTTTATGTAGTATCCGTAGTCGATTTTTAAAAATGCATTTTTGTTTCAAGCAATCAGATAGGATAAGTTACTTTAGACGTTATATCTCATAAGGTTCAAAATAGTGGATATCCAAAATGATAAATTATGAGCGTGCAATGCCGATGCCAACTGTGGACGTGACTTGCATGCTCTCGCAGATCACATGATACAGTTATGAAATTTCACCAATGTGAGAATTCGTGTTTTTTTAATTCGCTCAGTTTCCTTTTCCCTTCAACAAATGCTACACCAAAATTAAGTAATTTAATATTTTTTCTGATGATTTCTTACAAAAATACATTCAAAAGTTGTACAAATGAGCTTGCATATTGTTGTGGATACTGGGTTGGATTTTTCGTGAAAAGAATTGGAAATAAGGTTAGCGAAAAATTCGAATTGAGGAGCTGCGACATTTTATTTAATTGGTATTCTCGACAAACAAATTATCTTATTAAGAAGAAAATCGCAAAATAGTTAAATAAATAAATCTCGCGAGGACTTGTTGCGACCACTAAAATCAATAATATTTCAGTTTATGTCATGTTTTACCGTTTTACCTGAACATTGTATCGTTTTTTTCTCATCCCTAATATTGACCTATAGTCATAAATCCATAGGTTTTTTTTAAACACGCTATGACGTGCTACAAAGATAACAATTCATGTGTTTCGTGTGTCTGAATCTAATAAGCCCGAACGTAAAGCAAAATTTTTATGATATGCATAACACAACGTCAATAGGAAATTCTGTCCCAGCCATTTTGATTATATTAAACTGCTGATTGTGCTATCCGTGATTTCATTTAGCGGAGTTCGTTGTAGTTTGGTTTATTCAAATAACAAAGTTAATTTGCACCACATTTCCCACAAAGAACGTTTACATTGAGATGGCAATATTATAAAATATAATGTTACTTTAACGATGCTGTACATAGACTAAATTACATTCCACGCGAACTGCAGTGCCGCGCCGCGGCGTCCCACCCAAGTGACCGTTCACAATAACACACACAGCGAGTACGTAGGCAGCCTCGAGTACGTAGGCAGCCTTGAGTATATAGGCAGCCTCGAGTACGTAGGCAGCCTCGAGTACGAAGGCAACCTTGAGTACGTAGGCAGCCTCGAGTACGAAGGCAACCTTGAGTACGTAGGCAGCCTTGAGTACGTAGGCAGCCTCGAGTACGTAGGATGCCTCGAGTGCCTAGGCAGCCTCGAGTACGTAGACTGCCTCGAGTACGTAGGATGCCTCGAGTGCGTAGGCAGCCTCGAGTACGTAGGCAGCCTCGAGTACGTAGGAAGCCTTGAGTACTTAGGCAGCCTCGAGTACGTAGGCAGCCTCGAGTACGTAGGCAGTCTCGAGAACGTAGGCAGTCTCGAGTATGTAGGCAGCCTCGAGTACGTAGACAGCCTCGAGTACGTAGGCAGCCTCGAGTACGTAGGCAGCCTCGAGTAAAGTTTCTTACTGAAGACGACATTTTAAATAGGAGTTTCCAATATTATGCCAATTAACGAACTGTTTTAAATTGGTATTCAGCGCAATTTGCTCATATAGATTTTAATATTAACGTTACTTTATTCATACGTCGTGAAATTAAAATAATATTCCAGCACCAACTCGACTTCTCGGGGAAGCAATCAGCCACGCTGTAGATACTGCGCGAGAGGTATTTTATACACCACTCTCTATTGCCAAGTACTCGTTTATGCAGCAGCGTGAACTGGGACGACGTGGAGCAAAGTAAATTGCCCAATTAGATCGCGAACAACCGCTTTCTATGAAGCCACCTGAGGACGTCATGGTGCCTTGAACATGACTTTGAAATTATAACAACTGGCAATGATATCATGAATGCTCTCATCATGCATTGATGAGGCTTATCATATATCATGTTGACCAAATCAAACAAAGGAATGGATAAAGGATGTCAGATTACATTTGGTAAGTTCCAGACAACTTTTTTTTACGATTGATGCACTGTTATCAATTGACAACCAAAGTGTAGTGCAACATCCGTAATACAATAAACGTCAATTGTAGAGCGACTTCTTGCAATAATGTGTGATGTTGTTTCGACTTCATGTGGTGGGCGTGACAGTTATTTAGGTGAGGTGACTAAAACATAAAACGCAAGCCCATTGGTTATTTATATGAGATTGAGACACGTGACATCGCGTTTATAAAGGTGTTGTGCGCAATGCAGAGTCTTCATAGTGCAACAGCACACACAGGCAGACGATCAATATCTAGGTAAGTGGCAATGTGACATTTTAATGAATTACAATATTATAATAATATATTGTTTTTTCTTATTTGATCTTGTTTCAAACCATCTTTGTAATATTCAGTTTGTTTATACAGAGTTATACTTTAGAACATGATGTATTAATATAATATAGAACCTTTCTAACTGATTCCGATTGTATACGTTCAATCGCCTCATGTCGACATCCAAGAAAGCTTTCAGATTTATTTGAACGACTTGGTACCACGCATGCTATGTCGTTCACAGTTTGTGGTTGTGTTTTTTGTTCTCTCAGTTTTCTTTGCACGTGGCAGAATTGTTGGGAACTGTCGTATGAAGGGCAGTTGGCAGATATGTAGTGGCTACAATATGCGTGTTTTTTTACAATTGCTCCGATTTACGTAATATAAGTAAAACTTCTGCATTAAACTGTTACAAGATATTTGCTTCCGTCAGCCATAAGCACATTGAATTTTAGGGCCTGAACTTGCTGTAGTATATCATGTCCACGTCTTGGATCAGCTGATTCAATGTGTGTGTGTGTGTGTGTGTGTGTGTGTGTGTGTGTGTGTGTGTGTGTGTGTGTGTGAGTGTGCGTGTGTGTGCGTGTGTGCGTGTGTGTACGTGTGTGCGTGCGTGCGAGCGTGTATATGTTGAAATTGAATTGATGTGATAACAAAGATATACAATACATGCAAACACGTTTTATATGTTTTATATGTTTTACTTGTCTTATGTATTGATCATTTGTCGTATTGTCTGTACCTTAAAAGTGTGAGCCCAAAGGAAATTGTCCATTTTATATGAAACATTTAATGGACAATAAAGGTTTTGAAATGTTTCAATGTCAAGTGCATTCGTACGAACGCGTCGTGAGAACAGTCCTGCATACCAAATTATACCAAAATATGTGGAGTGAAACCACGCATAGTTCATGTATATGAGAGTAGATAGTAATTTATGTTTATTTAAGACACAAATGTATGATTATGCATACAAGCATACATGCATGCTTACATGCATGTATGCATGCGTTCATACATACATGCATACATACATAAATACACACATACATACATATATACATACATACATTGATATACACATACACACATGCATACATACATACATACATACAAACATACATACATACATACATACATACATACATACATACATACATACATACATACATACATGCATACATACATGCATACATACATACATACATATACATTCAGAGACTTACCCACGCAAGCACGCTACTACGAAGAACATGTGCAGGTGTGCGCACTCACATATGCACACACGCACGCAAGCAAGCACGCACGCACACATACGACACGAACTCGACATTGTTCGTCTTGTTTCGCAGGTGACAATTGTACAAGTAAAATGTCGAATGTGCGTGGACTGCTGGTGTTGGGCCTCGTGTGCTTTCTGCTGTGTCAGGTAACGTTGAAAGTATTATTCCATGTGTTTATAAATATATAATTATCCATATTTGTTCTAAAGTATACATGTTTCAGTACCTGTTCTGTAGATTGATTAGCTTGTTGGGGAAGATATGTTACATTCGGGAATGTCGAGTAAAGCATTGGTGAGAATCGTAAAATAATCAGTATTCGCGCAATATTTTTTGTTCTTAAGCTGATACTAAATATACTTGATAAATACATTTTCAACAACTTGCACTGCGAGTGCCTATGATATCACACTATTTTGTTCTTTTTTTAGATGATGTCACTGAGCGAAGCTTGCGGTAAAACTAAGTAAGTAGCGTAAACAAAGTGAGCCGATAAGCATCAGTCACGCAGAAAATATATGTGACACTTTCGACACCCCCTTTTTGTCGTCAGCGATAATTAACGAAACCTCTTATGGTGAAGCATGATCACGTTGTTGGTCACATTGCAACTATCTCGTATAAATCATGGTAATATCATATTAACTGCCTGCATTGAATACCGCATTCATATATTTCTTTATCACAAACACGTTCTCCTCATTTTTTCCACGCGTATATAATTGCGGTCTGGAAGTTGTAATGGTGTTGTTTGTCATGTTTGGTTAGCGGTAGTATTAATTGTAGCAGCAGATAGACAAGCAACTATTGCTGGTATGTGTTCTCTTTCAGGTGTCAGTCGAATGAGTGCGGCACTTATTACTGTCCTGTTGGACACCTGTGCCGCAGCTGCAAGTGTTACTATCCAAAAGGGGCGTACCAAATAGTAAGCAACACATTTGATCGCACTGCTTACATTGTTTTTTCTTAATCAGATACTTTGGTTCATTGATTGTTCCGACCATATCGTGTGTGGAACCACCCGTGTTTAGTAGATTGTTCCGACCGTGTCGTGTGTGGAACCTCCCGTGTTTAGTAGAATGTTCCGACCATGTCGTGTGTGGAACCACCCGTGTTTAATAGATTGTTCCGACCGTGTCGTGTGTGGAACCACCCGTGTTTAGTAGATTGTTCCGACCGTGTCGTATGTGGAACCACCCGTGTATAGTAGATTGTTCCGACCATGTCGTGTGTGGAACCACCCGTGTATATTATATTGTTCCGACCGTGTCGTGTGTGGAACCACCCGTGTTTATTAGATTGTTCCGACCGTGTCCTGTGTGGAACCACCCGTGTTTAGTAGATTGTTCCGACCATGTCGTGTGTGGAACCACCCGTGTTTAGTAGATTGTTCCGACCGTGTCGTGTGTGGAACCACCCGTGTTTAGTAGATTGTTCCGACCATGTCGTGTGTGGAACCACCCATGTTTAGTAGATTGTTCCGACCATGTCGTGTGTGGAACCACCCGTGTTTAGTAGATTGTTCCGACCGTGTCGTGTGTGGAAGCACCCGTGTTTAGTAGATTGTTCCGACCATGTCGTGTCTGGAACCACCCTTGTTTAGTAGATTGTTCCGACCATGTCGTGTGTGGAACCACCCGTGTTTAGTAGATTGTTCCGACCTTGTCGTGTGTGGAACCACCCGTGTTTAGTAGATTGTTCCGACCATATCGTGTGTGGAACCACCCGTGTTTAGTAGATTGCTAGGGGGCGCCATAGACCGTCCCTGTCCGTCGTGTATGAAACCTATTATTTATCCTGTGATAATAACTTTTTTATATAACACAATTTCCTTCAGTTCAATGCGGAAATACATATACTGTATTTACATTGTCTTCCACCCTACCTTCTTCCTCCTCCTCCCGTCCCTTCCTTCCTCTCTCACTCCCTCCCTCGCTCCTCCATCCCTCTTTCCCTCTCCCTCCCTCCCTCCCACCGTTCCTCCATCCTAGTCGATTTACCATTGACGTTTATTTGTTATATACCGATATTGAAACTTGCCAAATTGGGCAGTGGCGACATTTAAGTTGGAAAATACTATTTCTCAAATTACCAACTTCTGTCTCTTTACACGGTATTTTTTTATACAAAGTCACACTTTTTATTTCAGACAATGAAGGGCTGAGTGAGCTCCACAATAGAGATTCCGTCTCAAGTCCGCCGTAGACAGATTGACTCCTGTCTTAGAGCGACCTTGAAGTACATGAAAGCGCCGTGTACTTCGTGCGACCAAACAACGTACAGCTTCTACTAATGTCGTATAATCGACTCAAAGACACCGCTACTAACTTGTATTATTCTAACCAACATGACTGCGTAACAAAAACAGTTGTAATGATATTTCGAACTGACACATTTGGCCTTTATACAAATGTTTCTCGTGATATTATAATTCATTTTACTGACTATTGTTCGTGTTTCTTTAGAAGTATTCACTTGTTTGTACTGAATGCAGCTTTTATTAAGCAGATTACCTACACATGGTGCTGGGCTTGCACAGCCGACATTAGACACTCATCGAAGGTTCTCCTGACAAATCAGCATTGTTTGTTGACATTACTTGTACATTGAGCCAACGTGTTTTATTATCATGTGCAATTTATAATAAAACAATAAGAGTTATCCATGACAATACATCTTAATAATAAAATATGCATTAATACACGCAGGATAGCGGTGCGACATGGCTGTATGCTGCATTACATCCTTACGTGAAATAAAACTGCTTCTCTGCATGGGATCTGACGTAGAAACCTTGTAACCAGGACAAGCGGCTTTTACTGTATCTTCAGAAACACATTGATTGATGAACGAAATTGCTCAAGTTTCGAAAAGACAATAGGAGGTTTCGAACCCCCATTCGCTCTATCTAATGTTCAAAGCACTATCACATAGCCACCGCGCAATTTCATTAAAGAAGATAAATATTTTAATTTTAGAGTATTTAGCTTTACATTTATATTATATATAGTACACACACACACACACACACATATATATATATATATATATATATATATATATATATATATATATATATATATATATATATATATATATATATATTGAGTATGTCAGTACCATTTATAAAATCATCTTGTTTACATGATTAGAACATGAAGGTTAATTACATTTACATGTATGTTTAATGCAATAAATACTTCCAGCTAAGCAAATACCAATCTCATTTAAATTGTAAGGATATTTAAGAAAAACGGTGTCCGAGGATACAATGTCCTGGACTCATGATTTCGAAGTCATGGACATTGGTGAAGTCATGTACATTGGCGAAGTCATGGACATTGGTGAAGTCATGGACATTGGCGAAGTCATGTACATTGGTGAAGTCATGTACATTGGTGAAGTCATGTACATTGGTGAAGTCATGGACATTGGCGAAGTCATAGTCATGGACATTGGTGAAGTCATGTACATTGGTGAAGTCATGGACATTGGCGAAGTCATGTACATTGGCGAAGTCATGGACAATGATTTAGTATTATTTATTTTGAAAGAAAGTTGCAATGTTTAGCGTCCCTCCATCGGACAGTCTTGGAAGGATGAATTATTCATCTGATAAAGTATAACTGTGGTAGCAATATCCATCTACATTATAACATAAACGTTTACACATGGATTCAGTGGCCTGATGAAGTGTGCTATGTCATCCGTCTCTGACGTTTACATGGATTCAGTGGCCTGATGAAGTGTGCTATGTCATCCGTCTCTGACGTTTACATGGATTCAGTGGCCTGATGAAGTGTGCTATGTCATCCGTCTCTGACGTTTACATGGATTCAGTGGCCTGATGAAGTGTGCTATGTCATCCGTCTCTGACGTTTACATGGATTCAGTGGCCTGATGAAGTGTGCTATGTCGTCCGTCTCTGATGTTTACATGGATTCAGTGGCCTGATGAAGTGTGCTATGTCATCCGTCTCTGACGTTTACATGGATTCAGTGGCCTGATGAAGTGTGCTATGTTATCCGTCTCTGACGTTTACATGGATTCAGTGGCCTGATGAAGTGTTCTATGTTATCCGTCTCTGACGTTTACATGGATTCAGTGGCCTGATGAAGTGTGCTATGTCATCCGTATCTGACGTTTACATGGATTCAGTGGCCTGATGAAGTGTTCTATGTTATCCGTCTCTAACGTTTACATGGATTCAGTGGCCTGATGAAGTGTGCTATGTTATCCGTCTCTGACGTTTACATGTTCTATGTTATCCGTCTCTAACGTTTACATGGATTCAGTGGCCTGATGAAGTGTGCTATGTTATCCGTCTCTGACGTTTACATGGATTCAGTGGCCTGATGAAGTGTTCTATGTTATCCGTCTCTGACGTTTACATGGATTCAGTGGCCTGATGAAGTGTGCTATGTTATCCGTCTCTGACGTTTACATGGATTCAGTGGCCTGATGAAGTGTTCTATGTTATCCGTCTCTGACGTTTACATGGATTCAGTGGCCTGATGAAGTGTGCTATGTTATCCGTCGCTGACGTTTCTGCATAATGCGATTGACGCAGTAAGTTTTGGTGAATCACCAACCATAAAATAAATTAAATGCTTAAATGCTGCAGTTTAGGCAAAAAATATGTTATTGGACTACTGAACAATGATTGCAGTGTAATTATTGCATTTAAGCATAATCATTTAAAATTACATGTGTTTAGTGCATTACATATCTCTAGGTAATCTCTAGTGACTCCTGTCAGTTCTCATTAATCATCAAACTAAGATACGCTAAGTGATGAAATACAGCCGCTTATACTGGTATTTGGATATAAAATATGGTTTGCTTTGTAATTATCGCCATTTAAGAGTAATTAAGTTAATTGCATGTTTAATGCTGTTACTATATCCAGCTACCATTAATCAAATTAAAATAGTAATTTAAAAAAAAAATCGGTACGAAGTATGCTGTATTCATGGTGCCGCATTAGTTTATGTGTGGAGATTTATTTTATATTACATACTTAAAAAAAAATGCCACTATGGTAGCTAGGAACTAATTTTCACGGGTACGATCAACGTAAGTATAATTAATGTCATCGATCTTCAAAACTACCCTCTTGGTATCGATGACAACAAAGAATTACGTTGCTAAATATGACAGGTTACGGGGAAGGGGGATTACTTATTCACGGTGCTATAGTATACATGTCATTTGGCAGGCGGGCAACGACAACTTTGCTATGGTTACTGTTGTTGCAACGCAGACTGCCTTAGAAAAGAGTGCGTGCTCTCTTCGAAAGACCATAATGAAAACAACATTCACAAATTAGTGGCGTAAAGGCGAACTAGTCACGATATTTTTGCATTACAAATTACCAGTTATTTGGAAATATAAGCAATATTGGGGGTATTAAATTTGTCTTCTTTGCAAAACACATTTATCTCTACCAAATGTTGTGTGTGTGTGTGTGTGTGTGTGTGCGTGCGTGCGTGCGTGCGTGCGTGCGTGCGCGTGCGTGCGTGCGTGCGTGCGTGCGTGCGTGCGTGCGTGCGTGCGTGCGTGCGTGCGTGTGAGGACTATACGTTTATAATAGTTTTATACAAAACAAGAGATCCCCTACATTAAAAGAGTAGAGCAATTTCACTATTGAGGTATTTGAACCCCCGGTGGGGGATACTCCATATACTGATAATAATGTGTGCGCGTGTGACGGTGTGGATTTAACAAGATCGCCAAATAAAATAGGAAACCATTGTCTTTTTGTAAATATTGAGCGTCAAGCATGCCATAAGTTATATTTTTATT
This sequence comes from Lamellibrachia columna, assembly GCA_963662155.1. Classification (NCBI taxonomy): domain Eukaryota; kingdom Metazoa; phylum Annelida; class Polychaeta; order Sabellida; family Siboglinidae; genus Lamellibrachia; species Lamellibrachia columna. The sequence continues at coordinate 54,363,575 of OY759268.1, forward strand.
CATCTATGACTATGTCTGTGAGTCTGTGTGTATGAATAATTAAAGGTAAAAAAATAATACATTACAAACACACACACACACACACACACACACACACACACACACACACACACACACACACACACACACACACACACACACACACACACACAATAATAGTGTAATAACTAGCACACACATACTTCTCTGTACATGGTAATAATATATATATATATATCCGTATATATGATTAGTATTTATAATCGTGTGTTACATGGAATAATCTATTTCAAATATCTTGTTTAATTAAAGCACTGACCCACCACTGTCAACCTCTCCGATCAAAGATATAACAACAAAAAGTAAATTATATGACATGTACATGTTATGTATGATAACATGTACACTGTATACTATAACACAGGTACAACTATGTAATTATGTTTAGCAGAGACATGTACATGTTATGTATTATAACATGTACACTGTATATTATGTATATTATGTTTAGCAGAGACATGTACATGTTACGTATGATAACATGTACAATGTATACTATAACACAGGGACAACTATGTAATTATGTTTGGCAGAGACATGTACATGTTATGTATGATAACATGTACACTGTATACTATAACACAGGTACAACTATGTAATTATGTTTGGCAGAGACATGTACATGTTATGTATGATAACATGTACACTGTATACTATAACACAGGTACAACTATGTAATTATGTTTGGCAGAGACATGTACATGTTATGTATGATAACATGTACAATGTATACTATAACACAGGTACAACTATGTAATTATATTTAACATATACATGTATATGTTATTGCTCTTACACATACTAGTAGAACACTGATGATACAATAACATTGAAATTATATTTCAATTCCCTAATTGCCATGGTTTTGTTGTTATTTACTATTTACGTAGTAGTACAATAAAAATTATATATCAAGTATGGCTTTAATTTACTAATTAAATATCAATGATCTATGAAGTGCTACATCACAGCCTACACATGTATTTTCAGAAGGAAACAGAAAGAAAGAACTGCTGCATCTTGAAATTATAGATGCAAATTGCAACTACTGCAGCACCAAGACGACAATTGAGTGGCTGAAAAAGCTTACAATCTCACAATTCCATGAACAGTGTAACTGTGACTATTCAGGACTGATCACAACAGCTTGTCAAGGGAACACAGTGCCTGACTGTTCATTGTCCAGGAGATACATACATACATGCACACATACATATATATATATATATATATATATATATATATATATATATATATATATATATATATATATATATACATACATACATACATACATACATACATACATACATACATACATAAATACATTGATATACACACATACATATACACATACACACATACATACATACATACATACATACATACATACATACATACATACATACATATACATTCAGAGACTTACCCATGCAAGCGCGTTACTATGAAACACAGGTGCAGGTGTGCGCCCTCACACATGCACACACGCACGCACGCACGCACGCACGCACACACACAAACGACACGAACTCTACATTGTTCGTCTTGTTTCGCAGGTGACAATTGTACAATAAAATGTCGAATGTGGGTGGACTGCTGGTGTTGGGCCTCGTGTGTTCGCTGCTGTGTCAGGTAAATGTGCGTGGACTGCTTGCGTTAGGCCTCGTGTGCTCGCTGCTGTGTCAGGTAAAGCTGAAAGTATTATTCCATGTGTTTAGAAATATATCATTATCCATATTTGTTCTAAAGTATACATGTTTCAGTTCCTGTTCTGTAGATTGATTAGCTTGTTGGGGAAGATATGTTACATTCGGGAATGTCGGGTAAAGCATTGGTGAGAATCGTAAAATAATCAGTATTCGCGCAATGTGCATATATTTTGTTCTTAAGCTGATACTAAATATACTAGATAAATACATTTTCAACAACTTCACTGCGAGTGCCTATGATATCACACTATTTTTTCTTATTTTTTAGATGATGTCACTGAGCGAAGCTTGCGCTAAAACTAAGTAAGTAGCGTAAACAAAGTGAGCCGATAAGCATCAGTCACGCAGAAAATATGTGACACTTTCGACACCCCCTTTTTGTCGTCAGCGATAATTAACGAAACCTCATATGGTGACGCATGATCACATTGTTGGTCACATTGCAACTATCGCGTATAAATCATGGTAATATCATATTAACTGCTTGCATTTAATATCGCATTCATGTATTTCTTTATCACAAACACGTTCTCCTCATTTTTTCCACGCGTATATAATTGCGGTCTCGAAGTTGTAATGGTGTTGTTTGTCATGTTTGGTTAGCGGTAGTATTAATTCTAGCAGCTGATAGACAAGTAACTATTGCTGGTGTGTGTTCTATTTCAGGTGTCATTTGTTTGTCATGTTTGGTTAGTGATAGTGTTAATTGTAGCAGCAGATAGACAAGTAACTATTGCTGGTGTGTGTTCTCTTTCAGGTGTCATTTGTTTGTCATGTTTGGTTAGCAATAGTGTTAATTGTAGCAGCAGATAGACAAGTAACTATTGCTGGTGTGTGTTCTCTTTCAGGTGTCATTTGTTTGTCATGTTTGGTTAGTGGTAGTGTTAATTGTAGCAGCAGATAGACAAGCAACTATTGCAGGTGTGTGTTCTATTTCAGATGTCATTTGTTTGTCATGTTTGGTTAGTGGTAGTGTTAATTGTAGCAGCAGATAGACAAGTAACTATTGCTGGTATGTGTTCTCTTTCAGGTGTCACTTGTTTGTCATGTTTGGTTAGCGGTAGTGTTAATTGTAGCAGCAGATAGACAAGTAACTATTGCTAGTGTGTGTTCTCTTTGAGGTGTCAGTCGAATGAGTGCGGCATTTACTGCTGTCCTGTAGGACACCTGTGTCGCAGCTGCAAGTGTTACGATCCAAAAGGGGTGCACCACGAGGTAAGCATCACATTTGATCGCACAGCTTACATTGTTTTTTTTTTAATCAGATACTTTGGTTCATTGATTGTTCCGACCATATCGTGTGTGGAACCACCCGTGTTTAGTAGATTGTTCCGACCATATCGGATGTGGAACCACCCGTGTTTAGTAGATTGTTCCGACCATGTCGTGTGTGGAACCACACGTGTTTAGTAGATTATTCCGACCGTGTCGTGTGTGGAACCACCCGTGTTTAGTAGATTGCTAGGGGGCGCCATAGACTGTCCCTGTCCGTCGTGTATGAACCCTATTATTTATCATGTGATAATAACTATTTTTATATAGCACAATTTCCTTCAGTTCAATGCGGAAATACATATAGTGTATTTACATTGTCTCCCACACTTCCTTCTTCCTCCTCCTCCCATCCCTTCCTTCCTCTCTCACTCCCTCCCTCCCACCGTTCCTCCATCCTAGTCGATTTACCATTGACGTTTATTTGTTATATGCCGATATTGAAACTTGCCAAATTGGGCAGTGGCGACATTTCAGTTGGAAAATACTAACTTGTATCTCTTTACACGGAATTGTTTTTTTTATACAAAGTCACACTTTTTATTTCAGACAATGAAGTGCTGAGTGAGCTCCACAATAGAGAGTCCGTCTCAAGTCCGCCGTAGACAGAATGACTCCTGTCTTAGAGCGACCTTGAAGTACATGAAAGCGCCGTGTACTTCGTGCGACCAAACAACGTACAGCTTCTACTAATGTCGTATAATCGACTCAAAGACACCGCTACTAACTTGTATTATTCTAACCAATATGACTGCATAACAAAACAGTTGTAATGATATTTCGAACTGACACATTTGTCCTTTATACAAATGTTTCTCGTGATATTAAAATTCATTTTACTGAATATTGCTCGTGTTTCTTTAGAAGCATTCACTTGTTTGTACTGAATGCAGCTTTTATTAAGCAGATTACCTACACATGGTGCTGGGCTTGCACAGCCGACATTAGACACTCATCGAAGGTTCTCATGACAAATCAGCATTGTTTGTTGACATTACTTGTATATTGAAGCAACGTGTTTTATTATGATGTGTAATTTATAATAGAACAATATGAGTTATCCATGACAATACATATTAATAATACAATATGTATTAATACACGCAGGACAGCCTGGTGCGGTGCGACATGGTTGTATGTTGCATTACATCCTTACGTGAAATAAAACTGCTTCTCTGCATGGGATCACCCGTGTTTAGTAGATTGTTCCGACCGTGTCGTGTGTGGAACCACCCGTGTTTAGTAGATTGTTCCGACCGTGTCGTGTGTGGAACCACCCGTGTTTAGTAGATTGTTCCGACCGTGTCGTGTGTGGAACCACCCGTGTTTAGTAGATTGTTCCGACCGTGTCGTGTGTGGAACCACCCGTGTTTAATAGATTGTTCCGACCGTGTCGTGTGTGGAACCACCCGTGTTTAGTAGATTGTTCCGACCGTGTCGTGTGTGGAACCACCCGTGTTTAGTAGATTGTTCCGACCATGTCGTGTGTGGAACCACCCGTGTTTAGTAGATTGTTCCGACCGTGTCGTGTGTGGAACCACCCGTGTTTAGTAGATTGCTCCGACCATGTCCTGTGTGGAACCACCCGTGTTTAGTAGATTGTTCCGACCATGTCGTGTGTGGAACCACCCGTGTTTAATAGATTGTTCCGACCATGTCGTGTGTGGAACCACCCGTGTTTAATAGATTGTTCCGACCATGTCGTGTGTGGAACCACCCGTGTTTAGTAGATTGTTCCGACCATATCGTGTATGGAACCACCCGTGTTTAATAGATTGTTCCGACCATGTCGTGTGTGGAACCACCCGTGTTTAATAGATTGTTCCGACCATGTCGTGTGTGGAACCATCCGTGTTTAATAGATTGTTCCGACCATGTCGTGTATGGAACCACCCGTGTTTAATAGATTGTTCCGACCATGTCGTGTGTGGAACCACCCGTGTTTAATAGATTGTTCCGACCATATCGTGTATGGAACCACCCGTGTTTAATAGATTGTTCCGACCATGTCGTGTGTGGAACCACCCGTGTTTAATAGATTGTTCCGACCATGTCGTGTGTGGAACCACCCGTGTTTAATAGATTGTTCCGACCATGTCGTGTATGGAACCACCCGTGTTTAATAGATTGTTCCGACCATGTCGTGTGTGGAACCACCCGTGCTTAGTAGATTGTTCCGACCATATCGTGTATGGAACCACCCGTGTTTAATAGATTGTTCCGACCATGTCGTGTGTGGAACCACCCGTGTTTAGTAGTTTGCTCCGACCATGTCGTGTGTGGAACAACCCGTGCTTAGTAGATTGTTCCGACCACGTCGTTTGTGGAACCACCCGTGTTTAGTAGATTGTTCCGACCATATCGTGTGTGGAACCACCCGTGTTTAGTAGATTGCTAGGGGGCGCCATAGACCGTCCCTGTCCGTCGTGTATAAACCTTATTATTTATCCTGTGATAATAACTATTTTTATATAGCACAATTTCCTTCAGTTCAATGCGGAAATACATATAGTGTATTTACATTGTCTCCCACTCTTCCTTCTTCCTCCTCCTCGCATCCCTTCCTTCCTCTCACACTCTCTCCCTCTCTCCTCCATCCCTCTTTCCCTCTCCCTCCCTCCCTCCCTCCCACTGTTCCTCCATCCTAGTCGATTTACCATTGACGTTTATTTGTTATATGCCGATATTGAAACTTGCCAAATTGGGCAGTGCCGACATTTAAGTTGGAAAATGCTATTTCTCAAATTGTCAACTTTTGTCTCTTTACACGGTATTGTTTTTGTCATACAAAGTCGCTCTTTTTATTTCAGACAATGAAGTGCCGAGTGAGCTCCACGATAGAGATTCCGTCTTAAGTCCGCCGTAGACAGCATGACACCTGTCTTAGAGCGACCGTGGAGTACATGACACATGTCTTAGAACGACCGTCGGGTACATGACACTTGTCTTAGAGCGACCATGGAGTACATGACACCTGTCTTAGAGCAACCGTGGAGTACATGACACCTGTCTTAGAGCGACCGTGGAGTACATGACTCCTGTCTTAGAGCGACCGTGGAGTACATGACACCTGTCTTAGAGCGACCATGGAGTACATGACACCTGTCTTAGAGCGACTGTGGAGTACATGACACCTGTCTTAGAGCGACCGTGGAGTACATGACACCTGTCTTAGAGCGACCGTGGAGTTCATGACTCCTGTCTTGGAGCGACCGTGGAGTATATGACACCTGTCTTAGAACGACCGTGGAGTACATGACACCTGTCTTAGAGCGACCGTGGAGTTCATGACTCCTGTCTTGGAGCGACCGTGGAGTATATGACACCTGTCTTAGAACGACCGTGGAGTACATGACACCTGTCTTAGAGCGACCTTGGAGTACATGACACCTGTCTTAGAGCGACCGTGGAGTACATGACACCTGTCTTAGAGCGACCGTGGAATACATGAAATCCCCGTGTACTTTGTACGACCAAACAAAGTACATATTCTACTAATATCGTATAACTGACTACAAGTTACCGCTACTACCTTGTTTTATTCTACCCAATATGAAAACACTTGTGAAGATATTTCGAAATTATACATTTATCTTTTGCAAGCATATGTTTCTGTCATATTATAATGAATTTTACTGATAATTGTTCGTGTTTCTTTTAAGCAATCACTTGTTTGTACTGAATACATCACTTAGTAAGCAAAATACGTACACAGGGTGCTGGGTCTTCACAACCTACATTTGACACTCACCGAAGGTTCTCTTGACAAATCAGCTGTGTGTGTGGACATTACTTGTGCGTTGAAATGTTTTATTACCATGTAAATACTATATCAATTTACCAAAACACGTGGCCATGCATGATCCTTGGAAATACATCTTAATGATACAATATTGTGAAAAACAAACTGATTAGCCTGGTGCGGTGCGACATGGTTGTATGGTGCATTACATCCGTAAGTGGAATACCAGCGTATTTCACGCATTGTATGATCTATAACCAACCAACAATAAGCTAAATGGTTAAATGCTGCAGTTAAAACGGGCATCAAAATACATAACGAATTTATCAATTTGTGTGCTAGAGCAATTGATGTATTAATTTATTTCAGTTCCAACAGGTCCTCGGACCCAGTAACTTGACTGACGGTTTGTTTCAGTTACAACAGTTCCTTGGACTCAATAACACGACTGGCGGTTTGGCTAAGTCCCAACCGGTCCTCGGATCTAGTATCAGAACCAAATACCAGGGGTGACGATTTATTTGAGTTCCAACAGGTCCCAGTACCAGGATTCAGTACCAGGACTGACGGTTTGTTTAAGTACCAACAGGTCCCCTTTCAAATGTTCCTACTCTAGAGTGTGTGAGTCCACAATATATTTGTTTCAATTTCACTGCATGGGGTATGGCTAGAAACAAAATAGAAAGGACCAACGGCATCCACTCTCTCTTTAGAAAGACAAAGGCAATGTAGGGTGAACGAAATTGCCGATGTATCGAAACGGCAAGAGGAGGTTTCGAACCCCTTCCCCTAGACCGAACTTCCAAAGCTCTACTAACCGCCGTACAATTTGTTTAATGAAGATAAATATCGTAATTTAAGAGTACTTACATTTATACACACATACACGCATGCACTTACGCACGCCCGCACGCACACATATTGCATACATATGTGCAATGCAGTGCTGGTAGTAGTTCTAAACAATCACCGACATACAGTTAGTTAAACATGTAAATGTTGCTGTATCAACAGGTTTTCTTGTTAAAGAAATTTGGTAAATGACAATACGTAATACAATTTAGCAGTACTTACCTGTACATTTATATTAAATGTAGAGCACGTATCAAGCAAATGC
>OY759268.1:54376456-54391456 GCA_963662155.1 Lamellibrachia columna
ATAATTCATTACTTTAAGTGTTTAACAGGGGGAGGGATATATGGGAATTTTTCTGGTATTAGCGACGTGGGTGCATGAATACATGGATGTTTTTGTAAACATTGATGGGCATCGCACATGGGGGTGTTTAAAAAGAGCTGCAGGTATTTGATTTTGACAATGAGATGACAGCAGTTGTAATGAAAACATTTCAGAATTTGTTATGGCTAAATTTTCTTATAAACAGACGAAACGTTAGCAGGGTCACCAATGCAATTCAGCGCTGTAGTCTTACCTCTCCATATCAAGATTTTATAGATTTCGTAATTTTTTTCTGTAATCATCTGAAATCAATGGGTTTATATTGCAAGAAAGATTTAAGCAACACGCTGTACAATATTTTGATGATAGTTCCATAAGCCAAACAATTGTTATGCATTAGCATAAACACTGAACATGTTCACAGACACATCTATCGAAGTTGAAAGAACGCAACAACACAATAATTGCTTGAACTGCTGGGCCGTTTAACTGCCGCACCACAAAGACTCGTTGATCGTTATCATAATTACGTGAACGTAACAATATCGAATGTGTCGCGAGTCATGTAATAGAGAGTTTATTTTGTCACAAGCCACGCTGTAGGGTAATTGGATGCAACAAAAGAAAGTTGTCGAACAGCCAATTTCAAGTGATCAATCTCGCATGCTTCAAAGTTCTCCCTTGAATATTAAACGTTGTTTGCTCTGTAAGTGTTGCATTATAAGATAATTTAATTTAAATGCATATTTATTGCTGTCAATATATCCAGCTATCATCAACCAAAATTCAAATAGTAATTTCATTTAAATAAAAACCAGTCTTGGGAAACAATATGCTGCATTATTGACGCGGTGTTGATGTAGTCATTAAGGTTATAGTTACTGCAACGCCTACGTCATAGGAAGACAGTGCGCGCTGTCTTCGTACGGGCTATAATGAAATTAACATTCACAAATTAGTGACGTAAAGGGTAACAGGTCGCATTATGTTTTCTGCATTGAACATTTCTAGTTATCTGGACATATAAGCAGCGTATTGGAGAGGGGGTCAATTCACCGTCTCTGCAAAATACTACCAAAAACTACCAAATTGCAACCGGGCGATTTAATCAAAAAATCAGGTACTTTAGGTAAATGCTACTCTGACATAACTTCCCAAATAAGCCTCGCCGCCATGTTCAACCATTTTGATTATATTCCTTGATAATATATTTTGGAAACTTCATAAATGTGTAAGTGAGCTTTAACAGGGAGATGATGCCTAAATATTACGGCTTTTTTCCGCGTTCAGCACGCGTCGGTTCACGAGATCGGCATTTACAAGGGGAAACACGTGAACATTTCAACATATAGCACTTCGCTGGTCAGAACGTAGGAACTAGAGTATATATTATCAAGGTAAATTATCTAATCAATTAATGACCATTAAGGTTGAACAACTATCCTTACATTCATTGAGACAGTCATCAAAAAGATGATTGTCATACATTGGCCCTGTGGCGGCGTGTACACTCAGCTCGTGGCTGCATGTACACTCAGCTCGTGGCTGCGTGTACACTCAGTTCGTGGCTGTATGTACACTCAGCTCGTGGCTGTATGTACACACAGCTCGTGGCTGCATGTACACTCAGCTCGTGGCTGTATGTACACTCAGCTCGTGGCTGCATGTACACTCAGCTCGTGGCTGCGTGTACACTCAGCTCGTGGCTGCATGTACACTCAGCTCGTGGCTGCGTGTACACTCAGCTCGTGGCTGTATGTACACTCAGCTCGTGGCGGCATGTACACTCAGCTCGTGGCTGTGTGTACACTCAGCTCGTGGCTGCATGTACACTCAGCTCGTGGCTGCGTGTACACTCAGCTCTTGGCTGCATGTACACTCAGCTCGTGGCGGCGTGTACACTCAGCTCGTGGCTGTATGTACACTCAGCTCGTGGCTGCGTGTACACTCAGCTCGTGGCTGCATGTGCACTCAGCTTGTGGCTGCGTGTACACTCAGCTCGTGGCTGCATGTACACTCAGCTCGTGGCTGCATGTACACTCAGCTCGTGGCGGCATGTACACTCAGCTCGTGGCTGCATGTACACTCAGCTCGTGGCTGCATGTACACTCAGCTCGTGGCTGCATGAACACTCAGATCGTGGCTGCATGTACACTCAGCTCGTGGCTGCATGTACACTCAGCTCGTGGCTGCATGTACACTCAGCTCGTGGCTGCATGTACACTCAGCTCGTGGCTGCATGTACACTCAGCTCGTGGCTGTATGTACACTCAGCTCGTGGCGGCGTGTACACTCAGCTCGTGGCTGCATGTACACCCAGCTCGTGGCTGTATGTACACTCAGCTCGTGGCTGCATGTACACTCAGCTCGTGGCAGCATGTACACTAAGCTCGTGGCGGCATGTACACTCAGCTCGTGGCTGTGTGTACACTCAGCTCGTGGCTGCATATAGACTCAGCTCGTGGCTGCGTGTACACTCAGCTCGTGGCTGCATGTACACTCAGCTCGTGGCGGCGTGTACACTCAGCTCGTGGCGGCGTGTACACTCAGCTCGTGGCTGTACGTACACTCAGCTCGTGGCTGCATGTACACTCAGCTCGTGGCTGCATGTACACTCAGCTCGTGGCTGTATGTACACTCAGCTCGTGGCTGCATGTACACTCAGCTCGTGGCAGCATGTACACTAAGCTCGTGGCGGCATGTACACTCAGCTCGTGGCTGCATGTACACCCAGCTCGTGGCTGCATGTACACTCAGCTCGTGGCTGCATGTACACTCAGCTCGTGGCTGCATGTACACCCAGCTCGTGGCTGCATGTACACTCAGCTCGTGGCTGCATGTACACGCAGCTCGTGGCTGCATGTACACTCAGCTCTTAAACTTTGTGGATTTTATAGATTTTTATCGTAGTGTACAGTGTTTACAAATTGACTGCCATATCCGTGAATTCTCGAGGACTGCACTTGGATGTTCAGCTGGTGGTCAGTCAAGCGTGATCGCAGCTACCAAAGCTTGACAATGAATCTTGTGTACACAAGACCATTCTTTACCAGCCTGCAGTACAACAATAGCGGGGGTCGTCTTGACAATGCTGCCTGGAGAGCCGCTTGCAGCGCGGGGGTGTCACTCAACCCGCCAACAACGCGGGGTTGTCGTGGGGGTGTCACTCAACCCGCCAACAACGCGGTGTTGTCGTGGGGGCGACCACAAACAACAGCAGCAACAACAAATCAACCCGATCATCGGAAACAGACCTGCAACGCATTTTCTGGGGTAACAGGCTGGACCCAATTTTTCGAACCTAAGTATTGAAGTATGTGCTACCAAACGGAGCAAGTTGTGCACCATGATCATATGCTTAATAAACGCCCAGTCGGTGAGGAACAAGGTGACACCCCTCTCTGACTATATTATCGAGCACGGCTTTGACATTGCGGCCTTCGCAGAAACATGGTTATGCAATACTCCTGATGATGACCAGATAATCAGAGCCCTGACAATTCCTGGCTACAAGTTTACCCATGTTCCGAGGGGACAGCACACGAACATCACAGCCAGAGGAGGTGGGGTTGCCATTCTCCACAAATCCATCATCAAAATGGCATCAAAGTCTTCATAAAAAACAAATTCGTTCGAAATCATGGAAGTCACACTTAGTGCTTCGTCAACAGTGAAACTGGCTGTGATCTATCGCCCTCCGCCATCAAAAAGAAACAAATCCACAGTTGGCCTCTTTCTGAGTGAATTCCAAAACTTCCTTGAGCACCACGTGGTCAAATCTCAGAACACCCTGATTTTGAGTGATTTCAACTTCCACTATGAGGACCCACTGGACACTGATGCTTCCCGCTTCCGTGACATCCTTTCGAACCACTCTCTCTGCCAGCACGTGTCGGGATCCACTCACATGGATGGGCATACGTTAGACTTGATTATCACCAAATTAGCGGACAATCTGGTATCAAAGACTACTGTATCTGACTTCTTGACATATCATGGCGCTGTCCATCGTGACCTGCATCTGCCAAAACACCAGCAGCTTCGACAGTCAGTGCAATACAGGAATTATGCTGCCATAAATAAAGAGATGCTCCGAGTCGACATTGAGGCATCAACCCTGTGCCTTGACCGTGCCACCTCAGCAGCAAGTCTTCTTGAGCACTACGACACTACCCTGTCAGCTCTATTAGACAAGCATGCCCCAGTTCAGACACGAACAATCACGGTCCCATCCAAAGTTCCTTGGTTCAGTGGTGACATCAAGACGGCTAAGCAGAAGAGACGGCAACTGGAGAGGAAATGGAGACAATCACGGCTCACAATTTACCCCGATCTTTTCAAAGAACATATACGCCACGTAAATCAGCTCATCTCCTCCGCCAAAATTTAAATCCGTCTATAAACCGAATCACAGTACTGACACTGCATTGATGTGAATCCAGAATTCGCATCAACTTACTTTAACAAATTCTCACCTGTGATTCGTCTGCAGCCACACCATCATTGGCAGTGGAAGTAGATATCACAGGAGTGATTTCTTCAGCCGGTGGCTCTAGTTGTTGTTGTACATAAATAAATAGATAACAATGAAAATCTAACAGATATGGCATTTCAATGTATGTATAACTTTCCTAAGAATATATACTCAAAACAATTTTACACAATATAATTGAATTTGACAATTTCTCAACCATTGTGTTTCTGGAGATACATCAACTGTGAGGGAAACCACAAGGGAGACTTACTCTGCTGTTGACATTAAACACACATATATTGGCGACAATATTTTTTTGTATTGTTGTTAGTGAGCACTATGTAATAACATACAATTATGTATGCTTGTATGTATACCTGATAAGTACAGCATGTAAACTTACTGGCAATAAACTCACATAAAGACTTGATCGTTTCATGTCACCACATTCCTTTATCCTATGTGGACTGTCAATGCAGTGACAACAACACTGGATGTTTAATCAGTGAGATCTGCATTTAGTGAGATAACGCTTTGTAAAGTAACCGAAACACACAGTAATAAGTTTAGCCTTCATTTACTTGTATACTTCTTCTGTGGCACTGTTCAGTGCACCGTACACTAAATGTTGACTAAATTGCAGTCTTCATAAATGTGCTTCATAATTGAACACTGTCACCAAATGATTTGTTTTAGCAATTAAAAATGTTTAACTCCAAAAAACTATCCCTTCTTTTCGCAGCCCAAAATACGACAGTATTGCGACTCAGTCAGTCCAAGTCCAAGATGATCATACCACGAATGACTGAGAGTGATTAAGCTTTTTAATTATTATCCAACCTACAACTCCAGTGCACTCCACTGCATTGCCATTTAGCATAACGAAAACTATACTGGCTAATAAATCAGTGAGTAGTGCTCAAGTATTTTCAAACCAGAAATAAAGATTCAATTATGGTGTAATCACTGGAACAGTTTTACGGATTTCCCCCCAAACTTGCTGTTTTCATTCACAGTTGCAAGTCTAGTCCTATATGTGACAGAAGGGACGATAGGTCTAGAAAAGAAACGAACGGATGGACCTCAGTAGGGAAAGCAGAGAAGACTACTCAATTTAAAGTTGGGGTGAGACAAGAACTTTCTTGACTGTGATGTCATGCATGACATTGTTTGGCCACACGGACTATGATGGCATGCAGGGATAGATAAATGATGAAGGGCAATGGTTATACAAGGTGAGAATCCCACCATGCGCCAACAAATGGTAAGATTAAAGCCCCGAAGGGAAGAGGAGTACGATAAGATAAGATAAGAGGAGTACGATAAGACATAGCATGACGTCATATCACCAAAAAAAACAATGTAAATACAAATTATGCACATAAACAGTTACACCAACGCTGATAGTCTAATCAATAAATTTACTGAGTTCAAAGCTAGAGTTGTATTACATAGGAAACAGGAAACAGGAAACAGGAAATATTTATTCATCCCAAAGAAAACAAAACAGAGTATTCAACACAAAAACCATACAATATATTACATATATGTCGACATGATAAAATAAGTAGTAAGAATATAGAGTACCTTCTGAAGAAAAAAAAGATAATGTCATATAAGGGACGGGAGACTCCTACTAAGACTAAAAAATAATCGCTGTCGTAGCAGCCACCCTGTCGATTAATTTCACCCGTTTTAAATTTTAAAAAGAAAATCCCTATAGATATTATAAGTGTATGGTGATTTATAACTTTGATAACAAAGGAAGAGTGGTGTGTATATATATATATATATATATATATATATATATATATATATATATATATATATATATATATATATATACATATCGGTATGGGTTGAGACAAAATTAAATAAAAAAGATACTCTTCTGATAGGATGTGTATGTAGAAGCCCAGGGAGTTCTTGCACCAACAACGAGCATTTAAATACATTGATTAGCGAGGCAATATACTACAAACACTCACATTTTCTCTTGTTTGAATATTTTAATTATCTTAACAAAACTGGTGCACGCCCTCAAATTGTACTAGTAGCCCACACTCTAACTTTAAAGAAGATACAATATATCATTCTCTCTTCCAACACGGCACATTCCTATAAGTAGGCGATTAGGAAATAAATCGACCACTCTTGATTTAGTTTTAACAAATGAAAATGGTACGGTAGATGATACAGTGTACGAAAGCCTATATGGAAACAATGATAACTATGTCCTTATTAATACAGTTAGGTGTTATGCAGAAATAGCAAATCATAAACTTAAATATTATTTAGACAAAGGGAATTACGAAGGTATGAAGGATGAAAGAACACACGGACTGGAGCGATATAATTGGCACTGACACTATGAACGAAAAATAGTTAGTAATAAATAAATTAAAAAGATGCAGGAAGAGTTCATCCCTCAACTACAGGTGAGTAATATTAACATACATAAAAGGAAAATACCCATAGAAAAGGAATCAGTAAAGACAACTAAGAAGAAACACAATTTATGGAAGCGTTATATGGAGACAAAGGAAGGGAAATACTATATTTAGTATTGTAGGTCTAGAAATAAAGTACGTAAAACAACGAAGATAACACTGAAAGGATTTGAGATGAAGCTAGCAACATAAGCTAAGTCATAGGCTAACCTGAAAGCAGCCAGCATGGAAGTATATGAACTCCAAACCAAGAATCGGGAAGGTGTTTCAGGCCTGAACATCGACCATAATAATAATGAATCTAGACTCACAGGCTCTGAAAGGGATAAGGCAGGTGTCTTAGGAAATTGTTTTGCAAGTGTTTTACTGTAGATAGATGTATCAATAGCCTCATTATTACTTAATCAGTGAGGGCTAGTTATGCTATATCGATTGAGATCGGACATTACGTTACCCTTATTTATATAATCTAACAAGAACATATATTCCCAGTCTTTATCTTGAACAAGATACCATAACTCAACAAGACTGAGCTTAGTCTGCGTTCCCAGACAGTCTTATCTGTGAAGTTTGCGTTTTAGTGTACAAGTAATATGTGTACTACCGCTATTTTCGTAACTGCATTTAATTATAAGTAAGGATAATTTTGTACTAGGACCAAAATAAGTAGACAGGCCAGTATTAGACGATTTGTCCATTTGGCACGCTACAGTTGTGGCGGTTAGTGTAACCTGGGGCAAAACAGCCCCTGGAGGTAAGACGGCCCATTATCACGTAAGAAAAATATAAAACTCAGAACGTCCTCAAATGTGGTGCAAAATTAAACAACTATCGGATACCCACCCTGAAATCTAAGCAACACGATACATGTGTAACTAAATCAGTGTTTGTTTACCTTTATAAGTTCTGATCTAGCATTTTGACAATAATAAAATGGTACAATTCACTATATAACGATATGAATCATGAACTTAATGATGGGTGAGATATTAATATTATTAATCAGATGATAGGTCAAACAATTCAATATGGGCAATAGTATGTTGTGTTTTGTGTATATATATATATATATATATATATATATATATATATATAAATATATATATATGTATATATATATATATATATATATATATATATATATATATATATATATATATATATATATATATATATATATATATATATATTTGCATGTATACCTTTTATGTTTATACAGTGGTTCATTCATATAAGCGAAAACTAAGGGGATGAAGCTATTGACAAGGCAGAGGGCCTTCTTGTCCCATGGATGGGGCAAGATGTGTTTTGGGTACTCTGTTTTTGAAAATCAACTCATCTACTTTGTCAATTTGCTAAAAAATAATTTTCCAATTTCCACATAACTGTCTACAATATGACATACTAACATTGTTTAATGGTTTACAATTTGAAAGTTTTCCTTGGGGGGCCGCCCTGTCCCAGGTTACCCTACATTTGGCTCGGCGCTCGATGCCAATCGAGCCTAATATGCGTTCGATTAGTTTGAATAGTCGTTAATTGATTAGAACATATCAACTTGATAATAATTTCTATAGTACCTCTCCAGCGAACACCTGCTACGTCAGGACAGTTTCTAAATGGACGAAGTTTCCCCCTTGTAAACGTCGGTCTGAGCGGACACTTGATAAACGCGGAAAAAAGGCATTATATTTAGGTTTCATATTCCTTTTAAAGCAGACGTTCAAATTTGTTGCCAAGTTTTAAAATATATTATCAAGAAATATGTATCAGAAATGCGGAACATTGCGTCCAGGTTTACTTGTGACGTCGGAGTAACACTTATTTGAGAGGTACTTGATTTTCAAAATGAAATCGCTCGGTTACAATTTGGTAGAGATAAATTTATTAAAAAGCAGTTTGTAATGCAAACATTTGGTGACTAGTTTGCCTTTACGTCATTAATTTGTAAATGTTGTTTTCATTATAGCAATAACTGTAACCATGAAAGCCACATTAAAGTTGTAGTTGCCCTACTTGCCAAATTACATGTATAATATAGAACCGTGAGTAAGTAATTCCCCTCCAGCGTCACCTATTATATTGGACAAATAATACATTGTTTTTACTGACACGTAGAAGGTTGTTTCGAAAATCGATGCAATTAATCGAATTAGATTGATATACTGACATCATAAATTTAGATTAACATACACCGGTAGGGAAATGCATATATCTTAGAAAATGTGTTGTCAAGTGTTTTTACTATAGAAACATGTATCAATAGCCTCATTATTACTTATTATGTGAGGGCTAGTTATGTTATCTCGATTTACATCGTACATTACGTTACCATTATTTTCATAACTTAATATTAACATATATTCCGAGTCTTTAGCTTGAGCAAGATATATATACATATATACTCAAACACACTTAAAACTACATCTTCCTATCCTTGGACTTTCAAGAAACGGTATGTGTTGAGACAAAGTTCAATACAAAAAAGACTATTTTAATAGAATATATATATATACATATATATATATATATATATATATATATATATATATATATATATATATATATATATATATATATATATATATATACATACATACATACATATGTATGCATTTATCTATGTATAGAAGCCCAGGGCGCTACGGCGCCAACAAATATATATATATATATATATATAATATATATATATATATATATATATATATATATACATATATATATATATATATATATATATATATATATATATATATATATATATATATATATATATATATATATATATATATATATATGTATATATGTATATATATATATATATATATATATATATATATATATATATATATATAAGCCCACGGAGCTATGGCGCCAACAACGAGCATTTAAATAAATTGGTTAGCGAGGTAATAGATTATATACACTCCCATTTTGTCTTGTTTGAAATTAAAATTATCCAAACATAGACTGGCAAAACTGGTGCACACCCTCAGATAATACTAACAGCCTATACTCTAAATTTAAAAGTAAGGAAAGAAAGGAAAATATATAATGTTGTTTTTCCAACACTTCACCCACCCACAAGGGGCTATTAGGAAATAAATATCTTGATTCAGTTTTAACAAATGGAAATTGTATGATAGATGATACAGTGTACGAAATACCAGTTTTTTTACTCTCTACCCTTATTATTACATTTAGGTGTTATGCAGATATAGCAAATAATAAACACTTAAACATTATTACGACCAAGGGTATTATAAAGGTATGAAGGCTAAAAGATCACACAGACTGGGGCGATATATTTGGTACTAACACTATGATGGACCAATGGTTAGGTTTAAAAAAAATATATTAAAGAGATAGAGGATGAGTTTATCCCTGATCGACTAGTGAGTAGTATTAATATACATCAAGGGAGTGTACTCATAAACAAGGAATCATTAAAAAAAATAAAGAAGAAACCCACTTTATGGAAGCGTTATATAGAGACAAAAGAAGGGAAATAGTATACTGAATATTGTAGGGGCAGAAATCAAGTTCTTAAAACAACGAGGAGGATACAGAATTTATTTGATATGGAGCCAGCAACATAGGCTAAGTCAAACCCTGAAGCGGTATGGAAGTATTCGAACTCCACACCAAGATTCAGGAAGGTGTTTCAAGCCTGAACATAGACCCTAATCTTCATAAATTTAGATTAACATACACTGGTAGGGAAATGCATATATCTTAGAAAATTTGTTGTCAAGTGTTTTTATTATAGAAACATGTATCAATAGCCTCATTATTACTTATTATGTGAGGGCTAGTTATGTTATCTCGATTTACATCGTACATTACGTTACCATTATTTTCATAACTTAACATGAATGTATATTCCGAGTCTTTAGCTTGAGCAAGATACCATAGCTCAACAAAACTGAGCTTAGTCTGCGTTCAATGACAGTGTTAACTGTGAAGTTTGTGTTTTATTGTACAAGCAAGCTTTGCTCTACCGCTGTTTTCGTAACTACATTTAATTACCTAGATAAGGATGTGTTTTCACTAGGAACAAAATATGTAGTCACACCAATATTAGGTGATCTGTTCATATGGCACGCCACAGTTGTGACGCTAGAGGTAAGACTAGCACGTACACAAAATAAAAACAAATTTACGTCCCAAAATGTGGTGCAAAATGAAGCTAACATCTATCAGATACCCACCCCAAATCTCAGCAAACCGAGATATATATGACAAAAATCTGTTTTTTTTATACTTTTATTAGCAATATTATACGTTGTGATCTAATATGTTGGCAATAGTAAAATGGTGCTAATCACAATATGACTCATCAAATTAATTGGTGATATAATGAAGGAATGTTTTATATACATCGCATTAAGACACATATAGTGCGTGTGGGGCAAAACGGTTAATATGTCTTATCCCGCACGCACATGGTCATAATGTATCAAACGTACTACTTATGCCCAATTATGTTTATTACATTTTAATGTAGCACGACCGTTACATAAGTTACGTTCTGCTAGACTGTAATTGTAATCGAATATTACTAATCCAATATTATATTATGTATGGATTGCAAGGTGTATATTATATATTAGCTGCATTTTAAATTGAATAACTATAATAGTGTAATGTATTGCTGTCATAGTATTTGCATGCTTACGTTTTATGCTTAGGCAGTGGTTCGTTCATATCAACGAAAACAAGGGGAGGGAGCTAATGACCTGACAGATGGCCATATTGTCCCAGGGATGGGGCAAGATTTGTTTTGAATACTCTTGCTCTGTTTAAAATGTAACTCATCTAGGTTGTCAATTTCATGAACACATTAAATGCAAGCTAACGTTTTTAATGGTGTACAATTTGAACACTTTCCTTAGTGGATCGCCCTGCCCCAGGTTACCCTACATTGTCCTTAGTGGGCCGCCCTGCCCCAGGTTACCCTACATTTAGCTCGGCGCTCGATGACAATCGTATGCGTGGTTGTTGTCTTTGGCCATCTTGCTTTGGATTGTGTTTGTTTAACTGGCTGAGGGAAACGGAAAAGGAGCACAAACAGTAGACACGCTCCATGTGCAATATAAATGGCAAGTATTCCGTTTTTATATTGTCCTCTCACCTCGAACCCTTCAGACTATGCTTCCCTTCAGCGGACCATCAAGTTTATTTTGTGAAACTGCGACAATGTTCCATACAGGTGTTGACAATTTTGATTTGTCTGAATGGTCGTTAATTGATTAGAAGATATCAACTTGATAATAATTACAACAGTACATCTCCAGCGAACACCTGCTACGTCCGGACAGTTTTTAAATGAACGATGTGTTTCCCTTGTAAAAGTCGTTCTAATGAGCGGTGATGAACGCGGGAAAAGGTATTATATTAGGTTTTGTCTTCCTTTTCAAGCAGACAAATTTGTTGTCAAGTTTTATCTGCAAAATACATTATCAAGGAGCAGGCATCAAAATGACGGAACATTGCGACGAGGTTTACTTGTGGTGTCGTCTGAGTAACATTTATTTGCGAGGTACTTGATTTTCAAAATTAAATCGCTCGGTTACAATTTGGTAGAAATAAATGTGTGTTGCAGATACGATATATTTAAAACATCCAAATACAGTGCTTTTATTTCCAGATAACTAGTAATTTGTAATGCAAAAATATCTTGACTGGTTTTTCTTTAGGGCACTATTTTTTGGATGCTGTTTTTATTATGGTCCGTTCCGAGACAGCGCGCACTGTCTTCATATGCGGTATGCGTTGCAACAACTGTAACCATAATAGCCACATCAAAGTTGTCGTTGTCCGCCTACGAAATTACATGTACAATATAGCACCGTGAATGTTATATTGGACAAAGTAATACATTTTTGTCACTGACACCCAGAGGGTTGTTTTGAAAATAGATGCAATTAATTATATTTTACGTGGGTCGTTTCCCTGAATATATTCCTGTATACCATAAAGGCATTTTTGCTTTATAAACTTTGTAGTAAAAGTAATCTTGATAAATTCACCGATGTGGCGTAATGAATGCAGCAAATTGCGTCCCAAGTCTGTTTTTTTTAGTTAAATGAGATTACTATTTGAATTTGATTGATGGTAGCTTTATATATTGACAGCATTAAACGTGCATTTAAACATAATCACTCTAAACTTGCAATAATTACAAAGCAAACCATATTTAATATTCAAATACTTGTATAAACTGCTGCATTTAAGCATTTGACATACCTTAGGTTGAAGATTACTCTGAACTGACTTGAGTACCCATTTCCCAAACAACACAACGGCAATTTTCTTACAAACTAAATACATTATTTAAAGGAGTTTTTTTCTAAGCTTCAGCATTTATGCTTTTAAATTAGTTGATGTTGGTGGTTAATCAACGGCATTATATAGACACGTCAGAGACGGATGACATGGCATACTTCGTAAGGGCACTGTAACCATGTATACATGATTACGTTATCATTTAAATTAGTTGATGTTGGTGGTTAATCAGCGGCATTATATAGACACGTCAGAGACGGATGACATGGCATACTTCGTCAGGGCACTGTAACCATGTATACATGATTACGTTATCATTTAAATTAGTTGATGTTGGTGGTTAATCAACGGCATTATATAGACACGTCAGAGACGGATGACATGGCATACTTCGTCAGGGCACTGTAACCATGTATACATGATTACGTTATCATTTAAACTAGTTGATGTTGGTGGTTAATCAACGGCATTATATAGACACGTCAGAGACGGATGATATAGCATACTTCGTCAGGGCACTGTAACTATGTATACATGATTACGTTATCATTTAAACTAGTTGATGTTGGTGGTTAATCAACGGCATTATATAGACACGTCAGAGACGGATGACATAGCATACTTCGTCAGGGCACTGTAACCATGTATACATGATTACGTTATCATTTAAAATAGTTGATGTTGGTGGTTAATCAACGGCATTATATAGACACGTCAGAGACGGATGACATGGCATACTTCATCAGGGCACTGTAACCATGTATACATGATTACGTTATCATTTAAATTAGTTGATGTTGGTGGTTAATCAACGGCATTATATAGACACGTCAGAGACGGATGACATGGCATACTTCGTCAGGGCACTGTAACCATGTATACATGATTACGTTATCATTTAAATTAGTTGATGTTGGTGGTTA
Organism: Lamellibrachia columna; assembly: GCA_963662155.1. Taxonomy (NCBI): domain Eukaryota; kingdom Metazoa; phylum Annelida; class Polychaeta; order Sabellida; family Siboglinidae; genus Lamellibrachia; species Lamellibrachia columna. Next base: position 54,390,613 of record OY759268.1, read on the forward strand.
ATCAGCGGCATTATATAGACACGTCAGAGACGGATGACATAGCATACTTCGCCAGGGCACTGTAACTATGTATACATGATTACGTTATCATTTAAATTAGTTGATGTTGGTGGTTAATCAACGACATTATACAGACACGTCAGAGACGGATGACATAGCATACTTCGTCAGGGCACTGTAACCATGTATACATGATTACGTTATCATTTAAATTAGTTGATGTTGGTGGTTAATCAACGGCATTATATAGACACGTCAGAGACGGATGACATGGCATACTTCGTCAGGGCACTGTAACCATGTATACATGATTACGTTATCATTTAAATTAGTTGATGTTGGTGGTTAATCAACGGCATTATATAGACACGTCAGAGACGGATGACATAGCATACTTCGTCAGGGCACTGTAACCATGTATACATGATTACGTTATCATTTAAATTAGTTGATGTTGGTGTTTAATCAACGGCATTATATAGACACGTCAGAGACGGATGACATAGCATACTTCGTCAGGGCACTGTAACCATGTATACATGATTACGTTATCATTTAAATTAGTTGATGTTGGTGTTTAATCAACGGCATTATATAGACACGTCAGAGACGGATGACATGGCATACTTCGTCAGGGCACTGTAACCATGTATACATGATTACGTTATCATTTAAATTAGTTGATGTTGGTGGTTAATCAACGGCATTATATAGACACGTCAGAGACGGATGACATAGCATACTTCGTCAGGGCACTGTAACCATGTATACATGATTACGTTATCATTTAAATTAGTTGATGTTGGTGGTTAAACAGCGGCATTATATAGACACGTCAGAGACG
>OY759268.1:54396456-54408956 GCA_963662155.1 Lamellibrachia columna
TAAAGCAATAGTTATACCTCATTTAGAATACTGTATACAAGCATGGAGACCATATCGTAAGAAGGATATAGATACGCTTGAATGCATACAAAGGAGAGCAACTAAAATGATTCCAGAACTGAGAGACCTTAGTTATGAAGAACGCCTGAAATAATGTGGTTTAATAACTCTAGAGACAAGGAGGTTAAGAGGAGATCAGATTGAAGTTTTTAAGATATTGAATGGGTATGAAAATATTGATAGAAATATGTTTTTCTCACTCAAGAAGGATAGCAGAGCTAGAGGACATGAGATAAAATTAGTAACGGATCAATGTAGATTGGACATCAGGAAGCACTCGTTCTCACAGAGGACAATAAATGAAAGGAACAAATTGTCTACAGATTCTGTAACTGCTAGCAGCGTGAATATGTTTAAAAACAAGGTTGACACATATCTCAGGAGGGCGGGTTATAAGTAGATTAACATTGTTGGACTCTCGATAAGCCAATGGCTTCCTTGTCCACTTGCCATCTGGGCCTTTGGCTTGGATGGCAACTCTTGTTAAATCTTGTTAAATTAATTATACTTTACGTGGGTCGTTTCTCTGAATATATTCCTGGATACCATAAAGGCATTTTTGCTTTATAAACTTTTTAGTAAAAAAAATCTTTATAAATTCACCGATGTGGCGTCATGAATGCAGCAAATTGCGTCCCAAGTCTGTTTTTTTAGTTAAATGAGATTACTATTTGAATTTGATTGATGGTAGCTTTATATATTGACAGCATTAAACGTGCATTTAAACAATATCACTCTTAAATTGCGATAAGTACAAAGCAAACCATATTTAATATTCAACAACCAGTATAAATTACTAAATTTAACCAATTTGGATTCATAGGGTTAATTAATGAGAACTGAATGGAGTATTCAGTTCCCAGACACCATAACATCAATGTTCTTACAGACTAAATCAATTATTTAAATGAGTTTCTTACCTGTTACGTAGAGATACATTTGGATGTATACATACCTTACCACAACATACAGTAATTACTATGCAATTTAACAAAGTCAACAAGTAGCCACCCTTCCCTGCCATCTGTGTTGGACAAAATGATAAACAGCTGAGATTAATATGCAGTTTTGGTGATTCGTTACAAACATATTACTTTATTTGTTACTGTACCCGGCATCACAGCGGCAATTGTATCGCATAGCTGGCTAATTAGAAAAGTCTGTGATGTGCTTTCCGCAACATGACGTATATTCAATTTCACGTCGTTTTGCGTCCATGTTTTTTTTTCATTTAAGATAATCAGTCGAATAGATTTCAGAAACTTTTTGAGGGTTTTTCATTTGCTTGTAGGGGCAGGGAGTGGACATATATTGTAGGGGTGACGAAACTCGCTTACTGTATAACGTTATGTGAACGATGAGACGGATGAGAAAGTAACTTAAGGGATTGAGGCGGGTGCACACGTCACAAGGGTGAAATAAACAGGAGGAACGTGGTATACTTGAGAGGTTGAACGGTTTGTCTGCATCTTTGCGTCATAGTCATACGTTAACGGATTTGATGCTGAAAATGACGATGTATCTTCAACAAATATACATATTAAATAGTCATTCGTAAGGGTCATTTCAGACCTCTCTAGTATTCGTAAGATTTGTGGATATACATGGATACACCCCCTCCTTTTTTGATGGTCTTGTAAGATGAAATATATTCACTTCTGTTAGTTCACATAGATTCGAATTGTAACGTTTTAACCACGTTTCGCTTAATCAAATTATTGACAATTTTAGATCAAGCGAATCTAGATAATTATTTAATTTACTAGTATTCTTTGATAATCAATGCAAATCTCATGACGGCCTAACGCATGATGCAATGCTGGTAGTTGCTTTATTTGTATGACGATATTAGGTCCCTCAAAAATGTGTTTTATGCGGATTAATGTCTGCCCTTCGACTGGGTCGGTTTCTGCTTATCTAGTAAGACGATATCCCTACACTGACTGGTCTCCACCACTGCTGACGAGACTAGCGAAGTCGGATAACTCACTAATAGTCCCAGAACTGATGAACCTCGAGTATGGTCACAGGCTACGGGACCTGGAGCTGCCAAACCTTTACTGTGGAAGCGAAAGAAGAGACATGAAAAATTCCCACCCAATCGCATGTATGTTTGCATGCTGAATCAAAACCCTAGGAATATGGAATACTGGAATATTACATTATATAGCATAGAAGTTGTAACACCATCTTAAGACCACTGCCTGAATAAGTGAATTGACATGGCTAGTTCATTGGTACATTATAACACATAGTAATTGCACATATCTAAATGTACTCTCTGTATTCAATATGATCGATGTCCACCTGATCACTTTGGATGTTTTGATCTAGTGAATTCCATAATTATATACATACTGTGTGTATTTTAGTCAAAATTGCAAAGAAATGTTCAAAGGTTTTACTTTGTGGTTTTTCATAAACGATGTCGAATAATAACTGCAGATTATATGGTAAGACATTTTTTTTTGCTTTCATTCATTGTAATGACAGTTTTTCATGTTCCAAAATCAGTACAAATGTCATGAAGGCATAATGCATGATGCAATGCTGGTAGTTGCTTTATTTGTATGACGATATTAGGTCCCCAAAAACGCATTTTATGCGGATTAATGTCTGCCGTTCGACTGATTCGGTTTCTACTTATCTGGTAAGACGATATCCCTACACTGACTGATCTCCACCACTGCTGACGAGACTAGCGAAGTCGGATAACTCACTAATAGTCCCAGAACTGGCGAACCTCAAGTATGATTTTGAAATGTCTATACGTTCTGCAGAATAGCCACTGTACTGGTACGTGGCGAATTCAGGGGTCAGACGACAGTTACACGAGTGTGTAGTGCCTAAAAATAAGTAATTTGGCCGATTTCAGTTATTTTATTTCCATAGAAGTATCTGTATTCAGCCAACAAGTTCCCATTTCCAGTTTCCCTCAGTTAATACAGTCCCCACTTCGTAAACCAAACACACAATTCAAAGCAAGATGGCCAATGACAAGAGCCACGCATACTAGACACGATTGTCATCGAGCGCCGAGCCAATTTAGGGTAACTTGGGGCACCGCGGCCCCCAAGGAAAACGTTCAAATTGTACACAATTAAACAACGTTAGTATGTCAATAATGTTTTCATATTTTAGGCAGATATGTGTATTACCCATTGGAAAATATTTTTTTTATCAAATTGACAAACTAGTTGAGTTGCATTTTCAAAATAGCAAGATTACCTAAACAAAACATCTTGCCCATCCCAGGAAAAAGACGGCCCTCTGCCAATAGCTCCATCTCCGCTAGTTTTCGCCAATATGAATGAACCACTGCCTAAACATAAAACGTGTAGATGCAAATGTTATGATAGCAATATGTTAGACTACTACAGTTGTTCAATTGAAATTGCAGTTAACATATACTGTACGCATTGCAATCCATACATAATAAAATATTGGCGAAGTAATATTCGTGTATAATTACAGCCTACAGGCTAGCATAACTTAAATTATGGAATGCTCATAATATATTAAAATGTGTGATACATTGTATACATTACGACCATGTGTAATACATTGTATACGTTACGATCTTGTGCGTGCGGGGTAAATCATAATAACTGTCTTGCCCCATATGCATGGGGACCGTCTTGCCCCTCATTCACTAAGTGTGTCTTAACACGACGTATACAAAACACAACATACTATTGCCCAATTTGAATTGTTTGACCTATCGCCTAATTAACAATATTATTTTATCACCAAATAAGTTGATGATTCATATCGTTATATATAGTGAATTGCACAATTTTAATATTGCCAAAATATTAAATCAGAACGTATAATAGTGTATATAAAGATAAAAAAGCACAAACTAATTTAGTTACATATATATCGTGTTGGTGATATTTCGTGATGGGATCCGATAGACGTTAACTTAATTTAGTTACATATATATCGTGTTGGTGATATTTCGTGATGGGATCCGATAGACGTTAACTTAATTTAGTTACATATATATCGTGTTGGTGATATTTCGTGATGGGATCCGATAGACGTTAACTTAATTTAGTTACATATATATCGTGTTGGTGATATTTCGTGATGGGATCCGATAGACGTTAACTTCATTTTGCACCGCATTTTGAACGTTCAGAGTTTTATATTTTACGTACGTGCTAGGGGGCCGTCTTACATCCATGGGCAACTTTGCCCCAAGTTATCCTAAGCGCCACACCTGTGGCGTGCTATATAGACAAATCACCTGGTGAAAAGTATACTTACCTAGATAATTAAATACAGTTACGAAAACAGCGGTAAAAAAGATTATTTTTACACTAAAACGCACATTTCACAGTTACTACTGTATTGGAACGAAGTCTAAGCTCAGACTAGTTGAGTTATGGTATCTTTGCCAAGATAAAGACTCAGAATATATGTTCATGGTAAATTATATAAATAATGGTAACGTAATGTACGATGCCAATCGAGATAACATAATTAGCCTCACAGAATAAGTAGTAATGAGTTTATTCATACATATCTATATATTAAAAACACTTAAAAAACAATTTCCTAAGACATCTGCCGTTTCCCTATCAGAGTATGTGAATCTAGATTTAGGATCATTAGGGTCTATGTTCAGGCCTGAAACACCTTCCTGATTCTTGGTTTGGAGTTCAAATGCGGCCATGCTGCTTTATGGTTTAACTTAACCTATGTTGCTACCTTCATCTCATATTCCTTCTGTATCCTCCTCGTTTTTTTACGGACTTCATTTCTAGACCTACAATATTCAATATAGTATTTCCCTTCTTTTGTCTCCACGCAACAATTCCATGAAGTGTGTTTTTTCTTTTCTTTACTGATTCCTTGTTTAAGGGTACTTTTCCTTCATGTCTGTTAATATTACTCACTAGTCGATGAGGGAAGAATTCATCCTCTACCTTTTTAATATATTTTTAAAACCAAACCATTGGAGGATCATAGTGATAGTGCCAAATATATCACTCCAGTCTGAGTAGTCTTTTAGCCTTCGTATTTTATGATCACGTTGGTCGTAACAATATTTTAGTCGTTTATGATTTGCTATTTCTGCATAGCGCCTAAATGTAATAATAATGACATAGTGATCACTGTTATCAAGTGGGCTTTCGAACACTTTATCATCTATCATACATTTTTTAAAACTAAATCAAGCGTGTTCGATTGATTTTCTACTCGCCTCCTTGTGGAAGTGTGACGTGTGAACTGTGACGTGTGACGTGCTGGAAGAGAACAATATATCTTATACCTTCTTTAAATTTAGAATCTGGGCTACTAGTATTATCTGAGGGTGTGCACCAGTTTTGCCAGTCTAGATACGGATAATTAAAATATCCAAGCAAGAGAAAATGTAGGTGTTTATAGTATGTTGCCTCTTAATCAATTATGTAAACTTTGTTCAACTTTTTATTTCAACCCATACCGATTCTTGAAAGTTGGACTCCAATCTTAGGTAGGGTGTTGCTTTATGTGTTTATGAGTATATATAGAAACTCCTCCCCATTGGTTATCAATGTTATGGAATAAATCATAGTCACTCAAATAATGTTCAGCTATGTTTAGAAAAATGTTCTGGTTTTTCGGTTTAATCTCAGTGATTCCTATCACTATACACTTATGCAATACGACTCTAACTTTGAACTGTCAGCGTTTGTGTAAAAACATTTTAACTGCTTATGAGCTTAATTTGTATGTACATAATTTTTCTGGTTATATGACCATTTTTGTATCCTCGTACACCCTTCTCCTCCCTTCTCGTACCTCCCTTCGGAGCTTCAATTTTGCCATTTGTCTGGCCCGTAGCGGACTTCTCACCCTGTATTTCCCGTCATCATTTCTTTTGACCTGACGTCCTCTAGGAGTTGCTTTCCTTCCTCTCTTTCTTTCTTTGTTTAGCCATTAAGCAATTGTGGCTCCGGCGAAATGTTGCGCAGCCCTTTAGTTGGGAGGTGGGCCACCACCTGCGCATAAGCGGGGCCGGGGGTTTATTCCCGTACTTTTTTGTATATTATTGTAGATACTCTAGCTAGCACTACATACGTATAATTATGCATGTTGTGAAGAGCAGCAAGGGTTTTTGATAGACTATCTTTGACAGTTTGATAGCTACAGTTGAAAATATCACTAATGTTAAATCTTATCTGGTATTGTTTACTAATTGGTCATACACACCAGCTTAATACCAGGCTGTGCACAATTTGTGGTAGACTTTGTCACTATTATTGCGTGCACAGCGTCAACCCTTGTTGGATAAGAATAAAATTGGATTGGCCATTACCAACCTACCAAGTACTTTGTGTATTGATATTAAGTGAAAAAGGGTTGCATGTCCCCATGTAATTATAAACACAAATACACCGGGAATCAAGATTTAACAAGATTTAACAAGATTTGCCATCCAAGCCAAAGGCCCAGATGGCAAGTGGACAAGGAAGCCATTGGCTTATCGAGAGTCCAACAATGTTCATCTACTTATAGCCCGCCCTCCTGAGATATGTGTTAACCTTGTTTTTAAACATATTCACGCTGCTAGCAGTTACACAATCTGTTGACAATTTGTTCCATTCATTTATTGTCCTCTGTGAGAACGAGTGCTTCCTGATGTCCAATCTACATTGATCCTTTACTAATTTTACCTCATGTCCTCTAGTTCTGCTATCCTTCTTGAGTGAGAAAAACATATTTCTATCAATATTTTCATACCCATTCAATATCTTAAAAACTTCAATCTGATCTCCTCTTAACCTCCTTGTCTCTAGAGTTGTTAAACCACATTCTTTCAGGCGTTCTTCATAACTAAGGTCTCTCAGTTCTGGAATCATTTTAGTTACTCTCCTTTGTATGCGTTCAAGCGTATCTATATCCTTCTTACGATATGGTCTCCATGCTTGTATACAGTATTCTAAATGAGGTCTAACTATTGCTTTATAAAGAGGTATAATTAACTTTTTTCCCTTGTATGTTATGTTTCTTCTAATCAATCCAAGACTTTGATTATCCTTTGAAGCTGCAATACCACACTGCTCTGAAACTTTCATATCAGCGCTTATTGTAACTCCTAAGTCCTTTTCTTTTACAGTAGTACCCAGAACAGTATCTCCCATTCTATAGTTTACATTCAAGTTCCTATGTCCTGTATGTAGGCATTTACATTTCCCAAAATTTAACAACATCTGCCATTTCTCAGACCATTTCACTAATCTGTCTAGATCGTTTTGTAAATGTTGTTTATCACCATCAGTATTAACCTTTCTAAACAGTTTTGTGTCATCCGCAAATTTCAGTACGTTACTTGTTATACTGTCGTCCAAGTCATTGATATAAATTAAGAATAATATAGGTCCTAATACTGATCCTTGAGGTACCCCACTCAAAACCGATTTCCAATTTGAAACTTCTCCATCTACTACAACTCGTTGTCTTCTGTCAGTCAGCCATTGTTCTATCCAGTCAGTTATGCTATCCCCGATACCATGGGCTTTTAATTTAAGTAGTAATCTTTGATGTGGCACTTTGTCAAAAGCTTTCTGAAAATCTAAGTAGATAATATCTACTGGCGATCCCACGTCTATCCACTTAGTGATTTCTTCCAAAAAACATAACATATTTGTTAAGCATGACCTCGCTTTAAGGAATCCATGTTGAGATGAATTTAATAATTTATGCTTAACGAGGAAGTCCACCATATGGTCTTTAATTAACCTTTCTAATAATTTACAAATCACTGACGTTAAACTCACTGGTCTGTAATTATCTGACTTATTTCTCGAACCCTTTTTAAATAATGGTATGATGTTTGCTTCTTTCCATTCAAACGGAACAACTCCCTCTTTTAATGACAAGTTGAATACTCTTGCAAGTGGTATACTGATTTGTTCTACTGTTTCCATTAGTAATTTTGGAGGAATCCCATCCACTCCCGGTGATTTGTTATCCTTCATTGCCTTTATTTTCTTAGCTACCAATTCTGGAGTTACAACTAACGGACCTAAATAGTCAGATTTAGCCCCCTGAAATTTAGCATCAGCAACTGGTAATGAACTAATATCTTCTTTGGTAAACACTGAACTGAAGTAACCATTTAGGTCTTCCGCCATTAAAAACCCCTGTGATATTATATTTCCAGCACTGTCTTCTAGAGGTCCAACCTTGTCTTGTACGTTTTGTTTACTCCTGACATATGCATAAAAAAACTCTTGCTGTCATTTTTTATGTTACATGCTAGTTTTTGCTCATAGCTTCTTTTAGATTGTCTGATTTCAGTTGTAGCTGCATTAAGTGCCTCTTTGTATTTTGCATAGTCTTCGTCCTTTGTGGTACGCCTATAAACCCTCCACATAGTTTGTTTTAGCATTATTTTTCTAATAGCCTCTTTTGACAAGTGTTTCTTTCTACACCGTTTTCCTTGTTTTTGGAAGGGAACAAATTTATCGATGATACTCTCAATTTCATATTTTAGAATATTCCAACATTCAATTGCGGTCTTATTCATCAGCATGTTATTCCAATCTAGCTTTGCTAAGTATTTTCTCATATCTTTGTAGTTACCTTTGTGGAAGTTTCTCTTGTACGTTTTCTTATTTTTACTTTCTGATTTTACATTGATGTCAAAATGTATTTGATTATGGTCACTATTACCCAATGGTTCAAATATTTTTACATTGTCCACTAATTCTTTTTGTGATGACAAAACTATATCTAATACATTTTCTCCCCTGGTTGGTTCTAGTACGTGCTGAGTAAGAAAGCTATCCTGGATTAAAAATAGAAATTGTTGGTCCTCAATCCCTGTGCTCTCTAGAGAATTCCATTGTATGTGTCCATGGTTAAAATCTCCCATTATGATACATTCCCCTTTACTAACTTCCTTTATAGCGTTTTTTATTTTTGTGTTGTCCTCTTCGTTTATGTTTGGACTTCGGTAAACTAATCCAATAGTTAATTTTGAATTTCCTGAAACAATTTTGCACAAAACAGCTTCATCGCAATCTGCTTCCCTTTCTAGTTTTATTTCATAAGCCTGAATAGATTCTTTAACATATAAAATAACTCCCCCGCCCCTTCTTCCTATTCGATCTTTCCTAAACATTACATATCCTGTCAGTCCTAATTCAGCATCTGTTATATCTATGTTGGCCCATGATTCAGTTATACCAATTATGTGAGGGTCAATATCTTCTACCATAATGTTTAATTCGTTTTTCTTATTTACTTTGCTCCTTGCATTTAAACATACGCATCTATAACCTTTTTTAGTGATGTTTTTCGGATGATTTGATATTGGTTTATCTGTGCTAGTGGCCTCTTGTTCTGCTTGAGACACCTCTAGGTAACCCCCCTGCACTTCTAGTTTAAAGAATGTTTACTTCCAAAAATATTTGTCATTGTACCCAAGTCACTATCTACTGCTGCTGAAAGTTTGTCCGCGAATACTGCCGCCCCCTTTCCACTTAAATGAAGCCCATCCTTCATGTACATATCAGCCCTCCCAACAAAACTTCCCCATAAATCCACACATCCAACTTCCTCTTCCATACATAACTTCTGGACTAACATGTTAATTGCCATCCCCCGACAATTTCGATATTTGTGACCCCTCCTGCCCATTACAGGTAAAATCCCTGACAGTATTACCTGCTCAACCCGCGTCTGTTTTAGTGTTCTGACCAACTGCCTATATTTCCTAACTATGGCAGTTGTACCCTCCCTCTCTACGTTATTTGTCCCTACGTGTACTAAAACAGATCCACCCTTTCCCGAGCCTACGATGTTTTTTACCCACTTCTATTTGGTATCATCTTAGTCTCCTGGTCTCTACTGTTGTCAAACCATATTTTAATAAGCGACTTTCGTAACTAAGGTGTCTCGATTCTGGAATAAGTTTAGTTGCTCTCCATTGTATTCTTTCTAGCTTGTTTATGTCCTTTTTACGATACGGCCTCCATGCTTGAATACAATATTCCAAATGTGGTCTAAATATTGCTTTGTACAGTACAAATAGCTAGTTCTCCTTATACGTGATAATTCTCCTAATTAGCCCTAGAATTTTATTTCTTTTCGAAGCAGCAATCCCACATTGCTCTGAAACTTTCATGTCAGCACTAAATGTTACTCCTAAGTCCTTTTCTTGTGTGGTTCTACTTAGTACAGCATCTCCCATTTTATATTCTTCATCAATGTTTCCATTTCATATGTATATATATATATTTACACTTTCACAAATTTAATAACATTTCCCATTTTTCTTACCATTTAACTGATTTATCTATATCATCCTGTAAACGTTGTTTATCTGTATCATTAGTAACCTTTCTGAATACTTTTGTGTCATCTGCAAATGTGGGTACTTTGCTAGATATGTCATCATCCAAATCATTTATACGTATTAAAAACAGTACAGGGTCTAATACCCCACTCAAAACCGATTTCCAGTTTGAAATCTCACTACCTACTATTATTCTCTGTCTTCTGTGTGTAAGCCACTTTTTATCCAGTTGATTACATCATTACCTATACCATGGGCTTTTAGCTTAAGTAACAATCTGTGATGTGACACTTTATCGAAAGCTTTCTGAAAATCTAAGTAGAAAACATCCACTGGTGACCCGTCATCTACCCACTTTGTAATGTCTTTAAACAAAACACAAGAGTAAGACATGACCTTGCTTTTAGGAACCCATGTTGAAATGTATTTATTAAGTTATGCTTTACAAGTAATTCCGCCATGTGGTCTCTAATTAATGTTTCGAGTAATTTACATACAACTGATGTTAAGCTCACTGCTCTGTAATATTCAGGATTTTTCATCTATCTCTTCTTAAATAGCGGCGTTATGTTTGTTTGTTTCAATTCTGACATTAGAATACAGAAGAATTTTCCTGCAACTACAAAGCCACCATACTAGGAATATGTAGTACATTTCAAGAGAAAATTTATGACGTGACCACGGAGGCCACCGCCACTGTCAGGAAGAATCCTACATATTTAGTAAAAAAAGGTTTAACGTTTATCACCGAAACAACCATGTGTCCTGTTTGTTCAAAATGAACATTGACTCTTAGAAGCATCCGTGTTGGCAACAGTCTGCAGTTAAAACACTTTTAAATGAAGTTGTAATAGTGTAATGTAATGTTATTTAGAGGGGGCCGAACTGTCCACGTCTTTGTCGCGAATGGGGAAATACGTTGTCCAGCTTCAGAACGTTGCAACGGATATGTAAATTGTAGAAAATGAACAAACAAGTTTCGACAGGAATATGCGACAATCGGTTGCTTTGACATAATATATATATATATATATATATATATATATATATATATATATATTATATATATATATATATATACACACACACACATCATTGCTAGCGGCCCCATATCCATGATACCGTATATTGAAAATATGCAGCGTCGGTGTTGATTTCACACATTACATGCAGTGTATGAATAATAACGCCGCCAGAGCAAGTGAACCTAGACAAAAAATTATGGCTATGACATCACCAGGCAGGCGAACCTTTGAACCTGTTCCATGTCCAATTTCTAATTGACCTGTAGCCGTGCTATATTTCACGGTGTTGCATAAATGTTACTGTATTAAAAGATAATAGTATTATTTGAATTATTCTTAATTATGTTTTAAATTCAGTATAATGATAACCATTTTCTAACCTCTTTTATTGCAACTAAGTCAGCTACTTTTTACATAAGGTTCGAAATATCTAAAATGTTAAACCCTGTCCGGGTCAATGCCGATGCTGATTATATGCTTGACTTCCATAATCTCGTCGATCACATGATGCAGTAAGACATTTCACCAAAGTTTTTTTTAATTCGTTTAGTTTCCTTTTCACTTCAACTAACGCTACACCAAACATTCAGTCAATTAATAGTTCGTTTGCTGATTTCACACACAAAACTAACTTGTGTGTGTGTTGTGGATATTAGGTTTGATTTTTCGCTAAACGAATTTGAAATGAGGCTAAAGAACAAAAATCGAATTGAAGAGCTGCAACATATTATTTAATTGGTATTCTCGACAAATAAATTAATCTACAATCTACAATCCCACGAATGAAATGTGACCCCTTTATTTTTCGAAATACCCCGTATATCAAGAGTTCTTAGTGGTTTACATTGTTAATCAAGTGTTCGCTACGTAAAACGCTAACTTTCAACAATTGCAGAAACCACGCGCGCGCAGCGAATACTTCGGTACGTATACTGTTTGAGAGTACGTAGTGCCATCTGGCCCATGACATTTATCTATGTTTGCGGATTATATTAATTATAGCAGAAAACATATAATTAATACCTACGAATTTGTAATTACAACTTACAGTTATTCTCAACGCTACGCGTGAAATCTACGATTGGAAGTCCACAATTACACAAACTGTTCGATGTCGC